>SJYF01000258.1:5646766-5664564 GCA_006410515.1 Procapra przewalskii
TGATCTCCTTCAGAATGGCCTGGTTGGATCTCCTTGCAGTCCAAGGGACTCTCAAGAGTCTTCTCCAACACCACAGTTCAAAAGCATCAATTCTTTGGTGTTTAGCTTTCTTCACAGTCCAACTCTCCCATCCATACATGACCACAGGAAAAACCATAGCCTTGACTAGATGGACCTTAGTCGGCAAAGTAATGTCTCTGCTTTTGAATATACTATCAAGGTGGTTATAACTTTTCTCCCAAGGAGTAAGCGTCTTATAATTTCATGGCTGCAGTCACCATCTGTATTGATTTTGGAAACCCCCCCCCCCAAATAAAGTCTGACACTTTCCCCATCTATTTCCCATGAAGTGATGGGACTGGATGTCATGATCTTCGTTTGCTGAATGTTGAGTTTTAAGGCAACTTTTTCACTCTCCTCTTTCACTTTCATCAAGAAGCTTTTTAGTTCCTCTTCACTTTCTGCCATAAGGGTGGTATCATCTGCATATCTGAGGTTATTGATGTTTCTCCCAGCAATCTTGATTCCAGCTTGTGTTTCTTCCAGCCCAGCATTTCTCATGATGTGCTCTGCATGTAAGTTAAATATGCAGGGTGACATTATACAGCCTTGACGTACTCCTTTTCCTACTTGGAACCACTCTTTTGTTCCATGTCCATTTCTAACTGTTGCTTCCTGACCTGCATACAGATTTCTCAAGAGGCAGATCAGGTGGTCTGGTATTCCCATCTCTTTCAGAATTTTCCACAGTTTATTGTGATCCGCACAGTCAAAGGCTATGGCATAGTCAATAAAACAGAAATAGATGTTTTTCTGGAACTCTCTTGCTTTTTCCATGATCCAGCGGATATTGGCAACTTGATCTCTGGTTCCTCTGCGTTTTCTGAAACCAGCTTGAACATCAGGGAGTTCATGGTTCATGTATTGCTGAAGCCTAGCTTGGAGAATTTTGAGCATTACTTTCCGAGTGTGTGAGATGAGTGCAATTGTGCAGTAGTTTGAGCATTCTTTGGCATTGCCTTTCTTTGGAATTGGAATGAAAACTGACCTTTTCCAGTCCTGTGGCCACTGCTGAGTTTTCCAAATTTGCTCCAAAACTGAATGCAGCACTTTCACAGCATCATCTTTCAGGATTTGAAACAGCTCCACTGGAATGCCATCACCTCCACTAGTGGTCTACTGGAGAATGAATGGTAAGCCACTTCAGTATTCTTGCCTTGAGAACCCCATGAACAGTATGAAAATGCAAAATGATAGGACACTGAAAGAGGAACTCCCCAGGTCAGTAGGTGCCCAATATGCTACTGGAGATCAGTGGAGAAATAACTCCAGAAAAGAATGAAGGGCTGGAGCCGAAGCAAAAACAATAACCAGCTGTTGATGTGACTGGTGATAGAAGCAAGGTCCAATGCTGTAAAGAGCAATATTGCATAGAAACCTGAAATGTCAGGTCCATGAATCAAGGCAAATTGGAAGTGGTCGAACAAGAAATGGCAAGAGTGAATGTCGACATTCTAGGAACCAGTGAACTAAAATGGACTGGAATGGGTGAATTTAACTCAGATGACCATTATATCTACTATTGCAGGCAGGAATCCCTCAGAAGAAATGGAGTAGCCATCATGGTCAACAAAAGAGTCTGAAATGCAGTACTTGGATGCAACCTCAAAAATAACAGAATAATCTCTGTTCGTCTCTAAGGCAAACCATTCAATATCACAGTTACCCAAGTATATGCCCCAACCAGTAACGCTGAAGAAGCTGAAGTTGAATGATTTTATGAAGGCCTACAAGACCTTTTAGAACTAACACCCCCAAAAGATGTCCTTTTCATTATAGGGGACTGGAATGCTAAAGTAGGAAGTCAAGAAACACCTGGAGTAACAGGCAAATGAAGCAAGGCAAAGACTAATAGTGTTTTGCCAAGAAAATGCACTGGTCACAGCAAACACCCTCTTCCAACAACACAAGAGAAGACTCTACACATGGACATCACCAGATGGTCAACACCGAAAACAGACTGATTATATTCTTTGCAACCAAAGATGGAGAAGTGCTATACAGTCAATAAAGATAAGACCAGGAGCTGACTGTGGCTCAGATCATGAACTCCTTATTGCCAAATTCAGACTCAAATTGAAGAAAGTAGGGAAAACCGCTAGACCATTCAGGTATAACCTAAATCAAATCCCTTATGATTATACAGTGGAAGTGAGAAATAGATTAAAGGGCCTAGATCTGATAGATAGAGTACCTGATGAACTATGGAATGGGGTTCGTGACATTGTACAAGAGACAGGGATCAAGACTATCCCCATAGAAAAGAAATGCAAAAAAGCAAAATGGCAGTCTGGGGAGGCCTTACAAATAGCTGTGAAAAGAAGAGAAGTAAAAGGCAAAGGAAAAAAGGAAAGATATAAGCATCTGAATGCAGAGTTCCAGAGAATACCAAGAAGAGATGAGAAAGCCTTCTTCAGCGATCAATGCAAAGAAATAGAGGAAAAGAACAGAATGGGAAAGACTAGAGATCTCTCCAAGAAAATTAGAGATACCAAGGGAACATTTCATGCAAAGATAGGCTCAACAAAGGACGGAAATGGTAAGGACCTAAGAGAAGCAGAAGATATTAAGAAGACATGGCAAGAATACACGGAAGAACTGTACAAAAAAGATCTTCACGACCCAGATAATCATGATGGTGTGATCACTAATCTAGAGCCAGATCCTTGAATATGAAGTCAAGCAGGCCTTAGAAAGCATCACTATGAACAAAGCTAGTGGAGGTGATGGCATTCCAGTTGAGCTGTTTCAAATCCTGAAAGATAATGCAGTTGTAACTACAAGTTAAATCATTCTTGTATATGGACCTGAGAATAAATTTTGCCAAGTGGAGGTTCAGTCAATTTTCCTAGTGAGAAAAAACATTTCAATATTCCTTTCCTCCATATAAATTTGTGTTTTGTCTTCTTTGAACCTGTTGTAACATCTTTGAGATGTCCCTGTTTCATTAATGAGTTAAGCGTGATCTTTGGCCTGGGTTCACTTTATGTTTGAAGGAACCTGAGGGGTCACTAGGGTTTCTCAGGTGGTGCTAGCGGTACAGAACCTGCCTGCCAGTGCAGGAGACATTAGAGATGTGGGTTTGATCACTGGGTTGGGAAGATCCCCTGGAGCAGAGCATGGCAACCCTCTCCAGTATTCTTGCCTGGAGAATCCCAAGGAAAGAGCGCCTGGCAGGCTAGAGTCTACAGGGTTGCCAGAAGTTGGGGACATGACTGAAGTGACTTAGCACACGTGAGAGATAACCAGGCCCCAGAAAAATCCATGCAGCCATTCTTGCAGCACAGACAGTGTAAATAAAAGCAAACTTTAAAAATTTTAGTTTTTAATTAGGGGAAAATATTCAGATCCTTTATCCTGACATTGACATCAAGAAATGTTTTTATAGTTTTGGAAAGAGGAGTTAAATGCACTTTCTATGTTTCATAATTATATACACATCTGTTTATATAGGTGCAATTTCTGTTTCACCTGCTTTCAAAAACCACACTGGAAGTGAAGGAGTAAAAGGAAAAAGAATAGATTGTCTAGCAGGAGGCCAGACCCCCACCTTGCAAAGAGCAGTGTCATCTGCAGAAACAGAGCAGATGGTGAAAAGCCATATGATAGAAATAACAGAAGGCTACATGGTGAATATATCACAACAGGTGGGCAGCTAGTGAGAATGATGGACAGAAAGTAAAAGATGAGGAAGGGGATGCTCACCCCAGGTCACCAGGTCTGAGATGGTAAGGTTCCTTGCACGTTGGATTTATGCCAACAGTCTCCAAAGAGCCAAGGGTAGTTTTGCTTTCAGGATCATGTGGCCTTTCTTTGGCAGGTGGGCAGGGTCAGGTCAGTACAGACTGGGGGCAGCTGGCATGGCTACTTCTCCTTTGTGATGGGTACACTGCGGCAGGGGATAGTGACCATCCCTGTGTTGGGGGTTGGGTCCCAGGCTGTTGGGAGGAGGAGCATTGAAGTCTAAGTCTCACATCTGGCTGACCTGACCCAGGGATTGAATCCATGTCTCCTGCATCCCTGAGCCGCCTGGGAAGCCCAGATGAAAGATAAGACCACATATTTCTCATTCTCAAAGTCCCCAACTACACACATGCAGAAGGGCTCCTTGGAGTTCAAAAGGGGAGTGATGCTAAGTGATGCTAACTGCCCACAAGCCTCTTTGGTGGAATCCATCTTGGCTAAGAGATGTTTTTGCACACATCGGAGGACCCTTTGTTGTTCAGCTGTTAAGTCAGCCAAGTGTCTGGTTCTTTGCGACTCCATGTGCTGCAGCATGCCAGGCTGCCCTGTCCTTCACTATCTCCTGGAGTTTGCTCAAACGCATGTCCATTGAGTCACTGATGCTCCCCAGTCATATCTTCTGTTGTCTCCTCCTCCTCCCGCCCTCAATCTTTCCCAGCATCAGGGTCTTGTCCAGTGAGTCAGCTGTTTGCATCAAGTGGCCAAAGTACTGGAACATCAGCATGAATCAGCCACAGGTACACATGTGTCCTCCATCCTGAACCCCCATCCCCCCTCCCTCCCCACCTCCTCCCTCGGGGTTGTCCCAGCGCACCCGCTTTGCGTGCCCTGCCTCATGCACCACACTTGCGCTGGTCATCTATTTTACTTATGGTAATACACAAGTTTCAAGGCTATTCTCTCAAATCATCCCACCCTCACCTTCTCCCACCTAGTCCAAAAGTCTGTTCTTTACATCTGTGTCTTTTCTGCTGTCTTGCATACAGGGTCTTTCTAAATTTCATATATATGCACTAATATGCTGTACTGGTGTTCCTGTTTCTGACTTACTTCACTCTGTATAATAGGCTCCAGTTTCATCCACCTCATTGGAACTGACTCAAATGCATTCTTTTTAATAGCTGAGTAATATTCCATTGTGTATATGTGCCACAGCTTTCTTATCCATTTGTCTGCTGATAGACATCTAGGTTGCTTCCACGTCCTAGCTATTGTAAACAGTGCTGTGATGAACACTGGGGTACATGTGTCTCTTTCAATTCTGGTTTCCTTGGTGTGTATGCCCAGCAGTGGGATTGCTGGGTCATCTGGCTGTTCTATTTCCTGTTTTTTAAGGAATCTCCACACTGTTCTCCATAATGGCTGTACTAGTTTGCATTCCCACCAACAGTGTAAGAGAGTTCCCTTTTCTCCACACCCTATCCAGCATTTATTGCTTGTAGACTTTTTAATGGTAGCCATTCTGACCGGCGTGAGATGGTACCTCATTGTCGTTTTGATTTGCGTTTCTCTGAAAATGAGTGATGCTGAGCATCTTTTCATGTTTGTTAGCCATCTGTGTATCTTCTTTGGAGAAATGTCTATTTAGTTATTTGGCCTACTTTTTAATTGGGTCATTTATTTTTCTGGTATTGAGTTGCATGCTGCTGCTGCTGCTGTAGAAGGCAATGGCACCCCACTCCAGTACTCTTGCCTGGAAAATCCCATGGACGGAGGAGCCTGGTAGGCTACAGTCCATGGGGTCATGAAGAGTCGGATACGACTGAGCGACTTCATTTTGACTTTTCACTTTCATGCACTGGAGAAGGAAATGGCAACCCGCTCCTGTGTTCTTGCCTGGAGAATCCCAGGGATGGGGGATCCTGGTGGGCTGTCATCTATGGGGTTGCACAGAGTCTTGGGATTCTCCAGGCAAGAACACTGGAGTGAGTTGCCATTTCCTTGTATATTTTGGAGATTAATTCTTTGTCAGTTGTTTCATTTGCTATTATTTTCCCCCATTCTGAAGGCTGTCTTTTCACCTTGATTATAGTTTCATTCTTTGTGCAAAGGTTTTTAAGCTTAATTAGGTCCCATTTGTTTATTTTGTTTTTATTTCAATTTCTCTGGGAGGTGGGTCATAGAGGATCTTGCTGGGTTTTATGTCAGAGAGTATTCTGCATATGCTTTCCTCTAAGAGTTTTATATTTTCTGGTCTTACATTTAGATCTTTAATCCATTTTTGTGTATGATGTTAGAAAGTATTCTAGTTTCATTCTTTTACAGGTGGTTGACCAGTTTTCCCAACACCACTTGTTAAAGAGATTGTCTTTTCTCCATTGTATACTCTTGCCTCCTTTGTCAAAGATAAGGTGTCCGTAGATGCAAGGATTTATCTCTGAGCTTTCTATTTTGTCCCACTGACCTAATATTTCTGTCTTTGCCAGTACCATACTGTCTCGATGACTGTAGCTTTGTAGTATAGTCTGAAGTCAGGAAGATTGATTCCTCCAGTCTTTTTCAAGGTTGCTTTGGCTATTTGAAGTGTTTTGTGTTTCCATGCAAATTGTGAAGTTATTTGTTCTAGTTCTGTGAAAAATACCATTGGTAACTGGATAGGGATTGCATTGAATCTATAGATTGCTTTGAGTAGCATACTCATTTTCGCGATATTGATTCTTCCAGTTCATGAATATGGTATATTTCTCCATCTATTTGTGTCATCTTTGATTTCTTTCATCAGTGTTTCCTATATATAGGTCTTTTGTTTCTTTAGGCAAATTTATTCCTAAGTATTTTATTCTTTTTGTTGCAGTGGTGAAAGGGATTGTCTCTTTAATTTCTGTTTTTTCATTGTTAGTGTATAGGAATGCAAGGGATTTCTGTGTATTAATTTTCTATCCTGCAACTTTATTATATTCATTGATTAGCTCTAGTAGTTTTGTGGTGGTGTCTTTAGGGTTTTCTATGTAGAGGAATCTGCAAACAGTGAGAGTTTTATTTATTCTTTTCCAGTCTGGATTCCTTTTATTTCTTTTCCTTCTCTGATTGAAAGCATAAGTTCTTTGGCTCTCAGCCTTCTTTATGGTACAACTCTCACATCTGTACATGACTACGGGAAAAACCATAGCTTTGACTATACCAACCTTTGTCGGTAAAGTGATATCTCTGCTTTTTAATATGCTGTCTAGGTTTCTCATAGCCTCTCTTCCAAAGAACAAGTGCCTTTGAATTTCATGGCTGTGGTCACCATCCACAGTGATTTTGGAGCCCAAGTAGCAAATATGGACTCTGAACCAGGCAAATCAAAATGAATGGCCAAAGGAACTCTGGAAGATATGCCTCACATAAGTTACTTAAATTTCCACGAGGGCACAACTTTTCTCTCTTTGAGGCTTGTCCCTGGGTCTATCTACACATACTGTTCTCTTTCTCCTCCTAACAGACACTTCACTTGTTTCATTACTTTCTGTCTTTGTGGGAATTTTTTTCTGCAAAGTCAAAGAGCCAGGGCCTTGTCACTGACCACTTATCCAGTGGCTAGGATTTGGTGCTCTCACCACTGCACCTGACCTCAATTTCTGGCTGGGAACCAAAGTCCTGCCTCAAGCCACTGCAGGCTGAAGCCACCAAAGATCATATCAGGGTACATTCTACTATTTTCTTAATATATGTGGTTGTGCTGAGAGTGATAATTACTGCAAATTTCAAGATGAAGTTGCATGAGATCCATGAGCACAGAGATTAATACTGTCTACAATGCAATTTTAAAAATTTTTACTAAAGGTCTTTTTCAAGGAAATTATCACAGAATTAAATTGAATATGTGTCTACTCTATAAAAATATCATGTGTCTCAAGAAATAAATTACACATTTTATCCAGAAAAAGCATTTGGGAAACTGAGATAATACATTAACACTCTTTCTATCTAGGAACTGCTGTTAAGAGGAGGATCTAGACAAAAACTGAGCTCCAGACAGGGGAAGAAGAACATCTTTGTGGGATACGTGGAGAATAGAGACATAATTTGAAGGGGCAGTAGGGGCACATGTGTTGACCAAGAGACAAGGGGGTTGGAAAAAATGGTGGTTGAAAAATTCAGAGGACCAGCTTCAGAGCCCTGGAAATGCACCAGTCAGGGGACAATCTCTGTGTGGGTTCATGTAGCTCAAAACCCATGTTGGATCCTGAGATGAGTTACAAGGGGCTCTCACTATGGGCAGGAGCAGGGTGGGGAGGAAAGAGGCACTGGCCAATTTCAAATAAAACTAAAGTTTTCCTTGGAATTCATAGTACGTGAAATGCTTTGACCTTGTGTATGTGGGTGACATTTTAAAACATGATTCTCAAGCTATGTGTTGGCTGTGCCCCTCATTGGCATGTGTGCTCAGCTGCTAAATTGTGTCCAGCTCTTTTGTGACCCCATGGACTGTATTCTGCCAGGCTCCTCTGTCCATGGGATTTCCCAGGCAAGAATACCAGGGTGGGTTGCCATTTCCTTCTCCAAGGGATCTTCCCAAACCAGGGATCAAACCCACATCTCCGGCATTGGCAGGCAGGTTCTTTACCACAGTGTCACCTGGGATGATGCCCTTCTCATGGTTTCAGTTCAGTTCAGTCACTCAGTTGCGTCCAACTCTTTGCGACCCCATGGACTGCAGTACACCAGGCTTCCCTGTCCATCAAACTCAAACTCATGTCCATCAAGTCAATGATGCCACCCAACCATCTCATCTACTGTCGTCCCCTTCTCCTCCTGCCTTCAATCTTTCCCAGCATCAGGGTCTTTTCCAGTGGGTCAGTTCTTTGCATCAAGTGGCCAAAGTATTGGAGCTTCAGCTTTGACATCAGTCCTTCTAATGAATATTCAGGATGAATTTCCTTTAGGACAGATTGGTTGGATCTCCTTGCAGTCCAAAGTACTCTCAAGAGTCTTCTCCAACACCATGGTTCCAAAGCATCAATTCTTTGACACTCAACTTCCTTTATAGACCAACACTCACATCCATACATGATTACTGGAAAAACCATAGCTTTGACTAGATGGACCTTTGTTGGTAAAGTAATGTCTCTCCTTTTTAATATGCTGTCTAGGTTGGTCATAATTTTTCTTTCAAGGAGCAAGCATCTTTTAATTTCACGTCTGCAGTCACCATCTGCAGTGATTTTGGAGCGCCCCCCTCCCAAAGTAAAGTCTGTCACTGTTTCCATTGTTTCCCCATCTATTTGCCATGAAGTGATGGGACTGGATGTCATGATTTTAGTTTTCTGGATGTTCTCATGGTTTAGCAGAGGGAAAAATGAAAGTTAGGGACCAGTGATGTCCTTTGCAGGTTGTGCAAGAAATTCACAGTGGTTCTGGGATAGAGGAGAGAGGAACCAGGATTTCAGATCCTTGAGCTGAGCACAAGGCAGTGAATTGCTTCTTGGGATTTATCAGAGCAGCTTGAGTGAGTCATCGCCTGGAGGATTTGGGAGTAAATAATGAATCACATGCCATGGGGACAAGGAAGGAATAGGATTTCCTGCCTGTGAAAGGGTACAGTTTATATAGGGCTGCTCCTGACATTTGTATCCCTTCCAAATGTCCCATTTCCTCATATTGGTGACCACTCTTCTAGTCTTAGTAATGGTTACATCTACTGAGCACCTACTATGTGCCAGGCATTTTTTTCCCATATATCAGTTCTTAGACATAATCTAGGAGATGGTCTTACAGGCTAGAGTGGAGAAACTCATCATGTTAAGTTAGCTAGAGTTTGTGCTTTAAGCGCGTAATCATTTTCCCGAGTTGTCAGGTTCAGTAATTCCTGGGTCTGTTAAGCAGGGTTCTGATAGGAACATTTGCCTCAGGCCTTCACATGTTTGCATAATTTGGGTTTAGCTTACTCTGCTAATTTCAAATCCTTCAAGGGTTGGAACAATTCATATGCACAATGTAGGTGGTTGGTGACCTGTAATGATCTGAAGGGAGCACCTAGGTTCTCTCTCTCTCTTTGTAGGCTCTCCCACTCTTTCGGTAACACGGCATCTTTGTCCTTTTATATGTTTTATATAGACTCTGTTGTTCATACTTCCAAATAAGACAGGCAGTTCCTATATAGGACCCTTTAAGGGCTGAGCTTAGAAAGCATGGTCATCTTCTTCCTTTCGCATGCTGGTTGACCAGATGGCTGTGACCCCTTTACTGGATACTAAGTCATAAAGTTTGGGTTCCAGGACATGACAATTTATTTATTTTTAAAATTAATATTTATTGGAGTATAATTGCTTTAACAATGTTGTATTAGTTTCTACCGTATGGCAAAGAGAATTAGCTATATGTATATATGTGTGTATCTATCTATCTATCTCTCTCCTTTTTTGGATTTCCTTTCCATTTAAGTTACTACAGAGCATTGAATAGAGTTCCCTTGCTATACAGTAGTTTCTCGTTAGTTATCTGTTTTATGCATAGTATCAACAGTGTGTGTGTGTGTCAATCCCAGTCTCCCAGTTCACTCCCCCTCTCCCCTCAGTATCTATATGTGTGTTCTGTACTTGTTTCTCTATTCCTGCTTTGCAAATAAGATCATCTCTACCATTTTTCTGGATTCCACATATATGCACTAATATATGATATTTGTATTTCTCTTTCTGACTTACTTCACTTTGTATGAGTCTCTAGGTCCCCTCCTGTCTCTACAAATGACCCAATTTTCTTCCTTTTAATGGTCAAGTAATATCCATTGTATATGTATACCACATCTTCTTTATCCATTTCTCTGTTGATGGACATTTAGCTTGCTTTCATGTCCTTGCTATTGTCAATGGTGATTCTAAGAACATTGGGGTGCATGTGTCTTTTGAATTAGGACATGGCAATTTAAATGAGGGACTGAGTTTTCCTGAGGTCGGACTTGAGGGTTGCGGTGCTCTAGGTAACAGTAGTTGAAAAACATAGAGCCAGGTAAAGGCAAGCCAGGAAGTGAGTGGCATGGTTCCCCGGGGGAAAAGCAGAGAAGAAAAAACTGAGACCACAGTTCTCCAAAATGAGCTTCTTACAGAGCAACCCCTTACATCCTGGAAGTGCGGAATGCAGGAGCCCTCAATAGATGCTGAGTTATCCCTTTTCTGTTGCTCATGTGTGTTGCAATAATTAGGAGGGCACACAATTGGTGGAGTTTCCTAGCCTGTAGAAACATGGGAGGGCATGTGGCTTTATAAGTCTACTTAGATAAATTAAAAATTTAAGAGCAATAATGTCAGCAATAGTCACCATTAAACAGAGATCTCGGGAGTGGAACAGACCTTTTAAGCATCTGTTTTACTTGCGGCCCAGTATTTATCTCTTTGGCTCAGGCCCAAGGACAGAGCTGGCAAGGACCCAAACCTATCCCCAGAGTTGCCTCTTGGGATCTAACAACTCCAGACGGCCAGAATTGAAAGCTGTCTCTCCGGGTTTCAGAGGTCTGTTACAATAATTCTGAGCTATTCCAGAGAATGCATTAGAAAATGGAAACAATTCAAGAATTATTTGTCTTGCTTGCTTTCAAAATCAGCTCTTAGGAAAGGGTTGAAATGAGTAATAAATCCTTTTGGAGAGAATGTATACATGGTGCAATGCATGCCTAATTGGTTTGGTTTCTTACTGTGAGATGTTTATATGTGATGGAGAAGCTTGTAAATGTTGGATCCTTCAAGGGTCCAACCCAAAGGGTCATCCAGAGGTGGTTTGATGATGTCACTGTCCATCACAGTTCTTTGTGTCCCAGCATGCACCTTGCCTGATGTTCGGCTGGCTCTGCTTCTGACCCTGAAGCTTGGCCTGGCAATCGTGGGAGCCTCATGTGTGTAGGATCTGAGGCGATTCCTTGTCTGTCTCATAGATGCAGACACCAATTCCGCTGGAGGATGCACCATTATCTCTGTCCCTCCAGATAATTTTTTTTTTTTGTCATGCTCAAGGTTTCTTCCTACTTTGCCAAGCCTTCCTTCTTATCCACCACTTTCCATTCGCTATTTTTATTTCCCCCTTCTGACAATGAAGGCTCCAAAGGCTAGCATTGACTACCCTTTGACACATGAGTTTAACAGCAGTGGAGGGGAAAGTCCTGAGTGGATGAGAATGGCCATGGGGCAGGGCAGGGTGGGTGGGCTCAGGGTCCACCCTCAGCCCAGGGTGCTGGACTGAGGACGTGGTCTGAGGGACACCACAGCCCCGGTTGTCATCGGAGTTGAGTTGCGTACATTCCTCCCATCCTGCTGCTGTGCTCTGCTTTGTGTCCTGATCTCAGAGGAAATAAAAGTTCAAACCAAAGCCTGGGGCTGAGAGTTTTGGGTGGGTGGGAATCGTGATGTGAAATGCAAGGCTGACGTCGGCCTTGTGTGCCTCCCTCCTATCCTCCCAGCAGAATGTCCAGGTGGAGGGCCAGGCGAGGGTCAGAGACCAACTCTGCCCCTGACAAGAGTCTGGGCACAGTCACGTGCTGGGCTCTGAGACGTCTTCCTGAGTAACAGTAGTATTTACACTCTTGGATATTCTTCACACATGTGACTCATGGCTCTTTGATCAAATCTGGAAGAAGTCAGTTAAAGAACAATGTGCTTCTGCAGACAGATGAGCAAACTGGCAGACAGATGGCGGACAGTTAGATAAGCAGAGATGGACAAAGGTGAGCCGGTAGCATGCCATGTGTCCAAAGCAACAGAAGTTTGGTGCTTGGATATATTTCCAACTCACTAAGTTTAACCACCTGTTTCTTGTATTTTTTTTAAAGGATAAGCTTTTTAAAAAAGCTATTACGAGACATCAAAATGATTCTTAGGCATTAGGCTGCTGTTAAATTGTTTTGATGGATTTAGAATAAATATGTTGGAGACATATGGATTTCATTTTTTTCTTTAATTAAATGTGAGGATGTTAAAATAAAAGTAAAATTCCCTACGAAAATAGAGTTTGATATTTTTTATGGGGTGGTTAATTAAATAAGGTTTATATGCAAATTAAAATAAGTGTGTTTAAGGCATGGATACACTGGGCTTCCCTGGTGGCTCAGATGGTAAAGAGCCCTGCCTGCAGTGCAGGGGACCTGGATTCGATCTCTGGGTCGGGAAGATCCCCTGGAGAAGGGAATGGCAACCCATTACAATATTCTTGCCTGGAGAATTCCATGGACAGAAGAGCCCGGCTACAGTCTATGGGGTCGCAGAGTTGGATACCACTGAGTGACTAACAGTTTCACAGTTTCACTTTCTATGGGTACCCTAAAGGCTGCATAAAGAAAACGAAGTCACTCAGTCATGTCAGAGTCTTTGTGATCCCGTGGACTGTAGCCTACCAGGCTCCTCTGTTCACGGAACTTTCTAGGCAAGAGTACTGGAGTACTAAGGCTGCTTAGATCAGTTAATATTTGGTAAGGCAGAGACTGGAGGCTTTCTTTGAGAGCTAAGCTGGTTAAATTACTAGAAAGTTAAAGTGAAGTCGCTCAGTGGTGTCTGACTCTTTGTGACCCCATGGACTGTAGCCCGTCAGGCTCCTCTATCCATGGGATTTTCCAGGCAAGGATACTTGAGTGGGTTGCCGTTTCCTTCTCCAGGGGATCTTCCCCACCCAGGGATTGAAACTGGGTCTCTCGCACTGTAGGCAGAGTCTTTACTGACTGACCCACCAGGGAAGCCTGGTTAAATTACTAACATGTGCAATGATATCTGTAGGAGTCATCAAGAAAGAGTCCCTCACTTTCTATACACAACCTAGGCTTAGAAGTCTCATTAAGAGTGCCTGGGTGTGCAAAGGATCACAGTTGGTGAGGTTCTTGGAGAAAATCTGTGGATGAATTTGAGTAAAAGCATTGCCTGGAGTCTGGACATGTGAACTTCAAAGGGCAAGTTTTCCTTTGTGTACTGGCATCAGTTAGGGAACAGGGCTACCTGCAGGAAGTTGTCATTCCACCCAAGAGACCCAGTCTGTAGAGGCAAAGGGTAGATGACTGATTAACTCAGCCTGATGACATTCATTCATTCATATCACTCAACCAGCCTTCTGATTATAACTTGGCTCCCTCAGTAGCCCTTCTTTCAGGCTGTGACATTTCCTAAGTTGGCTTCTGGTTTATGCATCAGGCTGCTGTGAGTTTAGTTCATGTGAGTTTGGCTCCCTGAGCTCAACATTCTCTATGGGCCTTGACTAAGGCAAGTTGCTGCTCTTGGGGCCTGAGGGCCAGACTCTGGAACCTGGCGATGATTCCAACCATCACTCGCCAGGCCTGTCCAGAACAGCATCACCATTCAACCACACTGCAGTCACTTCTTATTAATGTAATTATACCACGACAAAGGGTGACACCTACCATCCTTTCCTGGCTTATCGCACTGCACACACTACACGAATCCTTCCAGTAAAACCACCTAGTGATTCTACAGGACTATTACTCATTGTCATTTACGGGTGAGAAAACGGAGACACAATCAAACAAAAGACTTTTCCAAAAATCTTAGTTAACAGTCTGTGGGGACTCTTGGATGAGGTCAGGCGGGACAGTACAGAGTCCACGTGCCCAACCGCACACTGACCAACCTGCTAAACTAGCTTGGAAGACAAGCCGGCCATAGACAGCCAGGAGATCACCTCAGGGTGTGCACACCTGTCTGGACAGATGTATTTAATTAACTTTGATTTATAAGTGTTTTTGCATTTGTGACCCTTCACTAGGAATTGTGTAGGAACTAGAGATGGTAAGAAATGATGATCTGTATGTCTCTACTCTCCTTTCCCTCTCTTGCTTCACATCTCCAGCCCTTCTCCCCAGCCTCACTTTCAACCAAAGACCAGCTTCCTCTTTCATTGAGAAAGCTGGAGCCCTCACAGGGAAAGGCCCACGCATCACTGGGCCTCCTTGCCTGTCTCCTCTGAGCTTGGCCCTGTTATGAGCCATGACCCCCCGGCCCCCATTTGAGGCCACCCATCTCCATCCTGTGCTTCGGATCCCCACCCGTCCCTTTTGCCTGTTGATGGACACCACGGCTCAGCCCTTCTCCTCTTTCTTAGCGCTTTCCGCTTCTTCCAGTCTGCTGTCATTAATCATCTGCAAAAGAAAAATCTCTCCTTGCCCCCATCCACATCCACCTGTTGCTTTCGGTCTCCATCTCTCTGCTCTCTCTTTTACGGCAAGCTCTTTAGACGACCTGCTGATTCTGCCTCTCTGATCATTTCTGCCTCTCTCTCTTCCTTTCTTATGAGTGACTCATTCCCAGGCCCTCAGCGGCTCCTGCCCAGTGGATGTCCCCTCTGATGCACAGCTCCTCCTCTTGCTGAACCGTCTGCGGTGGGTGGCACACTTGATCGCCCCCTTTCTAGACAGTCCTCCCATCCCCTCCCCCATATCCTCTTCACTTGGCCTCTCACTGCTGCATTTTTCTTCTTTTTTCTTTTTCCCCTTGGCTGGTTTCTCATTATCTAGGCTGCCCCAGGGCTCAAGCCCTCCAACCTGTCCTCTGACTCCATCCACTCTGGATTTAAATACTCGACCGTGTGCTGATGGCGGTCAATGGAGGATTCATGTCTCCAGCCTGAACCTCGAGCTCCGGACTCACATATCTGACCGCCTCGGTTCCACCACCCTCACCTCCCTCTGGGTCAACTCCATCGTCTCTGCATCCTTCCTGACCGGCCTCACTGCATCCAGCATCATATCTCTGAAAATCCATTCTCAATGCAGTGGTCCTTTCAAAATAACGGCGAGTCTTGGCAGTATTTCTTCTCTTGCCTTCACGGAACAACGCCAAAAGTCAGCACTATGGTGGGAGGTTCTCGACCTGAGGTCTCAGGGAGCAGGGACCACCTGGTGGTTGTGCGCTCCTCCCACTGCCCTCAGCCCAGGGCGGGACTGGGGGGCCTGCCTCTGTCTCCACTGCGGATTCTAGAAATGAGGGTGCAAGGTTTGTGGGACCCTCTCGGACGTGGTTACGCCCCTTCAGTTTGAATCACAACTCTCTCTCTCTAATAAATAGGCAAAATTCTCCTTAAAAAAAGAGAAAGTGTCAGTCGTTCAGTTGTGTCTGACTCTTGGCGACTCCGTGGACTGTCATTCACCAGGCTCCTCGGTCCATGGGATTCTCCAGGCAAGAATCCTGGAGTGGGCTGCCATTTCCTTCTCCAGGGGATCTTCCCGACCCAGGGGTTGAATCTGGGCCTCCTGCATGGCAGGTGGATTCTTTATGGTCTGAACCACCAGGGAGGCTCATTGAAAAAGGAACTTGAAAGCAGAAGCCGGTCTCCCAGGAACCTGGAACTGCAATGCTTCACCCCATCTCCCCAAGCCCAGCTCTGGGTGGGGAGTCTCCACCTTTTCTAGGAATTCCAAATGCCAAGCCCCGTCCTGTGTCCTCCACTGCCTCCAGCCCAGTGCTTTTGTCCCGGACCTGAGCTGGAGAGCCTGAGGTGAGGAGTAGGGGGCTAGATAGGAGAGAAAGAGGCCAGCAATCCCCGCCCTGGGGGCTGGGCCCCTCTTGGCCCCACCTTTGACTTTGGGCTCCCTCGGCTTTCACTGCTGGTGGTTCTGTGCTTCTGAGGTTGCTGCTGCACACACAGCTGCTGAGAGTTCATTGGTTTGATTTCCCCTTATTACGAAGGATAAACTTGGCCCCTTCCAGGACAGCCGCCTCAGGGTCAGCACCTGCCAGCAGTCCAGTCCTCAACCTCCTGTGTCTGCCTGTAGATGCCTCAGGGCCAGGACACCTCTGGCAGTCCACGTCAGTCCAGTTCAGTCGCTAAGGCAAGCACACTGGAGTGGGTTGCCATGCCCTCCTCCAGGGAGTCTTTCCGACCCAGGGATCAAACCTGCGTCTCTTACGTCTCCTGCATTGTCAGGCAGGCTCTTTACCACTAGCGCCACCTGGGAAGCCCTTTGAAAGCTGCCGTATGATCCAGCAATTCCATCCTAGCACATATCTAAAAATACTCAAAACACCAGTTCAAAAAGATCCATGTGCCCCAATGTTCTTAGCAGAACGATTTATAATAGGCAAGATATTGAAACAACCTAAGCGTCTATTGACAGATGAATGGATAAAGATGTGGTGTATATTGTACGATGGAATACTACTCAATCATAGAAAAATGACATTTTCCCATTTGCATTAATATGGACACACTTAGAGGGCAGCATACTAAGCGAAATAAATCATAAAGAGAAAGACATGGCAGGATATCACTTATGTGTGAAATCTAAAAAAAGTACAACAAACCAGTGAATGAAATAAAAAAGAAGCAGACTCACAGATCCAGAGAACAAACTGGTGGTTGGTTACCCATGGGGAGTGGACGGAGGGGTGGTTTAGGGGTGGAGGACTGGGAGGTTCACACTGTGGGATATAAGACAAGCTCAAGGATGGATTCTGCAACATGAGGAATGTAGTCACTATTTTGTAATAGTTGTAAGTGAAGTGTAACATTTAAAATAGTATAAAAAATTAATAAATAAAGCCTTACAAATAGGGGGGAAAAAAGAGAGGCAAAAAGCAAAGGAGAAAAGGAAAGATATAAGCATCTGAATGCAGAGTTCCAAAGAATAGCAAGAAGAGATAAGAAAGCCTTCCTCAGCGATCAGTGCTAAGAAACAGAGGAAAAGAACAGAATGGGAAAGACTAGAGATCTCTCCAAGAAAATTAGAGATACCAAGGGAACATTTCACGCAAAGATGGGCTCCATAAAGGACAGAAATGGTCTGGACCTAACAGAAGCTTAAGATATTAAGAAAAGGTGGAGGATTGAGAAAAAGATGGCGGAGGAATAGGACGGGGAGAACACTTTCTCCCTCACTACTTCATCAAAAGACATTTCAACGCTGAGTAAATTCCACAAAACAACTTCCGATTGCTGGCAGAAAACATCAGGCATCCAGCAAAGCAGTTGAGGGGTTTCATAACCAGTAACTCAGCGATCCTCTAGGGGAAACCCTCAAGGTGGAGAAACCTATCATCTTTAACCTAGATGTTTCAACACTAGTGCCGTATAGATGGAGAAATCATGAG
>SJYF01000258.1:5689400-5710993 GCA_006410515.1 Procapra przewalskii
GTGTTGGAGAAGACTCTTGAGAGTCCCTTGGACTGCAAGGAGATCCAACCAGTCCATTCTGAAGGAGATCAACCCTGGGATTTCCTTGGAAGGAATGATGCTAGAGCTGAAACTCCAGTACTTTGGCCACCTGATGCAAAGAGTTGACTCATTGGAAAAGACTCTGATGCTGGGAAGGATTGGGGGCAGGAGGAGAAGGGGACAACTGAGGATGAGATGGCTGGATGGCATCACGGACTCGATGGACCTGAGTCTGAGTGAACTCCGGGAGTTGGTGATGGACAGGGAGGCCTGGTGTGCTGTGATTCACGGGGTCGCAGAGAGTCGGACATAACTGAGCGACTAAACTGAACTGAACTGAGCTGACATATGAATGGATTGAAAAATTTGGAGTGTTTTGGGGCAAATGTACTGCGAAGGTATGTTGCTCATTGAGGGCTCTTCTATGTAATTTGCACTTTAGTAAAAATATTAAAAAGCAGAGATATTACTTTGCCAACAAAGGTCCGTCTTGTCAGGGCTATGGTTTTTCCACTGGTCATGTATGGGTGTGAATTGGACTGTGAAGAAAGCTGAGCACCGAAGAATTGATGCTTTTGAACTGTGGTGTTGGAGAAGACTCTTGAGAGTCCCTTGGACTGCAAGGAGATCCCATCGGTCCACCATAAAGGAGACCCATCCTGGGTATTCATTGGAGGGACTGATGCTGAGGCTGAAACTCCAATACTTGGGCCACCTCATGCGAAGTTAACTCATTGGAAAAGACCCTGATGCTGTGAGGGATTGAGGGCAGGAGGAGAAGGGGATGACAGAGGATGAGATGGCTGGATGGCATCACCAACTCAATGCACATGAGTTTGGGTGAATTTCATGAGTTGGTGGTGGACAGGGAGGCCTGGCATGCTGTGATTCATGGGGTCGCAAAGAGTCGGACACGACTGAGTGACTGAACTGAACTGAAAAGTGAGGAAAGGCTTCCCAGGTGGCACTAGTGGTAAAGGACCTGCCCACCAAGGCAGGAGACATGAGGGGTGATCCCTGTTTCAGGAAGATTCCCCAGAGGAGGGCATGGCAATCCACTCCAGTATTCTTGCCTGGAGAATCCCATGGACAGAGGAGCCTGGAGGGCTACAGTCCATAGGGTCACAAAGAGTTGGACACGGCTATAGTGACTTGGCACACATGCACGGAAGTGAGGAAACTGAGGAGAGGCAAGGGCAGAGCCTGCAGGGTGGACGAAGATGGGGCCATGGAATGGGAGAAGGGGCGAAGGGGGGCCTGAGGCTGAGGCTGTCTAAGGCACCCTCCAGTGTGCCCACTGCTGGCCCTTACGATGGCTGATCATGTTTTTATTAAGGTGTGTTTTTTCTTTCTTTTTTTTTTTTTTAAGAAGAAATTGCAATTCAGGAAAGTGAGCACTTGCAAGAATTTTCTCTTTCTGTATCACCCATCTGGTTCCTCCTATAGCTTTGAACCAAGTTCCTGGGGATTCCTTTTGATCCTGTCCCATTTTTTGCAGAAACATGATGATTTTTTTGTTCAGAACCTCCTCCAGGGCACTGCCTGCCTCCACCCCTGTATAAGTGGTTATTTGTGTGGGCTATCCCCCATGGCCGAGGGAAGACTTTCTTTGCTCTGCTGATCATTCCCTTATTCAAAATGGCTGCCTTTGGACATTTCTTTCCAACAAGTACTACTTTGGGTTCTGGGTTGTATTCCTAGGACAGCAACCAAAATGTCCTTTGTCCCTCTATTTAAAAAAAGGGTGTAAAAGGTAGACTTTAATTCTAAAATACTTCAATAAATAACCTCTCCCAAGTTCCTGTAATTTCCTTTGGCAGAGACACACTAGATACATCACCCAGAGTCACGTCAAAAATAGACACAAACAGGCCGAGCCGGCCTCCTCCTCTCTTCTTCTTCCCTCAGATCCTCTCCAGCTTCATGCTCTCTGAAATCTTAAAGTGATCTGTTAAATTATAGTGTAATCAAAACCCTGTCAGCCTCTATCACTTTTTTACCTCAGGAAGCCTTGTAATTCTTGCTTAACCATTCAAAAACAAAAACCAGAGGTATAAAGGAGATGATCTGTGAAGCTCAGTTCGAGAACAGTATTCATTATTCGTCCTTCCTTGATGTCTTCTCATAAAGCGAACAAGGCACTCGGCAAACCAGTGGAAGTTACTCAGAGCCTTGCAACATTTGCATCACCAGGGAGCTTGCCAGAAATGCAGACTCCCAGGCTGCACCCCAGACCACTTGAATCACAATCTGCCCTTTCATTAAGAGCTTCTGATGCTTCCCAAACACACTGAAGTTTGAGAAACAGAACTTGTCTCACAAGATCAGCACTCCTACAGGCAATGTTAATTTAGCTGCCTAGCAAATTGGACTTACACTTTTTGAGACCATTCTTAAGTAGTTTAGGGAAAATAAAACAGCAATGTGCTGTGCTTAGTTATCTCCAACTCTTTGTGACCCCATGGACTGTACCACCAGGCTCCTCTGTCCATGGGGAATCTCCAGGCAAGAATACTGGAGTGGTTGCCATGTCCTTTTCCAGGGGATCTTCCCAACTCAGGGATCAAACCTAGGTCTCCCACATTGCAGGCAGATTCTTTACTGTCTGCACCACCAGGGAATCCCAAGAATACTGGAGTGAGCAGCCTATTCCTTCCCCAGGGGATTTTCCCAACCCAGGAATCAAACTGGGGTCCCCGCACTTCAGGCGGATTCTTTATCGTCTGAGCCACCAGGGAAGTCCTAAACAGCAATACACCAACATTTTCTCCAACTTTCTTTCCTTAACACTGAGGCGATGTTTCCAATGCATGTTTTTCAAAAGAACCCAGAGAATATCACTTTATTTTAAAACTGTGTTCACTGTGTCCTATTTACTTTCTAACTAAAATTATATATGTTTAAAAAGGAAGAGAAACACATACAGCTTCTGAGTCATACCAAATCAGCTTCTTTCTGAAACGCAAGTTAACAGTCCCGGCGTTTAGAGATGAGGAAAAGAAGAGCTTTTCTTAAAGCTTCATGAGGCAACACAGCTTTGTCTTCAGAGATATACAAGATCAAGAACTGCAAGTTCGGCTGCTGGAAAATGGGAAGAGCCCAGAATTAACCAGGAGAGAGTAGGAAGCTGGATGTCTTAGCTCCCCTGGGACGTCTGCCCCTAGTGGAGGAGGATAACCCTCTTGAATAGGGCCGCTTTGTTTCTGCCTGAAGACAGCATCCCTGCTTTGAAGACAGTGATTCTTGTCCCCACATGCTCTGCTCATGACTCATCAATGTCTCTGCCCCCGACTCCCTCTCCCACCAGCTTCCCCCAGCGCTGAATTTCCACCCTCGGGAGGTCATCTTTTGGAAGTGATCCGGTCCCATCACTTCATGGGAAATAGATGGGGAAACAGTGGAAACAGTGTCAGACTTTATTTTTGGGGCTCCAAAATCACTGCAGATGGTGACTGCAGCCATGAAATTAAAAGACGCTTACTCCTTGGAAGGAAAGTTATGACCAACCTAGATAGTATATTCAAAAGCAAAGACATTACTTTGCCGGCTAAGGTCCGTCTAGTCAAGGCTATGGTTTTTCCAGTGGTCATGTATGGATGTGAGAGTTGGGTCCATTCTGAAGGAGATCAACCCTGGGATTTCCTTGGAAGGAATGATGCTAAAGCTGAAGCTCCAGTACTTTGGCCACCTCATGCAAAGAGTTGACTCATTGGAAAAGACTCTGATGCTGGGAGGGATTGGGGGCAGGAGGAGAAGGGGATGACCGAGGATGAGATGGCTGGATGGCATCACTGACTCGATGGACGCGAGTCTGAGTGAACTCTAGGAGTTGGTGATGGACAGGGAGGCCTGGCGTGCTGCGATTCATGGGGTTACCAAGAGTCGGACACGACTGAGCGACTGAACTGAACTGAACTGTGGTTAACAATGCCCAGCCCTCTCTGCCTCTGGCTCTCCCACCTCCCCAGGACATCGTCCTTCGTTCGATGGATGTTTCTCTAAGTGCAGGGGGAGTTGGAGGTGAGGTGAAGACCTAGGGGTGTCAGGGATTACACCCCCAAGCCTGACAGCAGGACTCTGCTTGATCCAGTTCCCCGTTTTGAATGATGGAAACGCAAGCTGAGGTCTCCATGTAGAATCTTGTAGTTTCTCATGGTAAGAAGTCAGACCCCCAAGAGCAGACCATTTCCATAAGTTTGTTTTCTACATCTGTAACTCTGTTTCTGCTTTGTAGAGAAGGGTAAGGTGTGCTGAGGGATACACTAGGAGATTGGGACTGACATGTACACGCTACTGCATACAGAACAGATAGTTAATAAGGACCTACTGTCTAGCACAGGGAACTCTTCTGCTCAATACTCTGTAACGACCTATATGGGAAAAGAATCTAGAAAAACAGTGGAGTATGTAGAATGGATTCAGCTTGTTCTACAGCAGAAACTAACACAAACTGTCAATCAACTACACTCCTACAAAAACTTAAAAAATAAAAATAATAAAAGTTTATAAAAAAGGACAGGAAGAGAGTTGAAGGTGGTGTGTGGGCATTGTTCAGTCGCTCAGTCATGTCTGACTCTTTGCGACCCCATGGACTGAAGCATGCCAGGCCTCCCTGTCCATCACCAACTCCCGGAGTTTGCCCAGACTCACGTCCATTGAGTCAGTGATGCCATCCAACCACCTCATCCTCTGTCGTCTGCTTCTCCTCCTGCCCTCAATCTGTCCCAGCATCAGGGTCTTTTCCAATGAATTGGCTCTTCTCATCAGGTGGCCAAAGTATTGTGTGGGTGGGGGGTAAACAAACTCCCTGAAGCCTTGTGGGAACACTCAGGGCTTCTCTCTGGCAAGAGCTGGTGTCTAACAGGGCAACAGATAAGCTGACAGCCTTTGGGGAGAATCAACCTCGGCCCTAGAGGCAGCGGGGATACCACATTGGCAAGCACATCCCTGCCAAAAACAGAGGCGCACGAAGGCAGCGCCTGGAGCAGGGATTTGCACTTCAAATAGGAAGAGAAGAGGGCAGCATCTAGAGCCAGGACCACAGGGGATTCATCTCCTGCCCAGACTCTGGGAGGAAGGCCCAGCGAGGGCTGGGATGAATCACAAAGCCGGTAAGGCGGGAAGCTGGTTCCTGTGGAAGCCCGAGATATGCCTGCAGGAACACCGGCTGGAGTCTGCATCTTCCTGAAGGATGTAAGCAGTTTCTCCATGCTGGGAAGACAGTCCTGGGGAGAAGTCTCGGTACTCTGGGAAGCTGCTTTGGGTTTGAAAGTCTCTTGAAGGCAGCCCTGCAAGGAGGCCTGCTTTGCTGTTCCCTGGCGGATGGCTGGGTGGGGTAAGGACCCATCTCCCGTCACTGGGCACCCCTCCCAAGGTACTGCCCAGCAAGGAGACAGAACCGGTCAGTCCTAGGACCAGGTGAGGACAGTGACTTCCCAGACAGCCACCCCCACGCTGGTGGAGCCACGGGATGGGGAGAAGCCCGGTCACACTGTCCACAGCACCAGGGATGAGCGGGGCTGCCCACCTCACACACCAGCCCAGGGCTGCCCACCTCATCCCCCCTCAGGTGGGTTTCACGTACACGCTCATACTCAGAGAGAGGCCCTGCAGTGTAGATCACATGGACACGGCCTTCAGGGTGTGGTTTTGGCAGAAGTGGGGCTGGCTGGGGGTTGCCAGGATCTGTAGATCCTTATTTGTGGATCTACAAATGAGGCCTGTTATTCCTCTGAATTGCCTGTCTTACTAGCAAATTAAGTATTGCTTCCAATACTGCTGCCCAGGTGGGAGCCAGTGGCAAAGAGCTCGCCTGACCATGCATGAGACGAAAGAGACATGGGTTTGATCCTTGGGTTGGGAAGATTCCCCTGGAGGAGGGCATGGCAACCCACTCCAGTACTCTTGCCTGGAGAATTCCATGGACAGAGGAGCCTGGCGGGCTATAGTCCGTAGGCTTTCAAAGAGTTGAACACGACTGAAGCGGCTTAGCACGTAGCCTGCACTGACACTGCTGTTTAGCTAAACACAGCATCATTTTTCTATAAGCAAGGTTGTCCCTTTCCCTGTCTTGCTTAGCCTCTTGCTTTGGCTCACAGTTGCGTCTGGGATGAAAGCTAAGGTCCTGCTGGCGGTGCACTGGCTCCTCTGTGGTTTGGCCCTTCCCCCTCTCCTCCCCTCTCCTCCTCATGGCCCCCTCGTTGTGCCAAGCCCATCCTTCCCCACGGCCACCTCTGATTGCCTGAGTTCATCAGGTGAGGGGAGAGCCTGGCTCCTCTTGCTGGGTCCCACCAGAGGTGGGATCACCACACCTCACCCTGCTCTGGGACAGTGATCCCACCCCCATCAGCTGTAGCTGTCCTGTTATGCTCCCCCCTCAGTAGGGAAGCCCCTTGAGCAGTGCCACAGTACCTCGGGCCCGGTGGGACCCGTTCCCTATTTGCTGAGGGAGTCACCATTAAATGAGAATGTAGATGGAAAACTACTTCCTGTGTTGGAGCTCAAGAGAAGGTTTAAGGGGGCGTTCCTATGACTGTCGTCTAGTGAAACTTGAATACTGTTCATGGAAAGCTGAGTGCTGAAGAAAGGATGCTTTTGAACTGTGGTGTTGGAGAAGACACTTGAGAGTCCCTTGGACTGCAAGGAAATCTAACCAGTCCATCCTAAAGTAAATCAGTCCTGGGTGTTCACTGGAAGGACTGATGCTGAAGCTGAAACTCCAACACTTTGGCCACCTCATGTGAAGAGTTGACTCATTTGAAAAGACCTTGATGCTGGGAAAGACTGAGGTCAGGAGGAGAGGGGCACGACAGAGGATGAGATGGTTGGATGGTTGGATGGCGTCACCGACTCAAAGGATGTGAGTCTGAGTAAACTCTGGGAGTTGGTGATGGACAGGGAGGCCTGGCATGCTGCAGTCCATGGGGTCACAGAGTTGGACACGACTGAGCGACTGAACTGAACTGACCTGAACTGAGCCTTGAATGCTGGGCTGTGTACACTTGCTGTTGTGGCTTCTTCATCCTGGCTGCCCTTTAAAAATCCCTTGGGAAGCTCTGATGAGACACCAGTGTGTCAGGGAGGGGGCGTCACAAATCTGTTAAATCTGTATGGCCGGGGTGTCCGAGATGGTCCCGAGCATCTGAGTAACTCTGGCTGCTGACGTGAGCCTGGCATCCATGGTTCTGTGGTTTTTCCTAGAATGGTCATCACGCTGGTTGCAGAGTCTTTACTGCTCGTGGAATATTCCACTCTATACTGGCCACTGGAAAGTGCCTTTTGAGGATTGATCCCAGTGGATTTCATTTCCTTTAAAATTTTGAAAATGTTGATAATGTACTATCCGTAAGTCTCTGGTGGCTCAGACGGTAAAGAATCCACCTTCAATGCAGGAGACTCAGGTTCAATCCCTGGGGTCAAGAAGATCCTCTGGAGAAGGAAACAGCAACCCACTCCAGTATTCTGGCCTGGAGAATTCCGTGGAATGTATAGTCTGTGGGGCCGCAAAGAGTCGGAAGCGACTGAGCGACTTTCACTTTCACTGGCCAAGTAGACTATGAACACTCCTATTAAAAAACTGCCCTGGCCAGATAGTTCTTCTCACTGTCTCGCTCCCCCTCTTTCTCCCTCTCTCCAGGTCACCCCCTTCTCTCCACATCCCTCAAGTCTAAAAATTGTAAAATAATTTTGAGAAGCTGGTATACTCCCATGGTTTTGCTGAATCTCTTAAAGTCTCTTCTAAAGGACCCATCTAGGACTTTCCTGCCCAGTGTGGATGTGGACTGAAGAGCGGATCTCAGATGCTGAAACAGCAGAGGAGGGGAGGAGTTCAAGGTCAGATGCCTGGAATCCCGACTCTGATTACAAATCCCGGTGATCAGCCACCCACATGAACTTGGGCTTGGTTCACCATCTACCAATGGGTCAACAGGGTGTGCCATTCCTTACTGGGTTCTTATGAGGATCAATTGGCTTAACGATTAGGCTATGATCTCTGAAAACTTGCATCCGTCATCTGAGTTCCACCCTGGGTAAGTTTTTGCCCAACGTCTATATTAGTTCCTTCTTTATAAATGGCCTGGTCTTGCAGCTGAGTGGCTCAAGTGGGCACAGTTTCTGCAGCCGAGAAAAACCTGCTCCAACTCTTTCAGTGTTCTCTCATCCAGTGAGGTTGCTTACGTGGGCAGTGGGTCAGTGGATTGGAGCCCTGGTAGGTAGTCTTTTTGTAGTCTGTAAACAGCCTTTCTGGAGGGCAACTTGGTAAAATGTTGTAAGAGCTTTAAAAAGCACTGGCCCTTCTTTTACCCAGCAATTACTTAGATAATACTTTATGCTGATGAAGCCTTCTGAGTTGATGTGTACTAAGACGCTTATGACGGCAGTGGTGATGACACAGAAAAGGAAACAAATGCCCCAAATAAAGCAAAATAAATGCACAGTAAATGCGTTTTGAAGTCACTTACGATGCAGTCATCACAATGATTCTCCATATTTATTCAGTGATGCTGAGTACCTATCACTCTCATATTGTGGAGCATGTTTGCGATGCTAGGGATGGGCCAATGCAATGGTTAATTTTATGGGCCCACTGGACTGCACCTTGAGGTGCCAAGACTAAATGTTACTTCCAGGTGTGTCTAAGGGGCATTATTTTGTGATGAGGTTAATGTTTGAATTGGTGGACTCAGTAAGGTAGATTTTCCACCCCCCTCTTGTGTTAGACATCATCCAGCCCACTCTAGGCTTGAATATAACAAAAGGTGGGGAAAGAAGGGTTTACCCCTGTTTCCCTGTCTCACTGCTTGAATTGGAACCTCTCATCCCATTGTATCCTGTCTTCAGAATGAGATGCAAATTATGAGCTCCCTTGGTTCTCAGGCAAGTATAGATCATGTTCAAGAAGTAGCCGGGGAGAGCGGTTTATCAGCAAGGGGGTTAAAGTCCCACCGCAGAAGAGAGTGAGGCCAAAGGCATCTACAACCCACCTCCAGGTACTGACTTGGAAAGAAGCTGATGATGTGTTAATATTATCAGGAGAGAAAAGCCCGCAACAGAATGGTGTTAAAAACAGTGATCCAGTTTTAGTTACAAGCATAAATAAACCCATCTATTTACTGTATGTGCTATTTCCTTCTCTCTCCTCTCTCATTCCTCCCTTCCTTCCTGCACGCTGTCCTTCTGGTTTTCTTTATTCAAAAAGCTTATTTGAATCTTTACATTTTCCTCCACTGAATGTAGTTTACTGGTACAATGAATAAGTGAGAAACACCCCGGTAAAATGAACTGACTGTCTTTTATTGTCTTTAGTCAAGCTGTCTGAGCACAGGCTTTGTTAATCTCAAAATTTATGTAGTTTTCTGAATTAGCTATAAACATTCCTGGCTTTGTAGAAATGTTAAAATAATTGGAGAATTAAAATTGGCCAGTTACTTCAAAGGTAAGTGTTATCTCAGAGCAAGAAAAGATTGATTTCCAGAAATCTAGTCACATCCAAGATACAATTTCTCTACATTTCTATAAAAAGGAATTTCACCAGGATGGATCCGAACCCGGCCACTTGTATGGAAACCACACATAAAAAATCATTATATAAGTTACAAGGTTATTTAGGTATAGATGTGGAGACTCTCTTCCCTGGTGGCTCTGATGGTAAAGAATCTGCCTGCGATTCAGGAAAGCCAGTTTGATCCTGGATCAGGAAGATCCCCTGGAGAAGGGAATGGTAACTCACTCCAGTATTCTTTCTTGGAGAGTCCCATGGACAGAGGAGTCTGGTGGACTATAGTTCATGGGGTTGCAAAGAATCAGACATGACTGATTAACACTTTCACTTTCTCCAGATTCATACATAAGCTTGTGTACATTTTGATACTCGGTTGTACCGACATGTATAGATATGAGAGTTAGACTATAAAGAAAGCTGAGCACTGAAGAACTGATGCTTTTGAACTGTGGTGTTGGAGAAGACTCTTGAGAGTCCCTTGGACTGTAAGGAGATCCAACCAGTCCATCCTAAAGGAGATCAGTCCCGGGTGTTCATTGGAAGGACTGATGTTGAAGCTGAAACTCCAATACTTTGGTTACCTGATGCAAAGAGCTGACTCATTTGAAAAGACCCTGATGCTGGGAAAGATTGAGGGCAGGAGAAGAAGGGGACAACAGACGATGAGATAGTTGGATGGCCTCATTGACTCAATGGAATTGAGTTTGAGCAAAGTCCAGGAGTTGGTGATGGACAGGGAGGCCTCAGTTCAGTTCAGTCGCTCAGTCGTGTCTGACTCTTTGTGACCCCATGAATCACAGCACGCCAGGCCTCCCTGTCCATCACCAACTCCTGGAGTTCACTCAGACTCACACCCATTGAGTCAGTGCTCTAGCATCATTCCTTCCAAAGAAATCCCAGGGTTGATCTCCTTCAGAATGGACTGGTTGGATCTCCTTGCAGTCCAAGGGACTCTCAAGAGTCTTCTCCAACACCACAGTTCCAAAGCATCAATTCTTCGGTACTCAGCCTTCTTCACAGTCCAACTCTCACATCCATACATGACTACTGGAAAAACCATAGCCTTGACTAGATGGACCTTATTCGGCAAAATAATCTCTCTGCTTTTGAATATACTATCTAGGTTGGTCATAACTTTCCTTCCAAGGAGTAAGTGTCTTTTAATTTCATGGCTGTGGTCACCATCTGCAATGATTTTGGAGCCCCCAAAATAAAGTCTGACACTGTTTCCACTGTTTCCCCGTCTATTTCTCATGAAGTGACAGGGAGGCCTAGCACGCTGCAGTTCATGGGGTCTCAAAGAGTCAGACACGACTGAGTGTCTGAAGTGAACTGAACTGTACCGACAAGATTCAATATAAAACTTGCTGTAAGGTTTTGATGGTTAAAAATGCTTGAGGAATGAGGTGGTCTTGTTTAAGTGAATTATTTGGATTATCTATTCTGCCCAGGAGTAAAGAGAAGTTAAACCTAGGAGTCCTAGGATTTCAAATTCTGTTGTTAGACATTGTTCTAACCCATGTGCTCACTTCCCTGTGTTTGAGTTTGCTAGGCTGGGCACAGTTCAGCCTTTGATGCTGTGGGTATCCAGGGTGTATTGGGGGCATTATTCTACCCACGTTGAAGAGTAAATGGATGAAACTTATTTCACCATTAGAGGCTCCAAGGAGTGTCTGCATCCTGAACATCTTCCCTTGGCATTTAAACAAATGTAAAATCATTAAACTGCACATAATAATTTCCCATATCCTTTAAGAAGCAGGGGATAGGAAAAATAGCTCACTAATTTATTGAGTTTATTTCCCTGAATTATCCCTACTCTATAGCTGGGAAATCTGATAGAGAAAGAAGTTCAATAATTCATCTAACAGGGCTCAGTATCCATCAAAACTCAATCTACAAAACGTATGCCTCAATGTTAACGCTGATTTCTTAGGCTTCTTGAGAGGAAACGTTGTTATGCTTAATAGTATGAGGGCTTAGGCCAGCATAGACATGTCAGAAACCAACAACCTGGAAATGACTGAGCTTCAATTTTTATATGATTCAGAAAAGTGAGAATGCTACTCACCTGGTCCCATCTGTGACCCACACTCATCCCTTTCCTCATCCATTCACACAACTGTGTTTGAATTCAGCCAAAATAGATGTATTTACTCAATTTACTAAGAGAAGAAGACACTCATTCCCTCTTACATCTCCCCTCTGGCCTCCATCCACAAAATCTGAGTGTTTTACTTCTTGTCCAGGTGGCCTTTATTGAACTTTTGGAGATCGCTACAATTGACTACCTGGGATGATACAGTCTGTATTCATCTTCCAGAGAGAGCTCTCTTTAAACAGTTTCAACAGTTTCAAATATTTCTACGGACTTCGCAGATGGCTCAGGGGTAAAGAATCTGCTGGCCAATGCAGGCGGTGCAGGAGAAGCAGATTCAATCTCTGAGTCGGGGAGATCCCCTGGAGTAGGAAACAGCAACCCACGCTGGTTTTCTTGCCTGAAAAATCCCATGGAGGGGTCTGGTGGGCTACCATCCATGGGGCTGCAAAGAGTTAGACACAGCTGAGCATGCATGCACTGAATATTTCTATTGGAATTGGAAAACTTTAGGCATCATGGAAACATTATTCAAATACACATCATGAACGACTCTTCCATGATACACTTAGGGAGAAGCCCAGAGGGAGTGCAGTGAAGTCTAAATCTAGCTCTTGGTGACGAGAAGGTTCACGCCTAGCAGAGCAGTAGAACAGGCAGGGGGTAGTGTCAGCCAGGGAGCGGCTGCGTGACAAAGCCCGTGGAATGGTCTTCATGGGACAGTGGCCACAGAATGATGCCCATGGAGAGGGGCAGGCTCAGTCATGACTGCACAACTTTGAATTTCAGTGGCATTTTCCAGTATAATCGACATTTCAAATTTAGGGACCTGGACACTGAACTCAAAAAGTTGCCTTGCTTATCATTTTAATTCCTTGAGACGACAGCATAGAAATTACCATCCTTTCCTTTCTAAGCATTTGTAGGCTGTCAGAACATCTATCCAGGCCCATTCTCTTCCTCCCTGTTGGAAACCATGGCCCATTCCCCCTCCCACGGCCTCAGATTCCTTCTGTTGTGCTCAGGGCTCCAAGGCCCTAGTGGTCATTTTCCTTTCTTTGCCAACTGAAGGGGAGTTCTCTTGTCTTTTCTCATGCAATTGGATGCTGGCGAAATCTCAGGGATACTGTAAGGGCAGAGTGATCTATCTTGTGGTGAGAATCTGAGGTACACATACCTCAACAGTTCCTTGATGTCTGGAACTGGGACTCTTGAGAGTCCCTTGGACTGCAAAGAGATCCAACCAGTCAATCCTAAAGGAAATCAACCCTGAACATTCATTGGAAAGACTGATCTGAAGCTGAAACTCCATCACTTTGGCCACCTGATGCAGAGAACTGACTCATTTGAAAAGACCCTGACGCTGGGAAAGATTGAAGGCAGGAGGAGAAGGAAATGACAGAGGAAGAGATGGTTGGATGGCATCGCCAACTCAATGGACATGAGTTTGAGTAAACTTCAGAAGATAAAGAACGACAGGGAAGCCTGGTGTGCTGCAGTCCATGGGGGTGCAAAGTGTCGGGCATGACTTAGTAGCTGAACAACAACAGAGGTTTATTTGAAAATGATTGATAGATTTTGATTAAATTCTCATCTTCCAGACTAGTATCGTGTGTTACCACAATGTCATTTTTTCTTGTCTAGTGGCTCTAAAATCCAGGATTTATACACTTTATGGGAGGGCCATTGTGGGCTTTCCTGGTAGCTTGGACTGTAAAGCATCTGCCTACAATGCGGGGGACCTGGGCTCAATTCCTGGGTTGGGAATATCCCCTGGAGAAGGAATTGGAAACCCACTCCAGTATTCATGCCTGGAAAATTCCTTGGACCGAGGAGCCTGGTGGGCTACAGTCCATGGGGTCGCAAAGAGTCAGACATGACTGAGCGACTTCTCTTCACTCCACTTCATTTGGTATTGTTTCGGAGATTAGATGATTATTTACAACCAGGAATTTTCAGGGCATTTATTCTTTCTGATATGTGAATTCCAGATAATTGCTGTCATTACCAAGCGCCCAACATAACCTGTTTTGTTCTCCCCATGATAGCCAAATCTCACAAAAGATTCAATATGGCTAATTTAAAATAAATTCCACTTCTGCACATAACAGGAACGAAGAATCAGGATTCTTATATCCACAGTGTGGACAGAAAGAACTATTTTGCTGAAAAATAAAATTGGCTGAAATAAACATATTGTAATTCCCTATTTTTACCATTTTGAGGTCTTGTAAAAATGATCTTTACTCTTTTTACAGTGGTAAATCTCATCGACACCTGGCCTTGTGCTGAAGGGGGCCAAACCACTGAGGCTATTCCCAAAGGAAGGTGGGTCCACACAAAGCCCAATTCACGTTTACTCTGTGGTGACAGCTCAGTGGGAGGTCTGAGTGAGTGCTGGGCTCCTGAGCGGCAACCCATGCTGTTCAGAGCCAGACTAAATCCCCAGTGATTTCCGTCAAGCCTTTAGTGAGCTTTACTCCAAGGGCAGAGAAAACCGTGGGATTCCAATATACATGACAAGGAACGACTATGAGACGAATATCAAGCAACACTGTTTTTGCAAACGAGAGAAAGGAGTCCAAGGAGTTCTTTTTTCTCTCTGCTCTGTATCACAAAATAGCAAGGCCCTATCACTGGCAGGATTAACAAATCCCCCATATGTAACCGTGGGCATCCTTGTCCTCACGATGCCTCAGGGATGACAACTTCCCAAAGACACATTTTGGAACGCTGCAGCCCAGTGTTTGCGCGTGAAGGTGGTGATAACCGCGGGACCGCAGCTCTCAGCTCAGCTCTAGGGCAGCCCTCTTCCCAGCCTGCTTCCCAGTCCTGTCATTTACCCACCGGAACGAGCTTGACACTCCACACCTGGACTCGGGCCACATGCAACCCCTCTTGCTCATGGAGTACATGATTTTGGAGCTTTTTTTGGACTGAAGCCATCATCAGCCTGGTCTCTCCACTCATGAGTGATCTAATTTCAGCAGCACTGATGGCACTCAAATGGGACCATTTCTCTGTTGGGGGTTGATAATTTTGAGTCCAGTTGCTAGGTCTTCTTCCCTATCAGTGTCAGGCTGTTTCCAGTATTTCTTCTCAAGTTTGCCTTGCCCAAGGCTGACAGACAAAAGTGGCAAAGTAAAATCTGTATGTTCCCCTCTGCCCCCAACCAAAGCCACTCCTTGAGATCGAAGACTCAAGGTCCACGCTGATGCCTGGCCTCTGTTTTCTCCATGGCGTGGCCCACCATACCCCTGCCTGCCAAACCTCCTGCCCATACTCTCTGCATGCAAACTGATTTTTCATTTGAAAAGCCTTTCCTTTCCTGTTTCCCCATCAAAATCCCACTTCTTCAAAGATTCCTTCACCTTCCACCATATTCTTAGATGTCTCCTCTTGTTACCAGCCTTGGTTAACCTCCCCTTTCCTTACTCAGGACCTAGCGCTCTCTTGTGTAAAGCTATGTTTCTTTGTCTTGTACAGCATTGTTTCATTGATGATACTGTTTTTGTAAAGTCTAATGCCTTTGAGGGGTGAAATGGGGATGCCTTTCCCCTTTTCTTCCCTTGTCTTCTTTCCAGGTGATAAATGGTATATTTCCTGCCATATCAGTTAAACAAAGGATGTCACCATCATCCAACATGAGCCGGTGACCCCTGAACAAACTCAGGGCTGAAAAGTACCTGCCATCTAGTAGCCATCAGCCTGAGGCCACTCGCTAAGGGTGAGCCCTGAGGAAACTCAGGATGCGAACACACAGGATACTGGCCCCAAGTACGTGAGGTGCATATCAAAGAAATGATTTCAGTGAATCCCGACTCTTGCATCTTCCCATATGTGAAAAGCTCCAAGTTCCTTAACTTGGGATACCTGGCTTTCTTTAATCAACAATCATTTCTTAATGTTCCAACTACTTGCCCTTTGCTGTCAAACTCACACATCCCAGTTCCTTCCCTTGCCTCCTTGGAACAACTTCTCAGAGCTTTCTGAAACACTGCCTCCCAGGCTGCAGTCCTCATTTTGCCCCAGATAAAGCTTAACTCGCAACTCTCATATTGTGCAAATTTTTTTCAACACACAGTAAATAGTCTTAAAGATCTGTTGACTGACTGGTTCAAGGCACCACGATAATACAGGGGGCAGCTATTAAAGGTCAATGTCTGGAAATACACAGATGATCAAGAGATGTTTCAAACAAAAGCGGATGTTATAGAACTGTAATTATTCTCCTCTTGGTTGCATGAAGGCTTGCCATGATAAGCCGGCTATTCAATTTTTTTGTACTGTGGCTTTTCTCCAGAGTACACCATTTTAATTTCTTGATGGCGTCTTTTATTTAAAGGATAATAGATGAGACTACTAATTTAATGTAAGAACTAAAAACCTTCTGGACGGATTATCTGGAGTTCCAAAAGATAAGCAGTTTATTTGTATAAAGAGAACAACAGAGAAGCCCTTGCTTTCTGCCCATACTCTCCTCCACTTAGTGTGGACGCTGCATATTTTATCTGTTGGAACAAAAGCCTTTTGTTGTCATCTCTTCCCCCCTGGGCACTGAGACCAAGCAGAGGAAGGTAAGGACAGGCATTCCGTCTCCGGTTGTGACTTTGCACAGTTCTCAGGTGAGCACCCACGTGGAAGTCTTCACTACGGGAAGAAGCCTACAAGAGGGGCCGTGTTTGAGAAGAGCTTAAGGCAGCCGTTCTTAGCATCAGTGTGTGTCTGACTTCCTGGAGGAGACAGGCAGGCGGTTTGCTCCATCCCCAGTTTCTAATTAGTGGGTCTGGGGTGGGCTTGAGAATTAGCATTTGCAACCAGTCCTGCTGGTGATACTACTGCTTCCGGTTCCGGGACACAGTTTGGGAACCACTGACCTAAGCTGACTTCTGCAAGCTGGGGTCAGAAAGGAGCCAGGAGAGGGGCTCAGCTGCTGATGAGAAAGAGGGCCACCTAACGCAGTCTCTTCAGTGGTGGGATCCCTTTGTGACAGCGTGTCTTCACTTGCTTCTCCGCATCCTCTCTCCTTCTGTGTCTCACTTCGAGGGGCCTGCTCACCCCAAGAGGGTGACTATATATTTAGGGTATTCACTGGTGAGTCTTCAAGACACAACCTGAAAAGAAGGGCTTCATTCCTTCTTTGCTATTATTGAAACTGGATTTAAGAGTAGGAATTTTATGTTATTCACACCATGTTTTGCACAAAAGACACGTCTGTAAATCTGAATCGTACTCTGGCTGATGTCAATGAGGTCCCAATAATGTAAAGAACTTGGGTCTTTTCACAAATAAGAAGGTTTAGGGTGCAGTGTGTGTATGTGTGTGTGCTCAGTCGTGCTGACTCTTAGGGGCCCCATGGACTGTAGCCCATCAGTCTCCTCTGGCCATGTAATTTTCCAGGCAAGCGTACAGGAGTGGGTTGCCATTTCCTCCTCCAGGGCACCTTTCCAAGCTAGGGATCGAACCCATGTCTCTTGCATCTCCTGCACTGGCAGGTGGATTCTTTTCCACTAGGGCCACCTGGGAAGCCCCCAGAGTGCCATGAGATACCTCCACAGAGGTATTTCATGTCCTATCTGTTGACTGCAGATAGAAAGGTACTGACAACATCAATCAGAGACATAAGTCTTTTCCCTGAGTGATGAGTCCCATAGATACAGCCTCACCACACGGTCCCTACATTCCAGGCCTGTTCTCACCAACCACACATTTCGTATATGGACTGAAATGTCACTTTGGAGAAATAGACTCCTTTCTCTCTTAGAGAAATGATGGTTTCCCCATAAAATGATGACCTCATAGAGTGAACATCATAGCCCACTCTATGGACCTCACAGTGATCCAGTCTGATTTGTGGACTGAAACTGTAGGGCATCACTGCCCTCATGGGACCCGGAGGCTCTTTGTGCTGGTAGAGACTTTAAAACACAGGCAACACGGTGATCGCACTTCTGAACCCCTCCCTCCTTTGCACCTTCCAGGGACGGGGGATTCAGAGGTGCCAATGGAGAGAACAGATCATATCGGCCCTGCCTAGCTCTGACTACAGAACATTCTTCCTTACACTGAATGGAAATACGTCACTTTGTAACTTCTACCACCAGGTCCTCCTTGTACCTGGAGAGGCCAGCAGAGCAACTATAGTTTCTTCATCTTCAAATATCACGATGCCTGAAAATGACCTTCCTGCTCCTCAGTCAAGAATTCTCCAGGAGAAATACCCACAGTTCCTTCATCTGTTTCTCACTTTACATGGCTTAGACTTACCTTTTATCCTAACTGCACCCTTCTGTACGCCACTGAGCCAGGTCACACCCCTAGCTGAAATGACAGGAGCTGGTGAAACAGCAGGACCCTATAATAACTGGCCCCCACCACCCCCAAGTCCTCAGCCTGCCTTTTGGTCTGGTGAAACAAACTTTGGCAAAAAATAATAAGTTTAATCAGGGAAATGAGAACACACAGAAGCAAAGGAAAACACTCAAAGGAGACCAAGCAATTAGTTTAGTCAGGCACAGTCAAGGGCCTTTGGTTCCTTCTCAAGAGCTACAGATAATATTCTGAGCCGTATCTTGTGTGCTGTCTCATGGACACTGAACGCCCCCCCCCCCCAGGTGGAGAGGTTAGCTACATGATGACGGGACTGTAGCCATGATGTAAGCTATCATGAGAAACGGCTTCAAAAAATAGAAAAACACTGACCCTGAAACTGAAGACTAACTGGACGTGAAACAATCAAGACAATGCTGGCCAGACCACTGATGATCAATTTCAAGATGACTCTGGATGTAGCCCCTTCCCTCTATCTATACACGCTCTTGCCCACTGAGTGTCAGTGACAGGGGAGTCACTGGAGCCTTTGGACAGACGTCTGCCTCCCCCGCCAGTTGCTGGCATCCAAAATAAGACCAACTTTCCTTTCTACTTTCCTGACCTCTTCTTCATTGGCTTTTGAGTGGTGAGCAGCCAGACCCTACTTTTGGTAACAGTGGTAGGGAAATAATGCCTCTTCTCAAGGATACTCAAGTCATTAAATACAAGTTCCGCTGTGAGATGTTATTCACTTTGCAATGGTAAGATATTCACAGTGTTTGAGAGTTCTCCAATCTAGTATAACTGCCCCATAGATGGATGAACAGGGTGTCTTCACATATTAATGGGAGGTGTTCACCATTTCAGGTTGGCAACCTTGGCCCTGCCTGAATGCACCAGGGCTTTGGCACCTCGGCTGGAGAAACAGAATGATATAAAAGAGCTGGAAGCATTATGGGATCACCACCACGTTGCTTTCTCACTCATCTCCTTCTGACATTTCTCTTTTCTAAACATATGAAAAAGTGAAAGTGTTAGTGGCTCAGTTGTGTCCAACTCTTTGCAACCCCATGGACTATAGCCCGCCAGGCTCCTCTGTCCATGGAGTTCTCCAGGCAAGAATATTGGAGTGGGGAGCCATTCCCTTCTCCAGGGGATCTTCCTGACCCAGGGATCGAACCCAGGTCTCCTGCATTCTTTATCATCTGAGTCATCAGGGAAGCCCCTTCTAAATGTGTATGTATCATTAAAGCCAATCGCTCCCTTCTAGTGACAAGGTATAGTTTTTAGATTCCAAAGGTACATTTTATGCTTGAGGCAGGCAGGAGTTCTCTAAGACTACTTACAAATTACATGGTCTATTTTCAGAAGAACACTGACTATTGCTGGATTAATTCAACCTAAACTTAGGGCATGTATCTAACCTGTAGATGTTTATGTGTTTTAAAACACAATGCAAATCGGTAGTCAATGGCAAGTAGCAGATACTAGAAGACAACATCTAATTCTTCAGCCTTCTGAGACACAACGTAGGTGTCCCTGTCAGGACTGGAGACTTGCTTCCAAGCATAGCTTGTGAAGACGGCTCTTCTTTGTGTCTGCATTAATGGTTCTGCTACCAGAAAGCAAACAGTATGGGTCTGCATCTCTTTTGTAAGCAACAAATATGCCTAATCCTGAAGCCGTGCATGGTAAGTCACTTCAATCATGTCCGACCCTTTTCAATTCTATGGACTGTAGGCCACCAGGCTCCTCTGTCCATGGGATTCTCCAGGCAAGAATGCTGGAGTGGGTTGCCATGCTCACCTCCAGGGGATCTTCTTGACCCAAGGATCGAACCTGGTGTCTCTTATGTTTTCCACCTTGGCAGGCAGGTTCTTTACCACTGGTGCCACCTGGGAAGCCCCTAAAGTCAAAAGATCCCAACTAAAACCATGTCGATGTATGGCAAAAACCACCACAATATAGTAAGTTCAGTTCAGTTCATTTCAGTCGCTCAGTCGTGTCAGACTCTTTGCGACCCCATGAATCGCAGCACGCCAGGCCTCCGTCCATCACCAACTCCTGGAGTTAACCCAAACTCACGTCCATCGAGTCAGTGATGCCATCCAGCCATCTCATCCTCTGTCATCCCCTTCTCCTGCCCCCAACCCCTCCCAGCATCAGAGTCTTTTCCAATGAGTCAACTCTTCGCATGAGGTGGCCAAAGTACTGGAGTTTCAGCTTTAGCAATATAGTAAAGTAACCATAAATTAATTAATTAAAAAAATACACCACTGAAGAAAGATTCAGGGGCTCAGCAAAACACTATTTTCAACCAGGGATCTTTTCGCCACTGGAACAAATCATCTCCTCTGCTCCATTCTATTCCTGACCCATACTAACTATATTTCTTTGATACCAGATGTTTATATTACAGTAATCAAATCTGCACGCTTAATATTGGGTATATATGTCAAAGACTCAAATGTGTTCACCCTACCAGTTTGCCTTCCTCCTGGGCATGGAGCTAAACTACCGTTTCCAGCTACCCTTGCAGTTAGGTGTGGTGATAGAATATGGGCAAGACGGAAAGAATTACTTCCAGACTTGTACCCCTGAAAATCTCCCGCATAATCATCTGCCCCTCCCTTTCCCTACCTGCCAACTGCATATCAGATGCTCAGGGGATTGTGGAAGCCAGGTGTTCAAGATTAATAAGTATCCACCACCCTGGATGCTGGTATGTCTCTGCCATTAGATTCACATGGATGAAAAATAATCTTCTGTGATTTAGGGACTTTCCCGTTGCAGCCGCTATCTAATTAATAGAGTTCACATAGCCTCATTGAGGATGGAATTTAATGACACAGTGTTAGAAATAAATAACAGCATCTACTACTGACACAGTGACTACTTTGTTCTGGACACTGCACTAAGAACTTCACTATCACACTCATCCTCATAACATCTCTAAAGTAGATATTATTATTACTTCCACTTTACAGATAGGCAAACCAGGAGCTCAAAGTAGAGCAGGGTCACTCAGTTAGTGCCACGGACGATATCATGTCACCAGGTATCACTGTCTTCTCTGTAAGAAGATCATACATCTCCACCTGTTGCTATGTGACTTGCAGTACCTCCGCATGGGAGAAATATACATCTCCACGTCATTGACCATTGGCATCGGCATGGCACATGGTTGATTTTGGTCAACGGAATGTGAGTGGATAACTTGTGTCATATCTGGGCAGGACTTTTAAGAGCCATTGTTTAACATGGCATTCTCCTTTCTTTCTGAAAATGGAATGGAAAGTTCCAGATCAGACGGGTCCTTCAGCCAGGATCCCAGAATGAAGAAGACATGAGGGGCAGAGTCACAGCTGACCAGCAAAGGCATATAATTTGGGGGAGAAATAAACTTTGTTTTGTTAAGTCACTGGGAGCTTGGAATGGTTGCTACTGCACCAAACCTAGTAAAAGCTGTCTTAAATCTAGAACTTGCCGCAAATGCAGTTAGTTAGACACCAGAGTCTGTGCTCTTCACCACCAAACAACACCTCCCAGACACACTGTCATAAGTAAGTAAGTAAAGTCACTCAGTCGTGTCCGACTCTTTGTGACCCCGTGGACTGCAGCCCACCAGGCTCCTCAGTCCATGGGATTCTCCAGGCAAGA
>SJYF01000258.1:5742451-5754235 GCA_006410515.1 Procapra przewalskii
TCCAAGATGTCTGGCTCTAGATTAGTGATCACATCATCATGATTATCTGGGTTGTAAAGATCTTTTTTGTACAGTTCTTCTGTGTATTCTTCCCACCTCTTCTTAATATCTTCTGCTTCTGTTAGGTCCAGACCATTTCTGTCCTTTATTGAGACCATCTTTGCATGAAATGTTCCCTTGGTATCTCTAATTTTTGAAGAGATCTCTAGTCTTTCCCATTTGTAGTTGAGGAGTATGGTGTTAATGAATCGTCTTGTCATCATGTAAATTGTTGCAGACCAAGGAGTTAGATGTAAGGTATTAGACCAAGAATTGATGCTTTTGAACTGTGGTGTTGGAGAAGACTCTTGAGAGTCCCTTGGACTGCAAGGAGATCCAACCAGTCCATTCTGAAGGAGATCAGCTCTGAGTGTTCACTGGAAGGACTGATGTTGAAGCTGGAACTCCAATACTTTGGCCACCTGATATGAAGAGCTGACTCATTTGAAAAGACCCTGATGCTGGGAAAGATTGAAGGCAGGAGGAGAAGGGGATGGCAGGGGATGAGATGGTTGGATAGCATCATTTACTCAATGGACACGAGTTTGAGTGGACTTTGGGAGTTGGTGATGGACAGGGAGGCCTGGCGTGCTGCAGTCCATGGGGTCACAAAGAGTTGGACATGACTGAGCGACTGAACTGAACTGAACTGAAAGGTATTAGAGTATAATAAAATAAACTTCTCATCTTAATTACATCTAATGTGTGAAGTATAATTCAACTGGTGTTTCATAAGGTACCCTGGCTTCACCCCCTCCCAACATTAAAATTCTAATTGTAAAATACAATGAATATAGATGCAACAGATGTAAAGGTGTAGAAATTGACCCAAATCAATACCAAATATAGGAGGGTCTCCACAAACTTGTATGTAATAAGTGTGTGAAATTTCATTATTTATAAGGCTTTGGTTTGTTTCTCCTAAATATGGATGTATAGACTTTGAGTTAGGGTTCTAAGACTCAGTAGTGAAAGTATAACTTTAAAGAACCACTTACTTGCCTCAGGACTCAAGAATTAAAGAAACTGCTGCATGCAAAGCGTTTTTCTTTGAAAATTCTAGGAGGCACAGCTAAGGCAACCATAAACAAAATGAAAAGTCAACTCACAAAATGGGAGAACACATTTGCAAATGAAGCAACTGACAAGGAAATCTCCAAAATATACAAACAGCTCATGCATCTCAATATCAAAAAAATAAACAACCCAATCAAAAAACGAGTGAAAGGTCTTAAATAGACATTTCTCCAGAGAAGACACGCAGATGGCCAAGAGGCACATTAAAAGATGCTCAACATCACTAATTATCAAAGAACTACAAATGAAAACCACAGTGAATATTGGCTCATCTCACACCAGCCAGAATGGCCATCATAAAAAGATTCATAAAGAAATCCTGGAGAGGGTGTGGAGAAAAGGGAACACTCCTACACTGTTGGACAGGGATGTAAATTAATATAGACAGTATAGAGAAGAGTATGGCAACCCACTCCAGTGTTCTTGCCTGGAGAATCCCAGAGACGGGGGAGCCTGGTGGGCTGCCATCTATGGGGTCACACAGTCGGACACGACTGAAGCGACTTAGCAGCAGCAGCAACAGAGAAGAGTATGAAGATTCCTTAAAAATCTGAAAATAGAGCTACCACATGGTCCAGCAATCCCACTCCTGGGCATATATCTGGGAAAAAAACACGATTTTAAAAGATACATGTACGCCAGTATTCATTGTAGCACTATTTATAGCAACCAGGACATGAAAATAGCCTAAATGTTCATGACAAAAGAATGGATAAAAAAAATATGGCATACAGTGGAATATTGTGCCGCGCTAACGCACTTCAGTTGTGTCCAACTCTTTTCGACCCCGTGAACTGTAGCCCATGAGGCTCCTCTACCCATGGGATTCTCCAGGCAAGAATACTGGAATGGGTTGCCACTCCCTCCTCCAGAATGGAATATTACTTGGCCATAAAAAAGAACAAAATAATGCCACTTGCAATTACATGGATGAACCTAGATAATGTCGTACTGAGTGAAGTAAGTCAAAGACAAACATCATACAAGGTCATTTATATGTGGAATCTTTTTTTAAAAAAGTGGTAGAAATGAAACTATTTACAAAACAGAAACAAAGTCACAGATGTAGAAAACAAACATCTGGCTACCAAGGGGCAAAGGTGAGTGGATGAGAGGCATAAACTGGGAAACTGAGATTGACATATACACGCTGCTATATGTAAAATCGGAGAAGGCAGTGGCACCCCACTCCAGTACTCTTGCCTGGAAAATCCCATGGACGGAGGAGCCTGGTAGGCTGCAGTCCATGGGGTTGCTAAGAGTCGGATATGACTGAGCGACTTCATTTTCACTTTCACTTTCATGCATTGGAGAAGGAAATGGCAACCCATTCCAGTGTTCTTGCCTGGAGAATCCCAGGGGCGGGGAGCCTGGTGGGCTGCCGTCTATGGGGTCACACAGAGTTGGACACGACTGAAGTGACTTAGCAGTAATGTAAAATAGATGACTGTAAGAACCTGCTGTATAACACAAGGAACTCTAGTCAATACTCTGTAATGACCTATTGGGAAAAGAATCTAAAAAAGAGTAAATATATGTGTGTGTATATATATATAACTGGCTTACCTTGCTGTACAGCAGAAACTAGCACAACATTGCAAGTCAAGAACACTGCAATAAACATGGAAAAAAATAAAATTCTAAGACATTATTAGGCTTGTTATATCTGCAATATTCTATTTTGCTGTTTAGTCACTAAGTTATGTCTGACTCTTTGTGAGCCTATGGACTGTCATCCACCAGGCTCCTCTGTTCATGGCGTTTCCCAGGCAAGATTACTGGAGTGGGTTGCCATTTACTTATCCAGAGGATCATCCCCACCCAGGGATCAAAACTGCATCTCTTGCATTGACAGGCAGATTCTTTACTGCTGAGCCACTAGGGAAGCCCCATGTTCTATTTAACTGGTGGCAGTATTTCTTCTCTTTAGAGAAGTATTTCTTCTCTTTAGAGGCAGTATCTCTTCTCTTTAGAGGCAGTATTTCAGCTCTTTAGAATCTAACACAAATGTGCAAATAAAAGCATTTTCATACAGGAAGTAATTTTTCAAAAGCCTTTGGTGTTAGCCATGCACTTTGCTACTTGTTCCTTATTGACTTTTACTTTACATACAATCCTAAAATGTTTGATCATTTAGACTTCCAGCCCACAGCAAGTGAGGACAAGTGAGGTAGTGGGGGAAATCCACTAGCAGTGGAAATACTGCTGATAAAAAAGAAAACATTGTATTTATTGAATGTACTGGATTAAATAGCCATGATTCATCAAGAAAAATTTAAATTATGTTCATTGTTCTCTTTTTAGATAGAAGGAAACCATGCTGTGCATCTTAGAACAATTTCCATTAAAATAGTTCAGTTATAAAAATTAACTCTGACACTGGGTGAAGAAGTTCTGACTATCTAGAGATAACTCATATGTAACAGGAGCTGATAATGCCAAATGATCAAGATGTTAGGACATACACCTCTTTTTATCTTCTCCACTGTAAACATTTTCAGTTCAGTTCAATTGCTCAGTCATGTCCGACTCTTTGAGACCCCATGGTCTGCAGCATACCAGGCCTCCCTGTCCATCAGCAATCCTGGAGCTTGCTCAAACTCATGTCTACTGAGTCCATGATGCCATCCAACCATCTCATCCTCTGTCATCCCCTTCTCCTCCTGCCTTCAATCTTTTCCATTTCTTTGCATGACACACATCTGCCTTTAGAGCCAAGATTCTGGGAAGCATTTTTAAAATAATAGCAGGTGTCTTTAGATCTTCTGCAGAGAGCTCCCTCAGACAGTATACGACAGGGATCGTAGAAGATATTAATCATTGCTCCTGCTTACAAAATTCCAACCAGAGAAATGCTTTTGTTTAAGAAACAGAAGGCAGATCACCCATATCAGTTGGGATTATCAGTCCAGATGCAGTTAGACACTATTCACCAAGGTTACCTGTGAGAGACAATTTATCATCAGCCCTGAGTATTCTGTGTTAAAAGCTGCAGACTGGGTCCCCAGCTTGTTGAGAAAGGCAGCAAATTATACCTGTCCTGCTGCAGAATGGCAACTTTAGTGGTGCTTTGGGAGGCTCAGAGCCCTGACCTTGGGGCAGATGCCCCCATGAAGGTAAAAAGAAGCTCTTGGTTTAGGCTGGTTCCATTTCTGCTGGAAGTAAGATCACTGAAATGTGTAGGAGGTCAGCAACAGAGCAAAACACCCAGGACATGAAACCAGCTGGTGGATTTAAGATCCAGTTCTGCAACCCAACCACGTGTGGGTGAAGGGGAAGTGTGTGCTCCTGCCTGAGCCCTCCGCAGCCTTCCAGAACAGGGAACAACTATCTGCCTATATATAAATGACTCCCACATTGTAAGACCAAAGAGTGAGGCAGGGGCTGATTAGACAGGGTACATGTCACAATTATTTACTTGATCACCAAATATTGTTCACTTCTTTCTGTTGTTCAGTCACTAAGTTGCGTGCAACTCTTTACAACCTCATGGACTGTAGCCTGCCAGGCTCCTCTGTCCTCTGCTATCTCCTGGAGTCTGCTCAAATTCATGTCCATTGAGTCTGTCATGCTATCCAACCGTCTCATCCTCTGCTGCCCCCTACTTTTGTCTTCAATCTTTCCCAGCCTCAGGATATTTTCCAATGAGTTGGATATTTGAATCAGGTTGCCAATGAATATTCAGGGTTGATTTTCTTTAGGATTGACTTGTTTGATCTCCTTGCAGTCCAAGGGACTCTCAAGAGTCTTCTCCAGCACCACATTTCGAAAGCATCAATTCTTCAGTTCTCAGCCTTCTTTAATGGCCCAACTCTCAGGTCATACATGACTTGGAGAAATCACAGCTTTGACCTATACAGATCTCTAGTACAATGTAGTATAGCTGACTCATTGGAAAAGATCATGATTCTGGGAAAGATTGAGGGCAGGAGGAGAAGAGGGCAACAGAAGATGAAATGGTTGGATGGCATCACCAATTCAATGGAGATGCATTTGGGCAAATTCCAGGAGATGGTGAGGGACAGGCAAGCCTGGTGTGTTGCAGTCCACAGGGTCGCAAAGCACTGGACATGACTGAGCAACTGAACAACAACGACAATTACAATGTCAATAAGGACTGTGAGGGTGGCTATCCTTGATTTGTTCCCGATCTTAGGGATAAAGCATCCTGACTTTCGCCATTAAGTCTGATGTTTATTGTGGGTTTCTACACGTTTTTGTCAAGTCAAGGAAGTTCTTTTCTGCTTCTACCCTCCTAAGGGGTTTTTATTGAGCGTGGATATTGGAGTTTGTCAAATGTATTTTCTGCAGCTACTGAGAAGACCCTGTGTTTTTTTCTTTTCTTAATTTGTTAATATAGTGAATTACATTGCTTTTGAACATTAACCAGTCTGCATTCTCAGGATGAATTCCACCTCATCACGGTCTATTATCTTTTTAATATAGGCTTTCTTATGTTGGAATCCACGCTCCTTATGGATCATGAATCTTGATTAATCCGACTAAGTTAAAGAAAATGGGCTGACGTTTTGGTCTGGTCTACTTAATATGCAGGAAGGTGGCTGGCCTTGGAAAGATGATCAGATGGACTTTTCTTCCCTCTCCTCCTGTCTTCGTTGGCAGCATGTGTCCTTTTCCAGGGCTGTCACCATCAGAGCACATGATGAACCTCTGATGGTCCGCAGGTGGTGGGGGTCTTATGAGTGGTCATTTGTAATCTAGTGGTTCTCACACTTGAAAGGCTGTCAGAATCTACTGAAAGGCTTGTGGAGGCACAGAAGGCTGGGCCCGCTCCCCAGATTTCTGATTTATCACATTGAGGGTGGGGCCTTACAAGGGAAGAAAGAAAAAGCCTATAGAACTACCACATTCCCGAGATCACAGACTGTCACAAGCTAAGAGTATCAATGGAACAAGGTCTCAAGCTGCTGACCCTGTGCAGTCTTCATGCTTGGTAACCATGGTTACCATGGTCTCTCTCTCTTTCTCTTTCTCTCATCCCCTTTTGTGATAACACATGAGAAAAGATTCAATCCGATGGACTGAACAGTAAATAGAGTTGGAGCAGCTTCCTCCAGCCACCTTGAAGGGGGTCTGGACAGGGGCTAGACAGAGAGCCAGCAGAGTGCACAGTATGTGTCTTGAGTTTATAAACGAAAGATGCAAGGCTGAGCTTGCAAGCTTGTTACCTTTTGGCCACAGCAGGCCCCTGTCTTCCCACATCTTTAGCAGTGCAGTAGGGTTAGTCGCTCAGTCATGTCTGGCTCTTTGTTAACCCATGGACTGTAGCCCGCCAGGCTCCTCTCTCCATGGGATTCTCCAGGCAAGAATACTGGAGTGGGTTGCCATGCCCTCCTCCAGGGAATCTGCCCAACTCAGGGATTGAACCAGGGTCTCCTGCATGGCAGGCAGATCTCTACCATCTGAGCCACTAGGGAAGCCCCAGTTAGTAGTTGATATAAGTAAATAAAAGTAGCTCATCCATGCCCTCAGGCCCCTCCGAGATGCTGGAGTCAGGGAAGGAAACTCCAGCTCTAGGGGACAGCCAGCCCCATTCTTCCAGCCCATAGATCTCAGAGAGCTGGCTTGTGTTGTCAGCCGACGTTGGGATGTTATGGTTCTTGCTGACACAGGTAGGGTGGACCCCCACACCCAGGCAGGGGATTCCCCAGCATGCTTTGTCCAGGCAGAGAGAGGGGTGTAAGGGCCTTGGCTTAGCATTCAGAGTCTCCTGCATCTGGCAGCTCTCACCGAGGAGCAGGACCACATCCAGGCCTCCAGACATGCCGCCTGGGCTGTCGTGCTGGGCTTGGCTTGCCCGCTTTCCAGAGCAGACACCACCTGTTTCTGCTTTTAGGAACTGGCCACCGGTTTCCCGTTTCCTTCTGCCTGGTGAGATGCTGTGACTCTCTCAAAGGAGATGCTAGACCTTTTCTAGAAAGAACTTTTTCTATATATCCTTAAAAGAAAGCCTCTTTCACTATGACAAGAGTCAGCTCTGGCCATTCTGTCAGATACCTGGTGTTCTTTTACATTTGCAATTCTCTCCCAGTACATTCAGGAAGCTCTTCACGAGTGTCTCCTAGATACTAGACACGGTGTTAGATAATCAATAAAACAGTCTTTGACCTCAGGCAGCTCAGGGAGCTCTCAATCTGGCCAGAGAACAGGACACGGACAGAAAATGCTACTATACTAGGTAGGAGCTTTGATAGAAATAGAGGGCTTCCCAGGTGGCTCAGTGGGTAAAGAATATGCCTATCATGCAGGAGACACAGGAGACGTAGGTTCGATCCCTGGGTTGGGAAGATGCCCTGAAAGTGGGCATGGCAACCCACTCCAGTATTCTCGTCTGGGGAATCCCATGGATGGAGGAGCCTGGAGGGTTACAGTCCATGGGGTTGCAAAGAACACAACTGAAGCAACTGAGCACAGCACGGCACAGCAAGACAGAAATAAGTTCAGACTGCTCCAGGAGCACAGAGGAAAATCTAACCCAAAGAATGAGGCTTCCTGAAAGCGGTGGCTTCTGATATTAGCCTGGAAGTATGAATGGGATTAGCTAGTCCACAACGGGGATAAGGCATTCCAGGAAGGGGAGAGCACATAAACAAAGCCATGAAGGCAAGAAACAGCAGTGTGTGTGTGTGTGTGTGTGTGTGTGCATGCACGTGTGCACTTGTGTTTGTATGTATATGTATGTGTGTACATTTGCATGCATTACTGCATGTGTAGGTGTTTTGTTTCTCCGTGTGTAGATGTGTAGGTGCATGTGATACATGCGTGAGCATGGGTTTGTGCATATATGTGTGCATCTGTGTACATGGCTGTGCATCTGTAGATGTGCCTGTGTGTGCATGGATGTGTTTGTGCATGTGTGTGCACATGTGTGTCAGCTCAGGCATGGCTGTATACTGGCTTTGGCAAAGGGGGAGTGAATGGGACAGGGAATTGGAGGAATCCCACTTTTCTGAAAGGTCAAGGGCAAGAAGTGGCAGAATGATGAATGGGGAGCTGGGTCTGGGAGGGCCTTAAATGACACCCTGAGGAGGCTGGCTTTGGGTCTTCTTTCCAAGGACTCTCTTGATGATATTCAATGAATGAGGTGCGTGATACGAACAGGTCAGGTCCAGTGGCTTTTGTGTCTTTGGAAAAGCTTGAGTCCCCAGCAACAGAACCTGAGGCAGGGATTCAGAAGCCCTGATTTAAGGAGGTCACACTCTCAGCTCACAGAAGAGATGTGCAGGATGCAGCAGGGAAGAGGCTGGCGGGACTGTGGGCTCAGCGGGACGCCTGCTTCAGCCTGAGTCTAGCGGGGGAGCCAACAATAGGCTGAAACAGATTCTTCCATCTGATGTTGGCATGGTGTTTTGGTACAAGGTTTTCTGGAATCAAGATTGCTGGGAGAAATATCAATAACCTCAGATATGCAGATGACACCACCCTTATGGCAGCAAGTGAAGAGGAGCTAAAAATCCTCTTGATGAAAGTGAGAGAGGAGAGTGAAAAAGTTGGCTTAAAGCTCAACATTCAGAAAACTAAGATCATGGCATCTGGTCCCATCACTTCATGGCAAGTAGATAGGGAAACAGTGACAGAATTTATTTTTTTGAGCTCCAAAATCACTGCATATGGTGACTTTAGCCATGAAATTAAAAGATGCTTGCTCCTTGGAAGAAAAGCTATGACCAACCTAGACAGCATATTAAAAAGCAGAGACACCACTTTGCCAACAAAGGTCCATCTAGTTGTAGCACAAGCACAGAAATTGAAACTCTAATCAGAAATCTTCCAGCAAACAAAAGCCCAGGGCCAGATGGCTTTACAGGTGAATTCTACCAAAAATTTAGAAAAGAGCTAACATCTATCCTACTCAAACACTTCCAGAAAATTGCTGCTGCTGCTGCTAAGTCACTTCAGTCATGACTGACTCTATGTGACCCCATAGATGGCAGCCCACCAGGCTCCTCTGTCTCTGGGATTCTCCAGGCAAGAGTACTGGAGTGGGTTGCCATTTCCTTCTCCAATGCATGAAAGTGAAAAGTGAAAGTGAAGTTGCTCAGTCGTGTCCGACCCTCAGTGACCCCATGGACTGCAGCCTTCCAGGCTCCTCCATCCATGGGATTTTCCAGGCAAGAGTACTGGAGTGGGGTGCCACTGCCTTCTCCACAAGGATGCAAAGATTCTTTAATATTTGCAAATCAATCAATGTGATACACCATATTAACAAATTGAAAGATAAAAACCATATGATTATCTCAATAGATGCAGAGAAAGCCTTTGACAAAATTTAACATCCCTTTATGATAAAAACTTTCCAGAAAGCAGACATATAAGGAACATACCTCAACATAATAAAAGTCATATATGATAAACCCACAGTGAACATTATCTTCAATGGTGAAAAAATGAAAGCATTTACCCTAAAATCAGGAACAAGACAAGGGTGCCCATTCTCACCACCACTATTCAACATAGTTTTGGAAGTTTTAGCCATAGCAATCAGAGAAGAAAAAGAAATAAATGGAATCCAGATTGGAAAAGAAGAAGTAAAACTCTCACTGTTTGCAGATGAGATGATCCTCTACACAGAAAATCCTAAGGACACCACCAGAATATTACTAGAGCTAATCAGTGAGTATAGTAAAGTTGCAGGATATAAAATTAACACACAGAAATCCCTTGCATTCCTATACACTAACAATAAGAAAGCAGAAAGAGAAATTAAGGAAACAATTCCATTCACCATTGAGATGAAAAGAATAAAATATGTAGGAATAAATCTACCTAAAGCAACCAAGATAGCATATTCAAAAGCAGAGACATTGCTTTGCCGACTAAGGTCCATCTAGTCAAGGCTATGATTTTTCCAGTAGTCATGTATGGATGTGAGAATTGGACCATAAAGAAAGCTGAGCACTGAAGAATTGAACTGTGGTGTTGGAGAAGACTCTTGAGAGTCCCTTGGACTGCAGGGAGATCCAACCAGTCCATTCTGAAGGAGATCAGCCCTAGGATTTCTTTGGAAGGAATGAGGCTAAAGCTGAAACTCCAGTACTTTGGCTACCTCATGAGAAGAGTTGACTCACTGGAAAAGACTTTGATGCTGGGAGGGATTAGGGGAAGGAGGAGAAGGGGACGACAGAGGATGAGATGGTTGGATGGCATCACTGACTCGATGGACGTGAATCTGAGTGAACTCCGTGGGTTGGTGATGAACAGGGAGGCCTGGCGTGCTGCGATTCATGGGGTTGCAAAGAGTTGGACACGACTGAGCAACTGAACTGAACTGAAAGAAACAAAAGACCTATATATAGAAAACTATAAAGCATTGATGAAAGGAATCAAAGACGACACAAATAGATGGAGAAATATACCATGTTCATGGATCAGAAGAATCAATATAGTGAAAATCAGTATACTACCCAAAGAAATCTATAGATTCAATCAATCCATATCAAGCTTTGGACACGAGTTTGAGTAAATCCAGAAGTTGGTGGTGGACAGGGAGGCCTGGCATGCTGCAGTCCATGGGGTCACAGAGAGTCTGACACGACTAAGGGAGGGATTGAAGTGAACTGATAACGATGGACACATATGCACGTGTCCAGACTCATAGAATGTGCAACATCACACAGTGAACTGTGATGTAAACTGTGGACTTTGTGTGAGAACGTTGTGTCAGTGTAGGTTCATCAATTGTATTAAATGTATCCCCTTGGGGGATTCCCTGATAGCTCAACTGCTAAAGAATCTGCCTGCAATACAGAAGACCTGGGTTTGATTCCTGGGTTGGGAAGCTCCCTGGAGAAGGGAAAGGCTACCCACTCCAGGATTCTGGCCTGAAGAATTCTATGATCTGTAAAGTCCATGGGATCCCAAACACTCAGACAGCACTGAGCGACTTTCACTTTGGGGGATTGGTATGGCTAATGGGGTAGATTCCATGTGTGAGGGCCAGGGGTAAATGTATATGGAAGTTCAGTTCAGTCACTCAGTTGTGTTCGACTCTTTGTGACCCCATAGACTGCAGCACCAGGCTTCCCTATCCATTGCCCGCTCCCAAAGCTTGCCGAAACTCATGTCCATTGAGTCAGTGATGCCATCCAACCACCTCATCCTGTGTCGTCCCCTTCTCCTCCTGCCTTCAATCTTTCCCAGCATCAGTGTCTTTTCCAGTGAGTCAGTTCTTCCCATCAAGAGGCCAAAGTATGAGAGTTTCAGCTTCAGCATCAGTTCTTCCAATGAATATTCAGGACTAATTTCCTTTAGGACTGACTGGGATATATATATATAGGGGAAGGAGTGTCTATACTTCCTGTTCACTTTTGCCGTGAACCTAAAACTGTTAAAAATATAGGTGTGTAGTGCATTCTGCCCATGGGCACAGGCTGTGGAAGAGGGTAGGACTCACTTTGGCTCAAGCCCACCTGAGACTAGCTTCTTCCTCGCCTCCCTTGTTTTCTTTCATAAATTTGGTGACCCAGCCTAAGTCTTTCCTGGTACATCTGACTCCCATCATAAAAGTTATGTTCCTTAACATTGCTGCACACACTGCCTTAGTGGATAGTGCCTCATAGATCCTAATGCCTGGCAGTGCTGTGAGAATCAGGGAACCAGTCTGCCAGCGACAAACTGTGAGGTCTCAGGAAAGTTACTTTCCCTCTA
>SJYF01000258.1:5754249-5765671 GCA_006410515.1 Procapra przewalskii
CCTCAGTTTCCTTGTCTGTATAATGGACATGACTTCTCATATCTCCAGCTATTCCTTTTATTAAATCAACACTGACAACGAGAGTTTGGGCCCCCATCTTCACATTCTTTCTTCTTGCCTGGTCATTTGAGTGTTTGTAAGTTCTCAAAGAGAATTCAGCAAATAAATGTGAATGTAGTGTATATTTATGAGTAAAAGTTTTCTGTGGCTGAAAAGAAAGCCCATTCATCTTGGCCAAAATGCTTGCTGCTTTGGTGGGAAATGTATTTGTTGAAAATCACCTTCCTGCCAGGCCCTGACACACAGGCAATTAGGTGCATGTGCTCTGAGAAAACAGACTGGCAAGGTGCAGATCCTGGGCTGTAAATCATGCCTCACACCGGACTGACAGGCTGAGCTGGTTTATTTTGCAGGTGGGTGAAGATGGGGCACTCCAGCCCCTAAAGAGCAGGCACCAGGCCCTGCTTTTCTTGGCCTTGGACAGAGTTCTGGCTGGGGTTTGAAGACCACAGATCCACAGAACCCCTGCACATTCTGACTAGAGAATGCCCTCTAAGATCCTAGGTCACTTGTCTATATTAGGTAATGGACAGCTGGGGTGAGATGCACCAATAATTTTGTTCAGATTTCATGGGAATTTTTTGAGTATAAGTATGTGTGCATGCACACACTCATTCGTGTCCAGCTCTTTGCAACCCCATGGATTATCTTCCACCAGGCTCCTCTGTTCATTGAATTTTCCAGGCAAGAATACTGGAGTGGGTTTCCATTTCCTCCTCCAGGGGAATATTTCCAAACCAGGGATCAAACCCATATCTCTTGAGTCTCCTGCATTGCCAGGTGGATACTTTACAAACTGGGAAGCTTAGTATATCTCAGGTAATATTTTGGATATACTTATATTAAAATTTATTTTTGTTGTTATCTGAAAGATGAGCCAGTTGTTCCCAAAAAGTTTTAATTTTGATGAAGTAAAAAGACCATTTGTTTTTTATATTGTCTTACCTAAGAAAGGGGCTTCCCTTGTGGCTCAGCTGGTAAAGAATCTGCCTGCAATACAGAAGACCTGGGTTTGATTCCTGGGTTGGGAAGCTCCCTGGAGAAGGGAAAGGCTACCCACTCCAGTATTCTGGCCTGGCAAATTCCATGGACTGTATAGTCCTCAGTGATTAGTGCAAAAAATGGAGGAAAATAATAGAATGGAAAAGATTAGAGATCTCTTCAAGAAAATTAGATACTAAGAAAACATTTCATGAAAAAATGAGCACAATAAAAGACAAAAATGGTATGGACCTAAGAGAAGCAGAAGATATTAAGAAGAGGTGGCAAGAATACACAGAAGTACTGTACAAAAAAGATCTTCATGACCCAGATAATCACGATGGTGTGATCATTCACCTAGAGCCAGACATCCTGGAATGAGAAGTCAAGTGGGCCTTAGAAAGCATCACTATGAATAAAGCTAGTCGAGGTGATGGAATTCCAGCTGAGCTATTTCAAATTCTAAAAGGTGATGCTGTGAAAGTGCTGCACTCAATATGTCAGCAAATTTGGAAAACTTAGCAGTGGCCACAGGACTGGAAAAGGTCAGTTTTCATTCCAATTTCAAAGAAAGGCAATGCAAAAGAATGCTCATACTACCACACAATTGCACCCATCTCACATGCTAGCAAAGTAATGCTCAACATTCTCCAAGCCAGGCTTCAACGGTATGTGAACCGTGAAATTCCAGATGTTCAAGCTGGTTTTAGAAAAGGGAGAGGAACCAGAGGTCAAATTGCCAACATCTGCTGGATCATAGAAAATGCAAGAGAGTTCCAGAAAAACAACTACTTCTGCTTTATTGACTATGCCAAATCTTTGACTGTGTGGATCACAACAAATTGTGGAAAATTCTTCAAGAGATGGGAATGCCAGATGACCTGATCTGCCTCCTGAGAAATCTGTATGCAGGTCAAGAAGCAACAGTTAGAACTGGACATGGAACAACAGACTGGTTTCAAATTGGGAAAGAAGTACATCAAGGCTGTATACTGTCACCATGCTTATTTAAATTGTATGCAGAGTATATTATGAGAAATGCTGGACTGGATGAAGCACAAGCTTGGATCAAGATTGCCAGGAGAAATATCAATAACCTCAGATATACAGATAACACTACCCTAATGGGCATAAAGCGAAGAAGACCTAAAGAGCATCTTGATAAAAGTGAAAGAGGAGAGTGAAAAAGTTGGCTTAAAACTCAACATTCAGAAAACGAAGATCATGGCATCTGGTCCCATCATTTCATGGCAAATAGATGGGGAGATGAAATATCGACAGACTTTATTTTGGGGGGCTCCAAAATCACTGCAAATGGTGACTTCAGCCATCAAATTAAAAGATGCTTACTCCTTGGAAGAAAAGTTATGACCAACCTAGACAGCATATTAAAAAGGAGAGACATTACTTTGTCAACAAAGGTCCATCTAGTCAAAGCTATGGTTTTTCCAGTAGTCATGGATGTGAGAGTTGAACTATAAAGAAAGCTGAGGGCCACAGAATTGATGCTTTTGAACTGTGGTGTTGGAGAAGAATCTCAAGAGTCCCTTGGACTGCAAGGAGATCCAACCAGTCCATCCTAAAGGAAATCAGTCCTGAGTATTCATTGGAAGGACTGATGTTGAAGCTGAAGCTCCAATGCTTTGGCCACCTGATGTGAAGAGCTGACTCATTGGAAAAGACCCTGATGCTGGGAAAGATTGAGGGCAGGAGGAGAAGGGGATGACAGAGGATGAGATGGTTGGATGGTATCACTGACTCAATGGACATGAGTTTGAGCAAACTCCAAGAGCTGGTGATGGACAGGGAGGCCTAGCGTGCTGCACTCTATGGGGTCGCAAGGAGTTGGACATGACTGAGTGATTAAACTGAACTGAAGTGCCTAAGAAGTCTTTGCCTTAGTCAAAGTCACAAGGATTTGAATTCTGTATGTAGATCCAAGATCTAATTTTAGTTAATTTGCGCGAGGTAGAAATTGTAGTTTCTGTCTTTGCACATCGACTTCCAATTGTTCCAGCATCATTTGGTGAAAGACTACCTTTCTTCACTGAATTGTCTTTGTACATTTGCCAAAAATTAGTTGCGTGGGTCTGATTACGGACTCTCTGCTCTGTTCTATTGTTTTATATGTCACATTGTTTTAATTACTGTGGTTTTATAATAAGTCTTGACACCAGCTAGTGTTAGCCCTTCAGTTAAAGCACGAGATGGAAGCCCTCAGGGCCAGAATGGGCTGAGCATCATTTGATCCTGTGCTTGGGAGTCTTCAGAAGGATGCTGAGACGATTTGACATTTAAGAGGAGAGAAGCCTAACAGAGTAGAGATTCTGGCGCAAGGAGCCAGGACTTATGAGAACCTTAGCAAAGTGCTCTTCCAGTAATCAAGCAATGATGGCAATCATGAGCACTGCCATGATTATTGTTATCACTGGAGGGCCAGCTAAGGAGCCGAGCATTTCCAGGTAGTATTTCATGCAGTACGACTAGGATGCAGGATCGTTGTGTTCATGTTGCAGGTGAGAAAGCTGAGGCACAGAGCGGCCAAATGATATGTACAAAGCTGCACAGCTATTAGGTGGCTGGATGGAGGTTCAGATTTAGGGGGTTCATGGCAAAGCCCAGGCTCTAAACCAGCAGATTTCAGAGTGTGGTCTCTGAACTAGCAGCATTGACATCACTTGGAAGCTTGTTAGAAATGCAAGTTATTACCCCTGCATTATGCTGATGCAGATGGAAGTCTGAGAGCTGCTGCTGGAATAAGCCCATGTCCTGTTTCCATCAGCAGATGGATTCTCTATGTTTAAATCTCTTGAAGAGATAGGAATACCAGATCACTTCACCTGCCTCCTGAGAAACCTGTGGTTAAGAAGCAACAGTTAGAACCAGACATGGAACAATGGACTGGTTCAAGATTGGGAAAGGAGTACATCAAGTCTGTAAACTGTTACCTTGTTTATTTAACTTCTATGCAGAGTACATCATGTGAAATGCCAGGCTGGATGAATCACAAGTTGGAATCAAGATTGCTGGGAGAAATATCAATAATCTCAGATATGCAGATGACATCACCCTTATGGCAGAAAGTGAGGAGGAACTAAAAAACCTCTTGATGAAAGTGAAAGAGGAGAGTGGAAAAGCTGGTTTAAAATTCAACATTCAAAAAACAAAGACCATGGCATCTGGTCCCATCACTTCACGGCAAATAGATGGGGAAAAACTGGAAACAGTGACAGATTTTTTTTCCTGGGCTCCAAAATCACTCTGGACAGTGACTGCAGCTATGAAATTAGAAGATGGTTGCTCCTTGGAAGGACAGCTATGGCAAATCTAGACAGCATATTAAAAAGCAAAGACATCATTTTGCAGACAAATGTCAGTGTAGTCAAAGCTATGGTTTTTCCAGTAGTCAAGTACAGATGTGAGAGCTGGACCGTCAAGACAGCTGAGTGCCAAATAATTGATGCTTTCAAATTGTGGTGTTGGAGAAGACTTCTGAGACTCCCTTGGACAGCAAAGAGATCAAACCAGTCAGTCCTGAGGAAATCAACCCTTAATATTCATTGGAAGGACTGATGCCGAAATTGAAGCTCTGATAGTACTTTGGCCACCTGATGTGAAAAGGCAAATCACTGGAAAAGACCTTGATGCTGGGAAAGTTTGAGGGCAGGAGAAGGGAGCAACAGAGGACTAGATGGTTGGATGGCATCATCAGCTCAATGGGCATGAGTCTGAGCAAGCTCTGGGAGATGGTGAAGGACAGGGAATCCTGGTGTGCCGCAGTCCATGGGGTCGCAAAGCCGGATGTGACTGAACCACTGGACAGCAATAGGTCATGTGGTATTTGGGGCATGCTTCTGCTAAACTTTTTCAGTGACATCCAAAAATTAGATTTACCTAGATGTCCAATCATTTTATTTGACAGATCAGCTGACTCTACTACCTGGACAGTAGTGACTGTTTCAGGCCCCCTGTAGTGGAGGAAGGAATTTTAAACCAGTGCTAAGTTCTGTGTTTGCTTTTGGGATGGAGATTTGGGGTGTATTTACATTCCCCAGAAAGAGATAGCAGGGCCAGAGACTAGCGGAAGGATTCTTGCTCTGTTCCCCTTTTACAATGTTCCACTACATGTTATGAAACAACAAAGAGACAGATATCAAAAAGAACAGGGCAGTTACAGGACCTGTTAAAAGTGACTGTAATTTGGTGTATTCCTGCTGAAAATGAAAGCAAAGAACCAGGCTGCTTTCTTCTGGGAGATAAAAACAACAGCCACAGAAACAAAAAAAAACCAAACACGCACCACCAACAAAACAAGCCCACAGAGACATTTAACCAGAAGCGCATTTATTTAGTTCTCTGAAATGTCTTAATATAGGGCTGGATGTTCTGTTTATAAATCTGTAATTACAAGTAACTCCGTGGCAGTGATGACAAAATTGCAGGATATTTATGAGGGGATTTAATGCCATTAATTGGAGCTGTGCATATGGCTTCATTAACCTGAGCATAGGGGCTTGTTAAAAATCCACTGCTTCCAGGTAAGCCTGTGTTCCAGGAACAGCAGAGTTTAAACACTGAGGGTTATAAATTATTGATGGCAGTAGTCAATGCTTCTGACAAGCCATAAAGTGGGCGACTGGGTGCTGGGAAATTGGAAAGCGTTTGATCCCTGTAGGTGGAAATGTTCAGAGAGAAAATAGGGTTGTGACAAGTTTGTTTCCAGACCATTGGGGAGAGAGGCCTACAGCCAGCTCTCGCTGCCTCTCCTGGCATTCTCTTTCCACCTCCTCCCTTCACACCTCCAGGCTGTGTTGGGTCCTAGAATGCAGCCTTCTGCTCTGGCCACAGGATGGGAGGAAATAAATGAGGTTGAAGGATTAAATGGACATCTGGGCAGAAGCCATTTAAGACGGAAATACAAATTCACAAAGGGGGACTTGCATTTTATCCTCAGCTTCCCTCCTTATTCAAATGAGGATTTGTTTTTCATGTTGATTTTTTTTTCCTTCCTAACTGAAATTGTCTAATGTAATTTTAAACTAGTGGAATCGCTGAACTTCATTTGATGGAATGGATAGAAATGTGCTTTGATTTCTTTAAAAAAAGAACAAATGGTTACCATTCCCTATTTATGAACAGAATAAACAGCTCTGCTGGGGAGAAAAGTGAAGGAAGGGGGAGTGGCAGATGCGTGCGGATAGGGGCATAATATTTATAAAACTGTGAATGAAACATTTAAAGTGAGTAAACTGAAGTAATCCTCCGGCAAAAGGGACATATGTATTGCCTGAAACTCATATGCACGTGCGCCATCCTGTGAATGCCGAGCTATTGGTGTGTATGTGTGTGTTAGTCACTCAGTCATGTCCGACTCTTTTGTAACCCGATGGACTGTAACCTGCCAGGCTCCTCTGTCCATGGAATTCTCCAGGCAAGAATACTGGAGTGGGTTGCCATTTCCTCCTCCAGGAGATCTTCCTGACCCAGGGATTGAACTTGAGTCTCTTGCATGGCAGGCAGATTCTTTACCGTCTGAGCCACCAGGGAAGCCCACTCTACTTGCTAAGGGGAGAGTCTGATATCAAGCTTGAGTTTTTTAAAGAATCATCGTGTGTGCTCATACATGAGTAAAGCGTAAGTGAGGAAACCATACATCATCTCACTTCTAGAGGATCAGAAAATGTTCTAAACGTGCTGCAGTCCATGGGGTCACAAAGAGTCAGACACGACTGAGCGACTGAACTGAACTGAACTGAACTGAACCGAGACCTATCTCATAGGGTGGACACTATAATTAAAGGAGAGGAATTTCAGCTTTAAAAATGTCACCTAACAATTCCACTCCTAGACATTTGCCCAAAGCAATGAAAACATATGTCCACAAAAAGGACTTGCTGAATATTCACAGCCTGCAAAACCCAAGAAACAACTCAGACGGCATTGGGTGGGGATTGGGTCAACAACCCATACATTCATATGGTGGAATATTACTTAGCAATGAAAAGAAACTGCTGATACACAGAAAAGACATGGTTGAATCTTAAAAACATTACATTGAACAAGTGAGCTAGATGTGTGTTAAAAAAAAAAAAAAAGAAAATCTGGAACCCATTCGAAGAGATTTTACCCAAGTGGAAATTGTAATTGGCTACTGATAATAGGGAGCCAGGTCTGACCATCAGGTTAGCAAGCGTTTCAAAGGTTAAGGTTTGGGGTTATTCTTTTTTTAACCAAGTTACTTAGTATTTTTTTTTTTTTAATATCTGTTTAGCTGCTTTGGGTCTTAGTTGCAGCATGTGGGCTCTCTAGCTGTGGCCCATGGGCTCAGTTGCTCCACAGCATGTCGTATCAAGATTGCAGCCTCTGCATTGCAGAGTGGGTCCTTAACCAGTGGACCACCAGGGAAGTCCCCAGACTTCTTCTTTTTACAGAGAAGAGTGAATAAATCTAGGAAGAAGCAGGTGGGTGAAGCAAGCGGGGTGGTGGTGACTGAACCGTAGATCTCCAATGTTTTACCCTGAGGCCAGCCTTTTTTTAGGAGGGGTGGTAAAGGTGGGGCTGTTTTTCTGGGAGGGGCTGTCTGTTGGCACTGAAGGATGGGCCAAAGTTCACATGCCAGGGGAAGGAGACTCTTAACCCAAGTGCGTTTAACAACCATTTTGTTCAGATTGATTAGAGGGCAGAAGCAGTGCAGCTCACCCTTCAGGAGGCAAAGGAAGGAAATTTACAGCCTGTGTCTGGCTGTTGCACAGAAACAAGGGGAGTGTCTTGGAGTCAACTTATTAAGTTGTATGGAGAGGGGTGCTTTTTGTAGTAAGACGCTTCCAGGATCACAAAAGGATTGTGGCAGGAGCGGTGTTCCTTGAACCTTTGCTGTTTTCCAGGAGCACGTGGCTCAGGTAAATTTCCACCCGGCTGTGCTAAAAAGTATCACTCTAAGTCTGCAAGTCTGTTTCTGTTTGTAAATAAGTTCATTTTTATGATTTTATTTGATGCCATATATAAGTGATATCATATGATATTTTGCTTTTTCTGTCTGACTTCATTCAGTATGACAATCTCTAGGTCCATCCATGTGGCTGTAAATGACATTACTTCATTCTTTTTAATGGTAGAGTAATATTCCCCTGCATATACACATATATATACCCCACATCTTCCTTATCTGTTCCTCTGTTGATGGACACTTAGGTTGCTTCCAAGTCTTGGCTATTGTAAATAGTGCTGCTATGAACATGGTGGTGCATGTATCCTTTCAGACCATGTTTTTCTCTAGATATATGCACAGGAGTAGGATTTCAGGGTTAACTTTGCTGACAAAGGACTGTACAGTCAAAGCTATGGTTTTTCCAGTAGTCAAGTACAGTGAAAGCTGGACCATCAAGAAGTCTGAGCATCAGAGAATTGATGCTTTTGAATTGAGGTGTTGGAGAAGACTCTTGAGAGTCCCTTGGACTGCAAGGAGATCAAACCAGTTGATCCTAAAGGAAATAAAACCTGAATATTCATTAGAAGGACTGATGCTGAAGTTGAAACTCCAATGCTTTGGCCACCTGATGTGAAGAGCTGACTCCTTGGAAAAGACCCTGATGTTGGGAAAGATTGAAGGCAGGAGAAGAAGGGGATAACAGAGGATGAGATGGTTGGATGGCATCACTGACTCAATAGACATGAGTTTGAGCAAACTCAGACTTGAGTTGGTGATGGACAGGGAAGCCTGGTGTGCTGCAGTACATGGGTTGCAAAAAATCGGACATGACTGAGAGACTGAACTAAAATGAACCAATGGTACCTCTATTTTTAGCTTTTTAAGGAAAGAGTTTGGATCGACATGTACACACTGTTACATTTAAAATGGATAACCAACAAGGACTTACTGTATAGCACAGGCAACTCTGCTCAATACTATGTAACAACCTAATTGGGAAAAGAATTTGAAAAAGAATAGATACATGTATACACAATTGAATCATTTTGTTGTACACAGCAATGTTAATCAACTACACTCCAACATAAAAAAAAAAGTTTAAAAAAGGGTGAATTATAAAAAGAGTATCATTCTATTTATATGCAATTCTGAAAAGGCAAAACTAAGCTACTTAGTAGATGGGTGGTTGCTTGCCAATGTTTTATGACTGTAAAAGGCCATAAGGAAACTTTTGAGGTGACAGAAACATTCAAAATCTTGATTGTGGTGATGACTGCACTGCATATACATTTCCCCAAATTTGTGAAGCTATAGACTTAAAGTGGGTGCATTTGACTGTATGTCACTCTATCTCAATAAGACTGATTTTCAAAGCTGTGAGAGGATTCAGTCATAAGTTAGATCATAGTGGTCATGAGCTCAGACACAGACACCAGGCATTATTTGTGAGCTGTTAGTTGGATGCTGGTCAATTGCTTATCCTCACCGAGTATCATTTCATCCCTAATGTCCACCTCCTGAGATTGCTTAAATGTTTAAAAACACCTACTTACAAAGAACTCAACCATAAGTGTGTGTTATTGCTTTTGCAATCGTTAACTCTTCCCTTCAGCCGTGTCTCCCAGGCGATGAGATGCAACGGAGAGAATAAGATTTCAAGGCAGTGTGTCTGGGCTGGAGGTTCTTGACTTTCAGGGTTTTCAGCTGTAAAACAGGAAAATAGAATAATCTCAGCTCAGCTATACTGCAGTATGGTTATGAAAATCAACTGTGAATGTGCATAATAAGCTAAAGCATTATCACAAGTGCAAAGAGGCCAATAAATGGAATTCTTTTGCTTCTTTATGCCTCTGCGTTTTCTAGTTTCTTTTTCACCAAAAAGATGAATTATCCTTATAATCAGGAAAAAACTGTAATTTCCATCTCAGAAAAAGTTGCTGTAGCCCTCGAATAAGTACCTAGATATTTATCTGAAAAAATAAGTATATAAGAAGAAGTGATTACATAGTTTGTCATCCAAGGAAGTCACTTTTGGAAGTGGCAGAGGGTGCTATCACTAATTGTGGTCAGTGTTGTTGTTCAGTCACCAGGCTGTGTCCTAGTCTTTGCTACCCTGTGGACTGCACACACCAGGCTCCCCTGCTCTTCACTATCTCTTGGGGTTTGCTCAGATTCATGTCCATTGAATCATTGCTACATCTAACCATCTCCTCCTCTGCCACCCCCTTCTCTCTTTGCCTTTAACCTTTCCCAGCATCAGAGTCTTTTTCCAGTGAGTCATCTCTTCACATCAAGTGGTCAAAGTATTGGAGTTTCAGCTTCAGCATCAGTCCTTCTAATGAATATTCAGTGTTGATTTCCTTTAGGATTGACTGGTTTGATCTCCTTGCAGTCCAAGGGACTCTCAAGAGTCTTCTCCAACACCACAATTTGAAAGCATCAATTCTTAAGTGCTCATACTTTTTGGTGGTCCAGCTCTCACATCTGTACTTGACTACTCCAAAAACCATAGCTTTGACTGTACAGATCTTTGTTGCTAAAGCGATGTTTCTGCTTTTTAACACACTGTTTACTTTTGTCATAGCTTTTCTTCCAAGGAGCAAGTGTCTTTTAATTTCATGACTGCAGTCACCATCCACAGTGATTTGGGAGACCAAGAAAATATTATCTGTCACTGTTTCCACCTTTTCCCATCTATTTGCCATAAAGTGATGAGATTAGATGTCATAATCATTTTTTTGTGTGTGTTGAGTTTCAAGCCAACTTTTTCACTGTTCTCTTTCACACTCTTCAAGAGACTCTCGTGTTCCTCTTCACCTTCTGCCATTAGAGTGGTTCAGTTCAGTTCAGTTCAGCTCAGTCACTCAGTCATATTCAACTCTTTGCAACCCCATGAATCGCAGCATGCCAGGCCTCCCTGTCCATCACCAACTCCAGGAATTCACTCAAACTCAAGTCCATCAAGTCGGTGATGCCATCCAGCCATCTCATCCTCTGTTGTCCTCTTCTCCTCCTGCTCCCCATCCTTCCCAGCATCAGAGTCTTTTCCAATGAGTCAACTCTTTGCATGAGGTGGCCAAAGTACTGGAGTTTCAGCTTTAGCATCATTCCTTCCAAAGAACACCCAGGGCTGATCTCCTTTAAAATGGAATGGTTGGATATCCTTGTAGTTATCATCTGTTTGTCTGAGGTTGTTAATATTTCTCTTGGCAATCTTGATTCCAGCTTATGATTTATCCAGTCCAGCATTTCACATGATGGACTTTGTATATAAATTAAATATCACTGATTACAGATGAACTATGGAATGAGGTTTATGACATTGTACAGGAGACAGGGATCAAGACTATCCCCATGGAAAAGAAATGCAAAAAAGCAAAATGGCAGTCTGGGGAGGCCTTACAAATAGCTGTGAAAAGAAGAGAGGTGAAAAGCAAAGGAGAAAAGGAAAGA
>SJYF01000258.1:5766242-5787679 GCA_006410515.1 Procapra przewalskii
ATCCAACCAGTCCATTCTGAAGGAGATCAACCCTGGGATTTCTTTGGAAGGAATGATGCTAAAGCTGAAAGTCCAGTACTTTGGCCACCTCATGGGAAGAGTTGACTCATTGGAAAAGACTCTGATGCTGGGAGGGATTGGGGGCAGGAGAGGAAGGGGACGACTGAGGATGAGATGGCTTGATGGCATCATGGACTCGATGGACGTGAGTCTGCGTGAACTCTGAGAGATGGTGATGAACAGGGAGACCTGGCGTGCTGCGATTCATGGGGTCGCAGAGAGTCGGACATGACTGAGCAACTGAACTGAACTGATGGAATGTAGAGAAATAAGTTTGTCCTTTCTTCCTCCTTGAGAATTCAAGACCCCTCTCTCCTTGGGGACCCCTTTACTTCTTATCAACCTGCCTAGGAAATGACTCTCATATGTGCTAAGACTCTTCACGATTCCATGGACTATAGCCTGTCAGGCTCCTTTGTCCATGGGATTCTCCAGGCAAGAACACTATAGTGGGTTGCCATTTCCTACTCCAAGAGATCTTCTTGATCCAGGGATCAAACCCATGTCTCTTATTACTCCTGCATTGGTAGGTGGGTTCTTTATCACTAGTGTCATCTGGGAAGCCCTTATATAAATTTAAGAAGTATTTTTTTATTATTCTGTAAAAAATACCGTTGGAATCTTAATAGGGATTGCATTGAATCTATAGATGGCTTTGGTAGCACTGGCATTTTAACAATATGAATTCTTTCAATCTGTGAACACAGGTGCCTTTCCATTTATTTGTGTCTTCTTTTTTTAAACTAAAGATCTTTCACCTCCTTGGTTACATTTATTCCTATGTATTTCATTGTTTATTGTAAATGGGATGAGGATGCCTTTTAAAATATCTGAGGTCACTGAATTTCAAAGTTAAGAAAAAACATGCTATTGCTTTTGAGAAAATGTCCAGAGACACTTTTGTTAAACAAGATATGTTCACTTTCCAAAGGCTGGGAGTACAATCCCATTATGGACAGAATTATTGTTTCCTTGGAAGTTTTCGTCATTTGAGGATCTCAGAAATCTTCCTCCCTGTGAGTAAGTGAGGTCCAAGATCCAGAAAGAAGTCTGAAAAATTCAATGCATTTCTTTAATTAATAAAAGATGTTCTCTACTTCAGACTGTTGATTTAAAGTCGATGTTCAAAAACCCTGAAACAATTGTGCGTCTTGACCATTGTTGTAAAGACTCGTATGGACAAAAGTCATCGATGGATGCTAAACTTATGGAGGAATATTTGAATGGACTCCCTATGTCTTATTGATTGCTTATCATTTGCAGTGGTGGCAATGGTAACTGTTGAATGGGAGTCTTAGACAGCTCCTTGCCTGAGTGTGCAAAACAACCATTCCCAGTGAACAGCAGTGAGCATTCGTTGCTTTCGGGCATGACAGCCTGAGATGGATGAGTTGTCACCGTGTAGAACTCAAGCCAAGGATGTCTCACCTCAACTGGATCACCATGAAACATCAAAGAGGCCCACTTTGATCAATTCTTTGGAAAACAAATGACCTACATTCTCTAAAAATAGGACTGTCATGATAAAGAAAACCCCAAGAAATGCTCCAGATGAAACAGCCTAGAGACATGCCCAGTAAGAGCAAACTGAGCCTGCGAACAGAGGGGAAGATTGCACAGGGGACATTTTTTTTTGACAATTGGCTACCCTGGAAGACAGCCTATATTTACATAAAAGTATTTTATCAATGTTAAATTTCCTGAACTGACAGCTGTGTTTATTTTAACTAGAATATCTTTATTCATACACATGGAAATCTTAGGAGGTAAAGAGGAATGATGTACGAAATCTACTTTGACAAGTTCCAGAGAAAATAAATTGTATGTGTGTACAAAGTCATTTACCATGAGACTCAGAGAGAATATGAGGAGATAAATGTAGCAAAATATTAAAAATGGATGAATCTATTTTTAGAGAATGCTCTGAATTATTCCTGCATTGTAAATTCAATGTTGTCATGAAATAAAACGTTTTAAAAAATTCAGGAAGGCGCTAAGCAGTGATGAGTAAATGAGGGCCCTACGTTTGGAGACCTCAGGGTGTCATTAAAGCGCCAGATGGAAGTGGGCAGCTGCAAGGATGAGCTGGAGGCAGAGACACTGACACATGGTTCGGAGGGACAGGGGGACGTCAGGACATACGTTTCTCTCTTGCTGCTGTAATTTGGACTATGTAGGCTTCACTGGGGCCAGCAAGGGGGACAGAAAGTAGACGGGAAGTTAGTGCCCATGAATCTGGCTCTTCCTGAAACTGAGCTCCCTGGGAGACTGGAACTATCCGGTGAGGGTTCATTGCCTCCAAAACCTGGGCATTTTATGGATTATGATGTGCTCTGGTGCTCAGTTGTGTCCGACTCTTTGTAACCCCAAGGACTGTAGCCCATCAGGTTCCCCTGTCCATGAAATTTTTCCAGGCAAGAGCACTGGAGTGGCTTGCCATTTCTTCCTCCAGGGAATCTTCCTGACCCAGGGATCGAACCCATGTCTCTTGCATCCCCTATACTGGCAGGCAGTTTCCTTACCACTGAGCCACCTAGAAAGCTGATGGAGTATAATACAAAATGAAAATTCAGACGGCTATCACAAAAGAAGGTATCTTATGACACCCTCCGGCTATTTTCTCCCCAAATTCCAATGTCAGTCCCAGCATCAGATCAAGCATGGAGACACCAGAAAAAACCAGAGCTGAAGGATTTGTTTTGGTGCCAGGCATTGAGGTGGTGAATTAGGACCAAGAGCTAAAGTGAAAGTAGTAATCAAGTCTTAGTTCTCTTAACTGTGACAGTGCAGGCAAGAGGCAAAAAAGAGGTGCCAACTCTCCAGCATCCCATTTCCGTATGGACTGGCATCCGGCTAGGGTCAAGTCTGACTCTCCAGCATCCCATTTCTTCTTCTAGCATCAGGCTGGGGTCAGGTGGACAGAGTAGGATAGGCACTCACCAAGAGGGGAAAGCCAGTAGTGGAAGCCACTAGGTCGGAGTGGAGAAAGTTCTCAGCCAAGGACCCTGATGAGGAGCTTTTGGTGAAGATTCCTGGGCCAGGATCACAAAGGCATGCGTGAGAATGGTGGACTGGGCCTGGGAGGGCCTTAGGCCTTGACAGCGATCCCCTCCAGAAGACACTACATAGACTCTGATATGGGGGTAGTAGCTTCTCCTCCTAAGAATTCTGGGGCAATGCCTTGTATTAGTCAGGGTTTCCCAGAGAAACAGAACCCGTAGGATGTGGGGGCAGGATAGACACATAGATACATGTGGATACACAGATAGAGATTATTATGGGGAATTGGCTCATATGATTATGGAGGCTTTTTTTCCCCCCACCAAACCAGTCCATTCTAAAGGAAAACAACCCTGAGTATCCATTGAAAAAACTGACACTGAAGCTGAAGCTCCAATACTTTGGCCACCTGATGCAAAGAACTGACTCATTGGATAAGTCCCTGATGCTGGGAAAGATTGAGGGCAGGAGGAGAAGGGGATGACAGAGGATGAGATGGTTGGACAGCATCACCAGTTCAATGGACTTGAATCTGAGCAAACTACGGCAGACAGTGAAGGGCAGGGAAGCCTGGTGTGCTGCAGTCCACGGGTTGCAGAGTCGGACATGACTGAGCAACTGAACAGCAAGAACAGTAATTATGGAGGCTGAGTAGTGCAGACCCCAGGAGAACCAATGACAGAGTTCTAATCCAAGTCTGAAGGCCTGAGGACCAGGAGAGCTGATGTTGTGGGTACCGGTCCAAGTTTGAGTCCAAAGGCAGGAAAAGACCAGTGTCCCAGCTTGAAGACAGGCAGAAAGCCTCCACGCTGACCTGGGTGATCACACAGAGTGTGGCTTGAGGCAGACTCCTTACATTTTCAGAGTAAAAAATCTGAGCTAAGTTGGGGACTCCTTTCAGGTGGTCGTGGGTTGCACTTTCTCCTTGCAGGAGCCTGTAGGGATATGGGTATAGCAGTTGGAATGCCCAGGTCCAGACTTCCTCCCGCTCCTGGCTTCATCCTCCTCCTCTTCTGGCTTCTGCAAGATGCGGCTTGTTGTGACACTTTCAGGAGCGTTGTGGTGGGCATGCATTCCTCAAGGCTGCCCTGCGCCAGGGTCCAGAGCCCACATGGTACAGGGACCCCTAACTCGCCAGGGTGAGTTAGTATCCTTGGGGGTGGGCAATTCTAAAGCTCCAGGCCAGTGCAGGAAGAAGGTGAAAACCCCAGCCTGGTGAAACAGGGGTGGACTCTGCACCCATCCTCGGGTGTAGTTAAGAGCTTCTCTGATGGCTCAGTGGCAAAGAATCCACTGCCGATGCAGGAGACATGGGTTTGATCCCTGGTCTGGGGGGAATCCCACGTGCTGCAGAACTACTCAGCCTTGAGCCACAGCTACGGAGCCTGGGCTCTAGAGCCAGGGAGCCACAACCACTGAAGCCCGGGAGCCTGTGCTCCAGAGCAAGAGAAGCCATTGCAGTGAGGCCTGAGCCCTGCAGCTGGAGATTAGCCCCTACTCGCTACAGCTAGAGATTAGCCCCTGCTCGCTGCAGCTGCAGAGAAAAGCCTGCACAGCAGTGAAAACCCAGCACAGCCAGAAATACAAATAAATACATAAGATAATAAAATTTATAAAAAGGTATAACAAATTCACCCCAACACAGAGGAAAGGGAAGGCAGAACCCAGCCAAGAGCAAAGATAGGAATGTGCTCTTCCCAACGATAAGGATGGTGAAGTAAGATTGCAGAGATGGCAGCCCAACCTGACTTTCAAGAGAAGGAAGGATATCCCTGGGCAGCTATTAAAAGCCACTGCACAATTAAAATACAGAGACACACACGGCTTGCTTTGACATTGACTTTCAACACTGCTCAGCAGCTTTGGGAATTCAGGCAAAGAACTTGAGCTGTATACCTCAGTCTCCTCCAATATAACTTGGTGAGTTTCACAGAATCTCATTTATTGGGTTGTTGAGAGGATTAAATAGTATGATGCTCATAAAAGCACCAGATGGTTTTGACCCATTCAGAGGGCTCAGTGAGTGCTAGCTGTAAATATACATACATATTTACATATGATGTGTATTCACAAATCCACGAATATGCATGTATATAATATGTAGGCTTCCCCAGTGGTTCAGCAGTAAAGAATCTGCCTGCAATGCAAGAGACTTGCAGGAGAAACAGGTTTAATCGCTGGGTCAGGAAGATCCCCTGGAGGAGGACATGGCAACCCACTCTAGTATTCTTGCTTGGAGAATCCTGTGGGCAGAGAAGCCTGGCAGACTACAGCCTATGGGGTCACAAAGAGTTGGACACAGTCAGTTCAGTCTCTCAGTCCTGTCTGACTCTGCAACCCCATGGATGACAGCATGCCAATCCTCGGGGTCCATCACTAACTCCCAGAGCTTGCTCAAACTCATGTCCATTGAGTCAGTGATGGCATCCAACCATCTTATCCTCTCTCGTCCCCTTCTCCTCCTGCCTTCAATCTTTCCCAGCATCAGGGTCTTTTCCAATGAGTCAGTTCTTCGTATCAGGCGGCCAAAATATTGGAGCTTCAGCTTCAGCATCAGGCCTTCCAATGAATCTTTAGGATTGACTGGTTGGATCTCCTTGCAGTCCAGGGACTCTCAAGAGTCTTCTCCAACAACACAGTTCAAAAAGATTGATTCTTTGGTGCTCAGACTTCTTGATCTAATTCTCACATCCCTACATGACTGCTTGTAAAATCATAGCTTTGACTAGATGGACCTTTGTTGGCAAAGTAATGTCTTTGCTTTTTAATATGTTGTCTAGGCTGGTCATGGCTTTCCTTCCAAGGAGCAAGTGTCATTTAATTTCATGACTACAGTCACCATCTGCAGTGACTTTGGAGCCCAAGAAAATAAAGTCTGGCACTGTTTCCATGGTTTCCCCATCTATTTGCCATGAAGTGATGGGACCAGATGCCATGATCTTCGTTTTCTGAATGTTGAGTTTTAAGCCAACTTTTTCACTCTTCTCTTTCACTTTCATCAAGAGGCTCTTTAGTTCTTCACTTTCTGCCATAAGGGTGGTGTCATCTGCATATCTGAGGTTATTGATATTTCTCCCAACAGTCCTGATTCCAGCTTGTCCTTCATCCAGCCTGGCATTTCACATGATGTACTTTGCATATAAGTTAAATAAACAGGGTGACTGCATAGACTCCTTTCCCAGTTAGGAACCAGTCCGTTCTTCCATATCCGGTTCTCAGTGTTGACCTGCATACAGATTTCTCAGGAGTCAGTTGGACACAACTGAGATACTAAAACAACAGCAAATATAATATGTTACATATGCCAGCAATATATGACATCTAAGGGCTTCCCAGGTAGCGCTAGCGGTGAAGAACCCGCCTGTCAACGCTGGAAACACAATAGGTGCATGTTCAGTTCCTCTGGAGGAGGGCACGGCAGCCCACCCCAGTATTCTTGCCTGGAGAATCCCATGGCCAGGGGAGCCTGGTGGGCTGCAGCCCACGGGGTCACAGATAGTTGGACCCGACTGGAGAGCCTGAGCACAGCACACATGACATACATATAGTGGCGAAGTGTATTGGTGGTGAGTATAAATCCATTTCACATGCAGACACTTGGGATTCTTTGTTCAAAGTTTAAAAGGAGTTATACCCCGAAAAGTGATTTTTGTTTAACTGTGAAAATGGGCAGTTTTTCCTTCCTGAAAGACAGAAGTCCATAGAAATAAAAATGGACACATCCCTGATGTCAGGAGGTGAGAGGTGGAGGATTTTCCTGGTTTAAGTTGCTGACATTACATGCATTTACTTGCACTCACAGAAGTACACACGTGCACGCGTGTACACAGGCAGGAGTCCAGGCCCTGTGATGGGACTGGGGCCATGCTTCCTCCTGAGGTCTCCTCTCTTCCAGGCTCATCTTACCTTCATTCTTCCCTCTTTTTCTTCTTTAGGTTCCTCTCCTATTTCCCTGCTTTTGCTTCGTCCTCTTCTTCTGTTTGGGCTTCCCAGGTGGTTCAGACGGTAAAGAGCCTGCCTGCAATGCAGGAAACCCATGTTCGAACACTGGGTCAGGAAGATCTCAGGGAGGATCTCCTGGAGAAGGAGATGGCAGCCCACAGCAGTATTCTTGCCAGGAGAATTCCACAGGAAAAGGAGGCTGGCAGATCCCAGACCATGAGGTCACAAAGAGTCAGACATGTCTGAGTGACTAAATTTCTCTCCTGTTGACCTGCTACGTCCTCAGTTGTCATTGTTGTTCAGGCGCTAAGTCGTGTCTGACTCTTTGCAACCTTATGGAGCGTGTAGCGTGCCAGGCTCCGTTGTTCTTCACTGTCTCCTGGAATTTGCTCAACATGTCCATTGAGTCCATGGTGCTATCTAAACATCTCATTCTCTACCAACCCCTTCTCTTCTTGCCTTTAATCTCTCCCAGCATCAGGGTCTTTTCCAATGAGTCAGCTTTTCTGTAGCTAGCTTACTCATTTGAGAGTTGAAAAGAAGGTAAGAGGAATGATAGTCTGTGACCTAAAAGTCCTTCTTTATGAGGAAAACATCCATCCTTGTTCAAAAATGGCTGCAAAACTCAGTTCATGATGAATAGGAAGGACTTGGAAAGGGGAATTTCTACTTAACCCGTGGTGATAACTCTCATGGTCATCAGAGGGCTGTGAAAGCGAAGGGAAGGGTTTGCAGGGAGGCTTGGACTGCTGCTCTCCATCCAGAGAATTTCTGGCAGGTTCCACAGCCACAGCCTCAGTCAGGACATGTGACTCTTGGGGCCCTTGGTTCCCCTCCAGAGGTTGCGGTGTCTCCCTCCATTCAACTCCCATCAGCAGCTGTAAGGCACCCCACACAGCCCCAGTGTGCGGGACAGGTCCGAGCCCAGATTTCCAGTCAGGGTAAATTTTTAGAGAACTTGTTCACATGGGATAAGAAACAGGGCCTATTCTCCAATCCTAGCAAAAATGGGAAATTTTGATATTTTGTAGAAAATATTTTATATCTTACATCAGAGTGTTTTATGAGCACTGCAAGGCAGTGGAATGAAGGCTGATATGCATTTTGATTTTCTTCAGAACTTTTGACATGAGATACATTTAAGTGAATCACTGAAGTTATTAGAAGAAAATAGTCTACACGCTAATTAAAAAACCCTGTACCTATGAACACAGAATGCAGGAAAAATGGGGGAAGAGAAAGAAGCATTTTATAACACTTCGATTCTAGCAATTTGTATTTTGTATGTAAAAAAGAACCAATTTTTATTATTTTCTTCTACTGTTATTATTTTTTATTATTTTCAGACACTGATAAAAAAGGGGTAAATTTGATGGATTTCACTGCAGTGTGAAAAATAAAAACCTAAATATTTTATTCTTCCTATTTATTTGGCTGCTACTCATTTACATTCATGGCTAAAGAACTACTTTTTGAGTTGACTGGATATGACACTTAAATCCAGACAACTTGAGTGTTCACAATTCCCATCATCCAAGCATAAAGCCAAGTTAAATGCCTCTTACTCAAAACACTATGCAAGAAAACCAGTTATTGCAAAGAACATAAGTACACATTAAGTGTCTTCTTGTGAATATCAGCCCCTGTCTGGCGATTTTCACATGCAGGCATCTTAACATCAAGGGCTGGTGCTTGGGAATGTGTTTGAGGTATAACAGCCATCATTTTCTAAATTAACTTAGACACGAAACAGAAATAGATCCACAGATGTAGAAAACAAACTTCTGGATACCAAAGGGGAAGGAAGGAGGGATAAACTAGTAGGCTGGGATTAACATACACACACTGCTGTAAAGTGGCTCAGATGGTAAAGAATCCCCCTGCAATGCAGGAGACCCAGGTTCGATCCCAGGGTGGGGAAGATTCCCTGAAGAAGGGAATGGCTAACCACTCCAGTATTCTTGCCTGGGAAATCCAATGGACAGAGGAGCCTGGAGGGCTACAGTCCACGGCATCACAAAGAGCTGGACACAGCTGAGCAACTGACACTTTAAGCGACCAGAAACGGGAACAGTGCGCTGTCTGACGATGCTGGCTGTACTCCTTGCTGGTGAAGATGTTATATTTCTAAGTGTTGTGGCTTGTGTAACTGCGTTTGTTTGTTTCTGAGTTAAGGAGGTCATGATCAGTCTGTAGCATCACATTCCCTATTATTCCAGTCAACTGGGTAACATGCCTAAACGGTAATGTCACTGTCTCAGCCTCAGAGTCTTCATCCACATACAATTCTGGGCAGCCACTTCCTGTAGATTCTAAGGAAATCCACCTGCCACCCCTGGTCTGGAGAATGTGATGACAGGATATGAGTAGCCAGGAACTTTTTAAAAATGTTGGTTGCCATTTACAGCAACATCGAGAGAGTCAGAGATGGCCATACTAGGTGAGGTAAGTCAGACAGACAAAGACAAATATCATATGAAGTTACTTATGTGTGGACTGTTTCCCTGGTGCCTCAGAAGGTAAAGAATCTGCCTGCAATGCAGGAGGCCCAAGTTTGATCCCTGGGTCAGGAAGATACGCTGGAGGAGGGCGTTGACAACCCACTCCAGTGTTCTTTCCTGGAGAATCCCCGGGCAGAAGAACCTGGTGGTCCATGAGGTCATGAAGTCAGACACGACTGACTATACGTGGGATCTATTGTAAAAAAAAAAAAATATGAAACAAATGTACTTATTTACAAGACAGAAATAGACCTACATACACAGAAAATAAACTTATGGTTACCAAAAGGAAAAGGTGGTGGTGGGGTGATAAATTAGGAGTTTGAATGAACATATACACTCCTATCTATAAAATATATAATCAGTAAGGACCTACCATATAGTACAGGAAATTATAGTTAATATTTTACAATAACTTATAAGGGAAAAGACTCTAAATATACATATATATCCATGTGTACATATATATCCATGTTGCTTCAGTTGTGTCTGACTCTTTGCGACTCTATGGACTGTTTGCAAGCCACACTCCTCTGGCCGTGGGATTCTCCAGGCAAGAATACTGGAGTTGGTTGCCATGCCCTCCTCCAGGGGAATCGAACCCACATCTCTTATGTCTCCAGCATAAACAGGCGGGTTCTTTAACACTAGTGCCACTTGGGAAGCCCCATAAATGTGTGTGTGTGTGTTTGTGTAACTGATTCACTTTGCTGTACACTTGAAACTAATAAAACATTGTAAATCAGCTATCAGTTCAGTGCTCAGTCGTGTCTGACTCTTTGCGACCTCATGGACTGCAGCACGCCACGCCTCCCTGTCCATCAGCAACTCCCAGGCCTCACTGTCCATCACCAACTCTCATGTCCATCGAGTCGGTGATGCCATTCAACTATCTCATCCTCTGTCGTCCCCTTCTCCTCCCACCTTCAATCTTTCCCAACTATACATCAAAAAAAACCCCAAAAAACAAAAAAACTGTTGGCTTACAATGGCTTCCTGGACTGTAGCATCTCACCCATCAACTGTCGGTAGATATTTTATCAGTGACACAAGCCCTGTTTGTTGAACTTTTCCTGCTGATAGTCCTCTTTCTTGAAATATCCTTCATGTCCATAGCTGTTCTCCTTTCTCCTGGAGAGAAGGTCATGACGCTGGCGGGGTGTACAGGGAAGGTCAGGGGTTGTCACTGTGCCTTGGCTGGTGCAGAAGGAATGGCCCACTTCACCTTCACGTTCTCCCCCAGTGTTGAGCCGTGAGATCCTGCCCGTTCTAACCGTCAATGACTCTCCTGGACCACAAGCCAAGGAGATGCAGAATCAGCTCTAATCTAGCTATAACCACGATTCTGTGCTGGCCGGTGTGCTCCATGCTTCAGATCCATTTTAATTTTCATTCTCCACTGCAGCCTTGCAAGGTGGGTAAGTAGTATTATCTTCATTGAGGAGGTGTAGAAAAGGAGCCTGGGGATGTTCAAGAACTCCCCCAGAGTCATACAAGAGGCAGCAGAGCAGGATCGGAAGCCGGGCCCTTGTGGCTCCCATGTCCATGATTTGTTCTATGATCTTAAATCAGACTGCTTGGAAAGCTCATCCTTTGTGCCTTGGCAGAGACTGGGTGGTGGCACCATCTGTTTACCGTGTCGCCTCTCTTCGGGGGCAACCTGCTCTCCTCCAGTCTCCCTGCAAGCAGCGTCCCAGGGAGGGTCCAGACTGTCACCCCTGGCTGGGCTAGAACCTGTGCAAGAGACCCAGTCAGAATAAAAGGCAGGTCTGACAGGTGAGTCTTGAGCGATGGAGGTGGAAGCGCAGCAGAAACGGCATGCTGGAAGCCCCTGGCTGTGCTTTACCTGAGACAGGCTTCTTTTGTTCTGTTTCATGGCAGAGGAACAAGTTTTGGGTTATTTTAGCTGGGGAGGGGACTGGAAGAGCTGAGGGTGGCTGCAAAGGAGATTAAGAAAGTTAAAGATTAGATTCAGGTGGGGCTGGATTGTGGCATTCAAGAGGCTAACAAGCTGAAGTCAGGAAAAGTTGTCTGATCATTTTTGCTCAAACTACTGTGATGTTATTGTCGTTGTGTGTGTGTGTGTGTGTGTGTGCACACGCGCATGCACGCACGCGCGAGTGAGTGTTCAGTTATGTCCGACTCTTTGCGACTTCATGGACTGCAGGACATCATTCTCATCTGGTAACTTGTCCATGCGATTTACCAGGCAAGAAGACTGGAAAGTGAAAGTGAAAGTCACTCTGGCATGTCCGACTCTGCAACCCCATGGACTATACAGTCTATGGAATTCTCCAGGCCAGAATACTGGGGTGGGTAGCCTTTCCCTTCTCCAGGGGATCTTCCCAACCCAGGGATTGAACCCAGGCCTCCCACATTGCAGGCGGATTCTTTACCAGCTGAGCCACAATTGCCATTTCCTTCTCAAGGGGATCCTCCGGACCCAGGGATTGGACCCACATCTCTTCTGCCTCCTGCATTGGCAGACGGGTTCATTACCAGCTGAACCACTGGGGAAGCCCCTGTTGTTGTGTATATGAGTGTTAAAAAATTCAGTGTGAAGTTACCAGTGTTAATATTGAAAATGAAAGTTAATGTCTGTGAGGCAGTTATGGTCCAGGCTCATTTTTTCATTATTAACATCAATTTAACACCCTCAGAAAAGTTATTAGGCTCAACCTCCCCTGCCTTAGCTGTCATAATAGCTCCTCTGGTTATAAATTTAGTTTTCAGAAGTGGATCACCAACAAGACCCTGACTGTAAACAGTCCTGAATACTGTGTGATCATTGCCTTGGCCAAGAAAATGAATATCAGTGAGACCATGTCTCAGCCATTGGTTCAGATGCACGGGCTTCAGGCAGAATTACTGTTAATAATCTGAATTATATATTTAGGTTGGAAATAAATGATTTTACTCAAAACCTCATCCCAGGGACTGTGAAGAGCATTCTTCACTTTATTTAGGATGTGTTGACAACCTGATAAAGGACTCAGGCACCTGCCGTATTTCCTATGTGATACTGTTCCATACCCATCCATCAGGTGTTTTCTTGGTCTGGTGGGAGGGGGCTGATGAATCCACAAAAGCCTATGAGAGTATGCTGGTCTGAGGACCTGTACTCTCTTCCTCAGCCAGGCCATTGTCCCCAGAACATCTGCCAATGTGCAGTCTGGTGGCCTCAGGCGAGCACTGTCAGCCAAAGATAAGGGGTGACATACTTCTGGGATATCCTTGACTATTGCTGTTGTTGTTCAGTTGCTCAGTTGTATCTGACTCTCTGCAACCCATGGGCTGTAGCCCTCCAAGTTTCTCCAACCGTGGGATTCTCCAGGCAAGAATACTGGAGTGAATTGCCATTTCCTTCTCCAGGGGGTCTTCCCAACCCAGGGGTCCAAACTGAGTCTCCTGCTTTGGCAGGCGGATTCTTTATGGCTGAGCCACCTGGGACACCTGATTTTATTTAAATCTAAAAAATTTTAAAACTCCATGGTAGAATTTCTGGGACCCCAAGAGTCTGAACTTCCATGACAATGTCCTCCACTCCAAATAGTATAACTCGGCATTCAGACGAGAATGCGCTCACTGCAGCTCTCAGCTTGAGAGAGGAGTCCTCCGCACTTCAAAGGGTTTTCAAGGGTTTAATTGGATCTGGGCAGCCCTCCTTCCAGCTCCCGAGTGGCGCTAGTGGTAAAGAACAGTGAAGACTGTCAATGCAGGAGATGTAAAGCGATGCGGGTTTGATTCCTGGGTCAGGAAAATCCCCTGGAAGAGGGCATGGCAACCCACTCCAGCACTCTTGCCTGGAGAATCCCATAGACAGAGGAGCCTGGTAGGCTACAGTCCATGGGGTCACAAAGAGTCAGACTAGACTGAAGTGGCTCAGCACGCGTGCACGCAGCCCTCCTGCATCCTAGGATGTAGGTGATGCTGGGATTTGGGTGGTGGTAGGTGGTATTGTCCACTCATGGGTGGCGCCTTTAAATGGGAAATGTCCTGATGTTTTTGACCTATCTTTGGCCTAAGGCATCGAGCTTGAATCCTGAAGCTCCGTTTTTTATCCTCAAGCTGGTTCCGATGCAGAGCCTTCTTTGTCCCTTGGGGTGCCCTGTAGCGATATGGGGGAAAATCGGCACCTTTTTGTTAAGTATCACTGAAGCCTGACATGCTTTCTGTGTTGCTGAGCCGGGTGTGTTATCTTCTGAAGGAAGGACTCACACATCTCAGGGTCACTTCAGTACAACTCTGGCAGCCTGCTGGCAGCAGAGAGTGAGAAAAACAATCACCAATTGTGCAGCAAAGATTAAGGAGCTCTGGAACAATGAAAGGAATGGAGTGAGGATCTGCTGGTTACACAGAGCTGAGTCAGGCACTGTCTGGGTCTTCAGAGTGGCACATGTCAAGCTGGGATTCAATGTGCCTGGGTTTTTATTAGGGAAAGCTACTGAGAGAGCGCGTCAGCGGAGGGAGGGAGCCTGTGTTCTGGGCTCAGGATGGGAGTCTCTGGAAGGTTTTACGGGGCTGTTGGGCAGCACCTGTATCTCCCGGGAACAAGGTTGCCTGGGGCGTTGGCTGGAGCAGCCCCTGGGAAGTGCAGTCTCGTGGAAACTTGGATTTCAAACTCTAACATCTAGGGGTGAGAGTTGGACTGTAAAGAAAGCTGAGTGCAGAAGAATCGATGCTTTTGAACTGTGGTGTTGGAGAAGACTTGAGAGTCCCTTGGACTGCAAGGAGATCCAACCAGTCCATCCTAAAGCAGATCAGTCCTGAGTGTTCATTGGAAGGACTGATGTTGAAGGTGAAACTCCAATACTTTGGCCACTTGATGCGAAGAGCTGATTCATTTGAAAAGACCCTGATGCTGGGAAAGACTGAAGGCAGGAGGAGAAGGGGATGACAGAGGATGAGATGGTTGGGTGGCATCTCTGACTCAATCGGCATGAGTCTGAGCAAGCTCCAGGAGTTGGTGATGGACAGTGAGGCCTGGCGTCCTATAGTCCATGGGGTCGCAAAGAGTCAGACACGACTGAGTGACCGAACTGAACTGAACTGAACGGAAATGAACTGAAGAGGCCTCCCAGGGCCTGCCAGAGTCTAGCTCTTGGGGCTTCAGTTTCTTTCATTTAAAACAGAGAGTGTTTCTTCATGAAATAACCATTTTATTTTGGAGTCTGGCTACATCGTGGAGTCCCAAAGGGAAACAGGAGGGGCCAGGTGCCGGCAGTCTGGGGGTACTTCCCCACCAACCTCCATGCATTTTCCAGGCTTCCCAGGTCCACGGACCACAGAGCCTGCTGGCCTTCGGTCCCAAGGCTATTGGTCAAGGTCATCCTCTGCAGACGAGCCCTGGCTGTTTGCAGCTTTGTCCTTCAGGAAGAGCCTTGTTGCCTCTTCTCCTCCGTGGACAAGTTCAGGCACTTTTGCTCATGTTTGTGTGCCAAGTTTTCAAAAAGAGGGAACAGACACACCTGTTTTGGTGAAAGTGGGGCTCCCACCTGCTGCTTCCATACCCAGCCAGCCATGAGTCTGCTCTGCACCTTTGGATGTGTCTCAGGGCACTACATTCAGCCTCTCTGTGCCTCAGTCCTTATTTGTAAACAGGGGGGTGAGGGGCAGTTATTAACTATTAGGAGTGTTTTAAGGGTTGACTGTGATGATATAAGCAAGCTCTTAGCACAGTGTTCAGTAGATGTCAGCTATTATTAGGTTGAACTATTTAGAACTGCTATCTTTCTAAGTCAAAAGTCATTAAATTTTGGCAGTTTCATATGATTGAACCAAGAATTATCATCGGACAAAGCTTTTGGGGTTGGAAATTCCCCTACCATCTGCAGGACATGTGCTCGCCAGGCAGAGCAGCTGGTCTGGGCTGCTTCTGCCTCCTTCTCTGTACTCAGTGTGTGATTCTCCAAAATTCAGAAACTCCAAGAGAAGGTGGGTCTTCGGTGCGAACCAAAGAGTTGGCTCCGCCTCACCTGTTCCTCACCTCTTCACGGTGATCGGTGTTCAGAGAGGTGACCCTGGACTACAGGAGGCAGCCCCAAGGTGGGTGCTCTGCATGTGATGGGGGACGGCCCATTCCTTCCCAATTCTACATCGGGGTGAACCCTTCCACTTTGGAAATCAGCCCTTGTATTAGAGTTCTCCAGAGAGACGCAATCCTAGTGACGAGACAAAGAATCGAGGAACATACACTCGCATGACACCTATGGTGACGGTAAAGCCCCCTCGACCTGTCACTAGGATCCATATATCTCTGCATCTATGCTGTCCCAAGTCACTTCAGTCATGTCCGACTCTGTGTGACCCTATGGGCTGTGGCCCAGGCCCCTCTGTCCGTGGGCTTCTCCCGGCAAAAATACCGGAGTGGATTGCCCTGCTCCCCTCCAGGGGATCTTCCTGACTCGGATCGAACCCTTGTCTCTTATGTCTCCTACATTGGCAGACAGGTTCTTTAACACTAGTGCCACCTGCAAAGCCCCCCTTTCCTATATCTGCCTGCAAAGCCCCCCTGTCCTATATCTGTATCTATATATTTTGGTGTTGTTCAGTTGCTCAGTCATGTCTGACTCTTTGTGACCCCATGGACTGTAGCCCACCAGGCTCCTCTACCCATGGAATTTTGCAGGTAAGAATACTGGAGTGGGTTATCACTTCCTACTCCAAGATATCTATATCTATATATCTCTATGTCTATATCTATACCTATATCTACATGGTAAAATGTATCTAGAACATAAGCAGGAGTTGGGATAGTTGGGATAGTTCAACTCTAACGAGACAGGAGGCATTTCAAATGAGCACAGATGCAAGGTTAACATCGGGGGAGTCAGAACAAGCCTTGTCTGCAGCACTGAGTTTTCCTCCGGTCTCACGAAGTCGCTCCAGGGCAGTGGAGCAGCGAGTGTAGACTTGGAGCTCAAGTGAGCAGAACAAAGTGGAAGCAGACGTGAGGGAGGGAGTAATTATCCTGCTTGACCACGGACTTGACATTTGGTCAGTAAGTCAGCAAGGACAACAGGTGAGGAACAGGCGGAGCCAGGATGGCTAGCTGGTCAGCACTGCTGGGGCTGAGGAACTGGACAAGCTAAATCCATAGGAAGGATGTGCAGAAGTCCAAAGTGAGCTTCAGGCTAAATTTTCAAGGTACAAATGACAGCGAACTGGCAGTCAACTAATGACGACAAACGGGTCAGTAAGCCGCGAGGCCGAGTGGGTTGCAAACCAAAGGTAGTTGTTTTGATGAAAGAGAAAGGAAGCCAGTGTGCAGATGTCAAATGCTGCAGATAGATCCTCCCCGCCTCCAGGCCAGGTGGTGCAAACAAGGGATGCAGAAGAGAAGACTTGATGAGGATGAGGCGAAGCATTGTCCCTGGGAGTGGAGGGGGGGGTGGCAGGTCTCAGGAGAGGAAGAGGAGGAGGAGACAGTACTGAGACAAGAAAGGATTTGGGTGTACCAGCACACTTTGCTTAGCGCCATGTATCTCTCAACTTGATGGCATTCTCTATTTCTCATTGCTTTGTTCGATCTGAAAGGATCATACGGCTCTCAGAGAAATTAACAGGTTACCAGGCTGAACATGTGATGAGTTTGTCCAAATACGTGATCACAGTGTTTTAAGGTCTTGCCACACACAAGAAGGATGATCAAATGTCCAATGAACACAAAATCATGCTCAGTCTCACTAGAATCACAGAAATAGAGACTGTCAGCATGCAAAAACCAGAAGGACCAATTTTTCTGGCATTAGAGAAAGTCAAGGAGCACTTTGACAGACTGTTATTTGGGGTGTCAATTGATGCAGTCATTTGAAGGGCAGTTTGGAGAAAACTATGAAAAATTAAAATGAATATACCCTTTAATTGGTTCGTATCCACTTGTAGGAAGTTAATACAAAGGAAAATTGCAATTACACAGGAGTGTCTACAGTGTTCATAACACAAAATGATTGCTGATATGTCAAATGACTATCGAAACCAATGCTCAAATGCAGGTGATAACTCCAGACAATGGACTAACGTATAGCTTCAGAATGGATGAAGCAGATCCCTTTCTCTATATTTTTAGAAACAGGCTCACACGTACCCCAGTGTCAGCTATATATGAAGTAGAGAATGATGTACATGTCTTGACCTAGAAGAATGAGACGTTATAAATGAAAAAAGAAGCAAGTTATAAAATAGGCTATGTGCATGAACTCTCTTGTCAAGACACATAGAAAGTGCTCAGATTAATGACTGCTATCATTACTAGTATACTTTACATAAGAGACATGTATTGCTTTTATATTCAGAAAAGAAATAGAATTAAAAGTGTTTCCTTTTTAAGGAACCTCTTTGGGACACAGCCCTGGAGAGATGTAGCCTCATCTCCACATGGAAGTGGCTGAAATTAATGAAGGAATGGAGTGATCAGTGTTGGGGCAGAATTAAATGGGTTCCTGTGGCTGTTAGTTGATTTGAATCTAAAATCAACAAAAGGTTTCTTTTTAGTTCCCAGGAAGCCAAGCAAGCCTGTGACATTTTAGGATGACATTTTATTCTGCATTTTATAAATTGCTGATGTCTCTTGTGTACAGTCACTTACACCCCGTGGTATGAGAGAGGGCGGTACCTGAACTTCTCCACCGGCCAGGGGTTCCCTGCCTGCTGAAAGTCGAGGTGCTACAGCATTTTCAGCCTTGAAGAGGAGACAGGGGACCAAGGGGGGATGAAGCTGTGGCCACTCCTATCCCCAAACAACGCCTGGTGACCACGTGGGCCAAGGAAGGCAACCCCCTCTCGGGGTGGGGGCTAAAATAGAGACTAGGGGAGAGTCGATGGAGCAGGCTTATGGTACTGACAGCTGGACCCAGTGCCCTTACATCCCAACAAGATGTTTTGATTTTCAGTCCCCTTACTCCCCAAGAATCAGAGACAATTCCTTTCCATTCTGTATCTCAAACCAAGGTGAGATGGCATGTTTTCTATGGAAAGCTGGAGTCAGGAGGCAATTCCATTTATGGGATAAACTTTCTAGTACGTTTGCCTGGAAAATATAATGGACAGAGGAGCCTGGTGTGTTATAGTCCATGGGGTCGCAAGGAATCGGCCACAACTGAGCGACTTCACTTGCTTTCACTCCTGGACACTAAAGAACTCTACACTTTGGGATACTGAATCAAAATTTCAAATTGTCTGCTCAGGTCTTAGACCTACAAAGAACCCCTTCCCACTTACCCACTTCACTTCCTTTCTGTCTCTGCACGCCTTTTTTTCTCCTTAAGAAAAATGCTGTTTGTGATCACAACCATTGTCTTTGAATCACGTATATTGAGAGAACACGTGTGTGCAATCCTTTTCGTAATTTAAATCCTGTTGAAACAGGAATCTGAGTTCTTGTCCTCGAAGCAGAAGAATGGAGTCCACGGACACGCAGATATGCGCACAGGCAGAGTTTTAGTTCAGAGGGTAGAAGTACAAAGCTCTCAGCACAGACGGAAATAGCAGCAATCACAACACTTTACATCTTTGCCAATATTGACCCCTTCACTTTTGGTTGGTTTAGGGGTCCTGAAGTATGCAATTCCTGACCAATCAGTTTATAAAAGTCATCATGCAGAGTCTGTCAATTTTATGGCCTTTTTTGATCTCTCAGTCCTTGAGCTTTCCTAAGACACTGAGTCTCCATCCCCTGACCTTTTCTCGTGATCTCAGGCCATGGTTTAAGGACCAGATGTATGTCTTAATGTTGATTGTTCATCTGTTATTTCCTTTCTCGATAAGTTGGACATCGGTTACTGATTGTCCTGTCACGGGTTTGAGTGTTTTATGGCCTCCAGGCCAGGGAGGCATCCCTCTGAATGTCAAGAAAACTGGAACGGTGAGTATGGTTATGGGTTACGGGGGCAAGACACTTACATGAGAGAATAAGCGGTAATTAGAATTGAAGTTTCAAACGAAGAAACTGAGGCTTTAACCTTACACTGACTACCTGATAAGTTTCTGCCTCACTATGCTCTTAAGTCATTAGAATCAGTGATGTGATCTCAATTCACATGACCACTTGGGAGGGGCTGGATGGAAGAGGGAATGCCAGTATGGGAGGAGGGATTGAAATAGCAATTTCCCTCAAGCGTTTTGTTTTGTCTCTGCCTGTATCTGTCCCCTACATATAGCGAACTACACAATCAGCAACCAGTTGCACAAATCCTCCTCCTGTGGCTTCCGGCACGTGCAGTGGTACATTATTTTATAGTCCCTATGTTTGTACTGACGTCTCATTTGGTGGCCTCTTAAGAGTATAAGGACTGTGAGTATTTAACCTGACAAAGAGTAGAGCCCTGGACTCCTGTATTTAGGATAAAGGCTTCTAGTCATTCTTTCTTATTTACACTCAGGAGCAATTCTTCTTGAGCCCTCTGTGATGCTAAATTCATTTCTCATCTCTCTTTAGCCGAAAGACCTTTGAGAAAACATATGATATCTCTTTCACTGAATCTTGGAACAAAGAAACTATGAATTAGAAGGAAATATGGATTTCTGGCTTGGGTAAGCTATCAGCTTAAGACATATTTATATGCCTTCTTGACCTCCAGTCCCTAAAGAAGACCAAACTCATGCCACAAAAGGCCAATAAAAGTTTATTTTCCTTGGCTTGTGTGCCTTCTGGTGTTATTTTTTTCTCTAGTTAAGTTTATATTTGTACATTGTATTGGATGGAACTTTTGTTATTGAAGAAAAATTAGTGAAATAAAGTGATTTGTTAGTGTGAAATTGTGCAGGACCCCATGGGGTTCCTGGATATGGAACCCCTTCTGTCCCCTTTCTTGATAGGGATTAGATATCAACCTCCTTGACTTTGCCTGAGTTCCAAAGAGCAGATTTGAACAGTTGCTAATCAGGGAAGTGAGGGCATGCAGAGACAAGGGAGAATCAGCCAAGAAACAGCATTGCAGTTTTGGGGCAGATCCTGGTTCTATGTCGAGAGACACAAATAACGATATCTTTGAGCTCTTTGTAGAACTCAACCCCCCACCAAACGGGAGATGTCAGTACCCTTCATTCTAGATTAAACAAAGTAGAGGAGCTCTTCCAGAAGGCCATGTGAGGCCAGATTAAAGGAACGCAGCATCTCATCTGTGTTGCTGTTGCTGTTCAGTGCTCAGTCATGTCTGACTCTTGGTGACCCCATGGACTGCAGCATGCCAGGCTTCCCTGTCCTTCACCATCTCCCAGAGCTTTCTCAAGCTCATGTCCATCGAGTTGATGATGCCATCCAACCATCTCATCCTTTGTTGACCCTTCTGCCCCTGCCTTCTATCTTTCCCAGCATCAGAGTCTTTTCTGATGAGCTGGCTCTTTGCATCAGATGGCCAAAGTACCGGAGCTTCAGCTTCAGCATCAGTCCTTCCAATGATTATTAAGTGTTGATTTTCTTTAGAATTGACTTGTTTAAACTCATTGTAGTCCAAGGGACTCTCAGGAGTCTTCTTCAACACCACAGTTCAAAAGCATCAGTTCTTCTGGGCTCAGCCTTTTTTATAGTCCAACTCTCAGATCCATACATGACTACTGGAAAAACCACAGTTTTGACTATATGGACCTTTGTCAGCAAGGTAATGTCTCTGCTTTTTAATATATTGTCTAGATTGGTCATAGCTTTTCTTCCAAGGAGCAAGTGTCTTTTAATTTCATGGCTACAGTCACCATCTACAGTGATTTTGGAGCCCAAGAAAATAAAGTCTGCCACTATTTCCATTGTTTCCCCTTCCATTTGCCATGGAGTGATGGGACCGGATGCTATGATCTTAGGTTTTTGAATGTTGAGTTTTAAGCCAGCTTTTTTACTCTCCTCTTTCATCTTCATCAAGAGGCTGTTTAGTTCCTCTTCGCTCATCAGATTACCTAAGACCAGATTAAAGGAGTTGTGGCACTGGACACACCCTGATCCTT
>SJYF01000258.1:5797789-5809355 GCA_006410515.1 Procapra przewalskii
TCCAGTATAAGAGGTGGATAAACACTTGTAGGAGTAAAAGATTTTTTTGATTTGTTTTTGAATCTCTTCCATTATTGTTAGAATTCCATTCTCAATATTTTTTGACTGTCTGTAAAGAGTCATTCTAAAGGAGATCAGTCCTGGGTGTTCTTTGGAAGGAATGATGCTAAAGCTGAAACTCCAGTACTTTGGCCACCTCATGAGAAGAGTTGACTCATTGGAAAAGACTCTGATGCTGAGAGGAATTGGGCGCAGGAGGAGAAGGGAACGGCCGAGGATGAGATGGCTGGATGGCATCACCGACTCGATGGACCTGAGTTTGAGTGTACTCCGGGAGTTGATGACGGACAGGGAGACCTGGCGTGCTGCAGTTCATGGGGTCGCAAAGAGACACGACTGAGCGACTGAACTGAACTGAACTGAAAGAGTCATGAATTACAATAATGTAACAGTCTCTTTTAGCTGTGATTATGATTTATCAATAAAAGTGCTCTATATGAATATTTTTTAGATTGATTACATAATTGACCCCAATTAGATTTGGGGTCATCTCTGATTATAGTTTAAAGCACTGCTTGGGCAACAAGGTGATGATTTTCAATTTTCCTAAATCATTGCATGATATTCTTTCACCTGAAGAATCACTCTCTACATTGAATTTACTGGTGGTGGGCGGGGGGCTTAGGTGCTCAGTTGCGTCTGTTAGCTTAGATTCTTCAGTGTCCAGCTCCTTGTGACCCCAAGGGCTGTAGACTGCCAGGCTTCTCTGCCCATGGGGTTTCCCAGGCAAGAACACAGGAGTGGGTCGCCATTTCCTTCTCCACTGTATCTTCCTGACCCAAGGATCGAACCCCAGGCTCCTGCATTGCAGGCAGATTCTTTGCCATCTGAGCTACTAGGGAAGCCCACACTGAACTTTTTATTTTCTGCCAAATCATCTGTCTCTGCAGCCAGCTCATCCCAGCCTTGAAGATCCTTCTTTTAACTCTTCCTTGTGTTGCAACGACATTTTTGGACTATTTTCCTGCTACAAAAGCTGAGTTGAATTGTTACTGCAGAGATGATCAGGCTGTAAATCCTAAAATATTTATTATCTTGCTTTACTAACCACTGGTTTAGGTACAATTCATGGGATCTGGAATGAAATTGGATATTAAAGTCACTCTGTTTCCTAGTTTTCATGAGATGGCAAAAGACTCCCTCCTCCAACAGCCTTATCTTCTGCTTTTATAAATCTCAATTCAAAGCTAATAATTCTCCTCACCACAGAGCAGGCTGTTTCTAATTCATCCAACTTTATTTCAAGTTAAGAGACTCGGTACATGTCTAATTACCACTGTGATGAATACTACAGGAATTCTCGAAACTATACAACAAAAATGCCATCCTATGGTAGTAGATGTTTTAGGTTTTAAATCTGTGTCAGTTTGGGACCAGAACAAGGAAGGAGTTTTGATGCACATTCTTGGAAATAGGTTTTGAGTCATAAGACAGGTTATCCATGTTGCCTTTATTGGAGAGCAGTGAGGGTTGCCAAGAGGCTCTCAGCAACCCCCGCTTCCATCCCTCACAATTTAGCCTAATAAAAATGGCCTATTTCCCAAATCTGTACTCTATTAGTTTTCAGCTTTCTTTTTCCCCTATGAAAAAAGAATAGTGATTTTATTTTTTTGCTACTGCTTTAACAAATGAGTCTGACAGCAAACTCCGAAACAAAATGACTTTTCTTCCCTTAATGTCATTCGTAAATCATCTCTTATGACAGCACATTTTGCATTATGCTGGATATTAGAAAAAAAAGGTGAGTCAGAAAGAGAGTCTGCAAAAGCAGAAATTCCAGAGACTTCAGCTGCCTTGATAGAAGAGATGGTGCACAGGGCTCAGGAGGACAGAGTTTGTTCAAGCTGTAGAAAAATGACTTACTTCTAGCTTCTGCTGTCTGAAGCAACCTTGTGAAGATAGGGGTGGAGTGATGGGTTTAGGAAGAATTTCCCTGAAAGACAGTGTCTCCCTGGAAAGGATGTCTAAGGATGGTTGGGAAACTGTTAAAAGTTCCCTCGAAATAGGATCATGACTGCCTGCCTTAGGAGATTTGGCTACAGATTTTCTTAGAGTCTGGGTAGAGGTGGGGTTTGTGGGGACTTCAGGTGGCTGACTCTGGACTAAGCCTTTGACAATGGACTGAGTGCTCAGATGTACTGACCTTTCAGAAGAAGGAAAACATACATCTTGGCTCATCACCAATGGGAGAGACATGGTCCCTGCTTTGGAGGGGGACTCCTGGAATAGACTTAACTCTTAGTGGCGTAGCTTCTTAGGACTGCTGTAGCAAGCTATCACAGACGGGCTGGCTCAAAATAACAGACGTGTATTTTCTTACAGTTCTGGAGACTCGAAGACCAAAATCAAGCTGTCAGCAGGGTTGGTTCTGTTTTGGAGGCTCTGTGGGAGAACTGATATCCATGCCTCCCTCTCAGCTTCTGCTGGTTGGCAGCAATCCTTGGAATTCCTTGGCTGGTACATGCATCACTCTTAACATCTACTTCTGGCTCCATCCTGAATTCTCCTCTCCGGGTCTCTCTTCAAATTTCCCCCTCTTGTAAGGACACCAGCCAACAGAGTTGGTCCCGTTCTAATCCAGTTTGAACTTAATGATACCTGCAAAGACTATCTCCAGATAAGGTCATGTTCACAGGTATGGGGGGTTAGGGCTTGAATATATCCTTTGGTGGGAGACACAATTCTACTCAGTATGCTTACCATTGCTTTATCAGAAAAAAGCCTGTTGGTGGGCCAGGTAATTTCCCCTATAGCTTCTGCAAAAACCATGCACGCACCACATGTGGTATGGGCTTGTGCTTCTGAGATGCAGCAGAGCCTGGAAAGAGAGGCACCTCTGCCTCTCCCCTCCAGTCTTTGCTCATTTCTTTCCACCATAGGGATGGGTCTGGAGTCTGGGCTGAATAGCCATCAGCTGATTTCTTTCTATTGGTATCCCGGCTTTAGAGAGAGCAGGAGACACAAAGGTGGTTTCAACTTGGAGACTCTGCCAAATGATTTCAACATTTACCCCATGGGTTGCAATGCATATTTTGAAATAATTAGAAGAGAAAGTTCTGGGGTGTGACCGAAAGCGTAGCATTTGTTAGTCTTCAGTGGAAGCGTGTGTTTGGGTTCCTGAACTCTGAGTCTGAAGGAGGATAAAGGAAGCTGGGAAGAGCGGTAGCTGCAGCGAGCTCGGTGTCCCAGGAGCTGTGTTTACTCCAAACAGCCTGGTATCCACACGGACACCAGGCCATCAGCTGACTTATACATGAGGCGTTCAAGGGGCCTCCCAGGTGGCCTAGACAGTAAAGAATCTGCCTTCCAATGCAGGAGACCTGAGTTTGATCCATGGGTCTGGAAGATCCCTTGGAGAAGAAAATGGTTACCCACTCCAGTATTCTTGCCTAGGAAATCCCATGGACAGAGGAGCCTGGCAGGCTACAGCTAACACTTTTGTTCTTCAAGGGGGTTGAACAAAATATACAGAAATCCTAACCAGTGGAGTGACAGTCAGCCTCCAGAGCAAAGTCTGTGCTGGGACAGTGTAATTAGAATCACTTATCCTTGTCCTTTGTGGAAGAAAGAAGGACCTTAAAGTCTAGGCTAAAGTTGGGGTCTAGAAGCCAACGTCAGCTAAGCCCTACCACTTACCAATCATGGTTTTTGGAAAGTAGCTGATGGAAATCTACTGAAGATATCTCACTTTATATGGACTTCCCTGGTGGTCCAGTGGTTGGGAATCTGCCTGACAATGCAGGGGACATGGGTTCGATCCCTTGTCCGGGAGGTTTCCACGTGCCACGGTGCTACTAGGCTCATGTATCACAGCCAGTGAAGCCCGAGCGCCCTGTGCTCTTCAGCAACAGAAAGCACCGCCACAAGAAGCCCACACACAGCAAGGAAGACCCGGGGAGGCAAAAAATAAATAGACGAGATTTTAGAAAAAGATACCAAAGGTCAGCTAGTCAAAGCTATGGCTTTTCCAGTGGTCATGTATGGAGTGAGAGTTGGACTGTAAAGAAAGCTGAGTGCAGAAGAATTGATGCTTTTGAACTGTGGTGTTGGAGAAGACTCTTGAGAGTCCCTTGGACTGCAAGGAGATCCAACCAGTCCATCCTACAGGAGATCAGTCCTGGGTGTTCATTGGAAGGACTGATGTTGAAGCTGAAACTCCGATACTCTGGGCACCTAATGTGAAGAGCTGACTCATTGGAAAAGACCATGATGCTGGGTAAGAGTGAGGGCAGGAGGAGTAGGGGATGACAGAGGATGAGATGGTTGGAGGGCATCACCAACTCAATGGACATGGGTTTGGGTGGACTCTGGGAGTTGGTGATGGACAGGGAGGCCTGGCGTGCTGCAGTTCATGGGGTCGCAAAGAGTCAGACACGACTGAGTGACTGAACTGAGTGACCTCACTTTGTAGACAAAGGAAAGGTAGAGAAGGGTTTCATCGCTGGACAGCAGTGGGGCTGGGATCCCCTGAGCTGGGAGTTGCCTCCTTTCACGAGAAGAGCTGGAGAGACCGTGGAGCTGACACTGCTGCTGACTGCCCCCTGTGATGTCTGTGGTAAAGTCACGGCGAGGCAGTATTTAACAACACTTTTTAAAGCTGAGAAGTGAAAAATGCAGTCAATGTTTTCATTGGATACCCTGCAAATGAAAACATAACAAATCCAAACCAAGCAAGGGAAGAACTAAGCAACCTACCAGTTCCTTCCCTGGCCCATCACCAGACAAATAAAATGAACATTGTGCTGAAGTCAACCTGAGTTGGGAAACACTGAATTCAGCCAGATGGGCTAGCAAGTAAACAGAGCCAGAGGGTGTTAACTCGACCCTTGGATCAGCCTGGACCTGCTAACTGACCGCTCTGCTTTGTCCTCATCTGCAAAATGGGCAGGTATTGCCCTCACAGCGTTAGCAAACCAAACCTGGGTCCTTGGGCCCACTCAAAGTCAAGTCAATGTACTCTGTTGTCTGTCAGGGCAAAGACACCGGCTGTTGTGCAGTGTGCACTGCACTTATTGCAGGTGCTAAGCAAGGAGTGCAAGTATCCCCTGTTCAAAAGACTTGTACTCCTTGAAGCTTTCCAGGGAAAGGTTTTTAAAGACAGGGTGAGGGAGGGGCGTTGTGGGGTGTGTGACCAGCTCGTGGACATTCTTCTAGTTGGCTGGTGGTGAGGAGTCAGCATCATCAACCTTCTGGTTCCAACTGGTCTGGGGTCTACCTGCTCATAGGCAGCATACAGATAACTTTCCACCTGCTGGGGGTTTCAGTATCTTTAAAACAGCTCAGAGGACATGGCTCAGGGGATTGCCTATAGACTCTGTGCTGTGATTGTGCTTAGCTGCTCAGTTGTGTCCAACTCTTTGCAACTCCGTGGACTATAGCCTGCCAGGCTCCTCTGTCCATGGGGATTCTCCAGGCAAAAATACTGGAGTGGGTTGCCATGCCCTCTTCCAGGGAATCTTCCCAACTCAGGGATCAAACCCAGATGTCCCCCATTGCAGACAGATTTTTTACAAGCTGAGCCACCAGGGAAGCCCAAGAATGCTGGAGTGGGTAGCCTATCCCTTCTCCAGGGGATTGTCCTGACCCAGGAATTGAACCAGGGTCTCCTGCATTGCAGGTAGAATCTTTACCAGCTGAGCAACCAGGGAAGCCCAGCTATCAGACCTTAAGGTCCTTGTCTTTGTTTAATGGCTAAACTATTATTATTTTGTCTTGCTTGACTGTTTTCCTTTATTTCTACATTTTCTTGTTTCTCTGATTAAATTTTCTCTTTGAAACTTGGGGAAGGCCTAGGAAGCTATAGTTTTCTGCAACCTGTGGAAGACCCTGAGTGGAGTCTGTTCTGGGAAGGCCCTGTAGGGTCCTTCTTGGTTACAATAGGGCTTCATCCCTGAAAGCATGAATGTGTGTTGTTGCTCAGTCATGTCCTACTCTTTGTGATCCCATGGACTGTAGCCTACGAGGCTCTTCCATCCATGGGATTTTCCAGGCAAGAGTACTGGAGTGGGTTGCCATTGCCTTCTCCAGGGGATCTTCCCCACCCAGAGATCGAATCCGGGTCTCCTGCATTGCAGGAAGACATTTTATACTTTAAGCCACCAGGGAAGCCTGAATTGATACATAGTGAGTGCTTATTGGGGCTTCCCTTGTGGCTCAGAGGTTAAAGCACCTGCCTGCAATCGGGAGACCTGCGTTCGATCCCTGGGTCAGAAAGATCCCCTGGAGAAGGAAATGGCAACCCACTCCAGTATTCTCTCCTGGAGAATCCCATGGACGGAGAAGCCTGGTGGGCTACAGTCCACTGGGTCAAAAAGACTCAGACACGACTGAGCGACTTAACTTGTGGCTCAGCTGGTAAAGAATCTGCCTGCAGTGTAGGAGACCTGGGTTCAATCCCTGGGTTGGGAAGATCCCCTGGAGAAGGGAAAGGCCACCCACTCCAGTATTCTGGCCTGGGGAATTCCATGGAGTGCTTGTTGTGGTGATTGCTGTTATTAAGCGGAAATTTTCTTTATATTTCTCACATCTCCAAGAGCTCCTTCTTTAAAGGGTTTATGCCCATACTTCCTCTGTTTCATTTGTTTATTTTTCATGTTGTAAATGTAATATTTGCTCTAGTGAAAAATTTAGGAAATGTTAAGTGTAAAAAGAACACCCATGCACAAGCACTGCTGTTTTTGTTGTATTTTAATTTTTTAAAAATACATACAGATTATCATTTTTAGAAAATTGGGGTCATACATATGCCTATTTTTAAACTCAGCATTACGCTTTGAAAAATTTTCTAGGTCGTTGAATATTCTTTGCAAATGCATATGATTTGAACCACATGAAGGGAGAGTCCCAGATTAGGACAAAGGCAGAGACCAGGGTGATTCATCTACCAGTTTCAAAGAGCAAATTTAAAGAAATTTAAGTTTAACTTAATTTAAAGAAACATCAAAGAGTGCCAGTAAACCAGCAGGAGCCGGGAGAGGACGTGGAGCAGAGTCTCCCTCTCTGCTCCCAGAAGGAACCAAGCCTGTTAACACCCTGGTCTTGGCTTTCTGGTCTCCAGAACTGTCTTGCTTCAAGGGTTGCAAAACACCAAGAGATCACTTGAACACCGCAGCAACGAGGCTTTCTGAGAGCTGCATGAGTGGGCCATCCCGTGAATCTGGTATGTCAGTGGTTTCAGCTCTTGTCTGTGGCACACTCACGGTCCAGCACATGCCAACCAAGAAGGCAGGTATTAAGACAGCTCATTCTTTGTCTTCTGTCTTCCTGACGATGAAGACAGCTTATAATTAAAAGGTCAAACAGTCAAGCATAATAATAACAAGTTTGCCTGGAAAATCCCATGGACGAGGAGCCTGGCGGGCTGCAGTCCATGGGGTTGCTAAGAGTCAGATAACGACTGAGGGTTTTCACTTGCACTTTTCACTTTCATGCATTGGAGAAGGAAATGGCAACCCACTCCAGTGTTCTTGCCTGGAGAATCCCAGGGACGGGGGAGCCTGGTTGGCTGTCGTCTATGGGGTCACACCGAGGTGGACACGATTGAAGCAACGCAGCAGCAGCAGCAGGGGCTTGCCTGGTGGCTTAGTGGTTAAGAATCCACCTTCCGATGCGGGGGTTGCAGGTTCAGTGTGGGGTGGGGGACAACTAAGCCTGCCACCGCAACCACTGAGCCCACGTGCTCCGGAGCCATGGACTGCAACCAGAGAAGCACCTGTGTGCTGCAACTCGGGGAAGACTGCACGCTGCAGCGAAGACTGAGTACATCCCCCCGACAAAAATGAAGCAGACGACAGAAGGCAAGCAAAGAAGCCGAGAACTGTCGCGTGTTTGGAAGAGAACCTCTGAATACTTTGGAGAACCCTGATGGTAGAGAGAGTTTTGTGGCAGGCTCCAATTGCACCTGTTTAACAAGCCTAGTTGACATTTAAATTTCCAAACACACCCTCTTTTTGCCTCCTCTGATGGGAATCAACAGTCGCATATTGTGTCTATGTCTTCCTGGGCTTTTTAGTCTTTTCCACGGGTCTATCCTACAGGGATTTTGGATATCCTTTGGCAGGTTTCTGAATTTCTGTTTTTTTTAATTGATAATTTATTTAAGTTTTATTTTGAAACCAAAACTGTTACTGGTCCCTGGACCACACTCTGAGAAGCAAGATTATAGACATAAGATGATTAACGTAAATAATCACTTATTGATAGGTATACAGAGTTTTTTGACTTTTAAAAATAAGTCTCTGATGAGACTTGTATTTAAATTTTTCCTAATTTTCTGGACACTGAATTGGTAGGTCAGAGACTCTTAAAACTTGCTATCAAGTGCTTCTGTAAAGGTTGTGTATATTATGGTCCCACTAACAACACGAAGGGGGCTTCCCAGGTGGCACTAGTGGTAAAGAACCCGCCTGCCAATGCAGGAGACATAAGAGACGCAGGTTTGATCCCTGGGTCAGGAAGGTCCCCTGGAGGAGGGCCTGGCAGCTCATTCCAGTATTCTTGCCTGGACAGTTCCCATAGACAGAGGAGCCTGGAGCGCTATGGTCTGTAGAGTCACAAAGAGTTGGACATGCCGACAAAGGCCCGTCTAGTCATGGCCATGGTTTTTCCTGTGGCCACGTATGGATGTGAGAGCTGGACTGTGAAGAAGGCTGAGCGTGGAGGATTTGATGCTATTGAACCGTGGTGTTGGAGAAGACTCTTGAGAGTCCCTTGGACTGCAAGGAGATCCAACCAGTCCATTCTGAAGGCGATCAACTCTGGGATTTCTTTGAAAGGAATGATGCTGAAGCTGAAGCTCCAGTACTTTGGCCACCTCATGGGAAGAGCTGACTCACTGGAAAAGACTCTGATGCTGGGAGGGACTAGGGGCAGGAGGAAAAGGGGACGACCGAGGATGAGATGGCTGGATGGCATCACGGACTCGATGGATGTGAGTCTGAGTGATCTCCGGGAGTTGGTGATGGACAGGGAGGCCTGGTGTGTTGCGATTTATGGGGTCACAAAGAGTCTGACACGACTGACTGACTGAACTGAACACTCTCCAACTTCAAAACCATGGTGGTTACTATAATTTGAATTTCTCTGACTCCTCTACCATCAGCTGGAGAAAACTCTGCTTTTAAGGACTCATTGGAAACAGCAACCCACTCCAGTATTCTTGCCTAGAAAATCCCTTGTCAGAGGAGCCTGGTAGGCTACAGTCCATGGGGCCGCAAAGAGTTGGACATGACTGAGCAACTTCAGTTTGGATTACCTTGTGCCTCCTTAAATAACCCAGGATAATCTTCCATTTTCAAGGTCAAAGGAGCCATGTCACATAACAAGATTCTATGAAGCCATTATCTCATCATATTCACAGGGTCTGGGGAGTAGGGTAAGACATCTTTGGGGGTCCCACTTAGAAATTCTACTTTGCTATTCAAGTAAAAATTGTCATTTCCTCTTCACTCTCTGTCTTAACTGTTTCAGTTCCTCTGTGATAATCTTGTGCCTATGGATTGTAACATTTTTAACCTTGTTTTTTCTTTCCTATTTATCTGAAATGTTAGGGTTAATGATCCCGAGACACTCAAACTAAGAACCAAAACCCAACAAATGGATTATAAATTAAAAATTGCTTTGATGTCCAAGACTACCCCTGCTCTGCACACTTGCTAACAGTCTCTAGGGGTGAGCAAATGGATGTGCTTTTGCTCTGTGGTTTAAATATTTCTATTTAATTTTGAAAGTTCCTTTGGATGGATGTTTTTGCATGGGATAGCATAAACCATTTTCCAGCTTGTCTGGGATCTGACCTGTTCTAGATTCATGACACCTCTGGATGGTTGGTAGCAATACAAACTTGTTAATAAGTGAACTTGTTAATAAGTTAATAAGCAAGCATTAATAAGTGAACTTATTAATGCTGTTCCCTGCAGAATCATATAAGGACTGAAAAAACATTGTCTGTTAGGATTCAGGCCATGCTGCCTTTATCTTGAGATGATTCTGTCTTGGCATCCTCACCCGGAGGTGGTATTGCCAGACACCACACATTACAGAAAAATGTTTTTCGTTGGTTAGAAAAAAGAAAAAAGTGAAGTCATTCAGTCGTGTCCAACTCTTTGTGACACCATGGACTGTAGCCTACCAGGCTTCTCTGTCCATGGCATTTTCCAGGCAAGAGTCCTAGAGTGGGGTGCCATTGCCTTCTCCAGGGGATCTCCCTGACCCAGGGATCAAACCCAGGTCTCCTGCATTGCAGGCAGACGCTTTACCCTCTGAGCCACCAGGTTTCAAAGCCATGATTTTTCCAAATACAAGATTACAAAAACTCCCTTTCTAATAATTCTGTCATTTAGATGCATTTGTTTTGACTTAGGAAATGGAGAAGCTTCTATGTTTGGGTATTTCACTACAACTTCACAACTGTCAAAATTCTTATTGAAAGAAAGTTTGTCAATTTGATAGATGAGAAATGATGTCTCAGTTTGAGTGAGGCAGAATATTTTATGCCAACTAGTCATTTATGTTTCTTCTCCTGATTCTGTTCTTGTCCATTTTCATTGGTTTGTAACCACTTAACATATTCAGAGTATTGATATTTTATCCTGACATTTCTTTTTCCAACTTTTAAAATTTGTATTGGAGTATAGCCAATTGGGCATCCCTGGTGGCTCAGATGGTAAAGAATCTGCCTGTGATATTGGAGACCTGGGTTCGATAACTGGGTTGGGAAGATCCCCTGGAGGAGGAAATGGCAACCCATCCCAGTATCTTTGCTTGCAGAATCCCATGGACAGAGGAGCCTGGAGGGGTATGGTCCATCAAGTTGCAAAGAGTTGGATATGAACTGAAGTGACTTAGTTCGTAAAGCCAATTAGCAAACAATATTGTGACAGTTTCAGGTGAACAGTGAAGGGACTCAGCCATACATATACATATATCCATTTTCCCCATGTGAAGGACAGGGAAGCCTGGTGTGCTGCAGTCTATGGGGTTGCAAAGAGTTGGACATGACTGAGCGACTGAACAACAACAATTTTCCCCCAAACTCCTCTCCCATCTAGGCTGCCACACAAAACTGAGCAGAGTTCCCCACGCTGTACAGTAGCTCTTTGTCCATTTTAAATATATTCATAGCAGTTTATACATATCCATCCCAAAGTCCCTAATATCCCTTCCCCCCATCTTTCCCTCCCACAGCCATAAGTTCATTCTCTACTTCTGTGATCCTCTGTGATATTTCTGACATACATTTTGTCTCATGGTATGCTTTAACATTTTGCTCTTTTTTTTTTTTTTTGACATTTGGACATTTCAGTTTCATGAGAGGTTTTTTTTTTTTCCCATTTGTGATTTCTCCCACCATTTTCTTTGCTCAGAAGTTTGCTTTTTCATCCCAAGATCAGCTAAAATTTCCCCTAGGCTTATCATTGTTTACATTTTTTTGATCCACCAGGAATTTCTTTCAATGTATAATATGAGGTTGGGACCCTACATTTTTGTCCCTCTAAATACTTAATTT
>SJYF01000258.1:5848977-5861302 GCA_006410515.1 Procapra przewalskii
GTGAGTATAGGTTAAATGATTTAAAATAAAAATTATTAAAATAGAAAATTCTGTGTTTCTATAAGATTCTTTTATAAAATATAAACTTTAAAAATTTGAGATAATTTTAGATTTACAGAAAAACTGCAAAGACAGTGTTCCCCTGGATACCTCTGACCTAATTTTCAGTTCAGTTCAGTTCATTCCCTCAGTTGTGTCCAACTCTTTGTGACCCCATGGACTGCAGCACACCCAGCCTCTGTGTCCATCACCAGCTCCTGGAGTTTGTTCAAACTCATGTCCATTGAGTCGGTGATGCCATTCAGCTATCTCATCCTCTGTTGTCCCTTCTCCTGCCTTCAATCTTTACCAGCATCAGGGTCTTTTCCGATGAGTCAGATCTTCACATCAAGTGGCCAAAGTGTTGGAGCTTCAGCATCAATCCTTCCAATGAATATTAAGAACTGATTTCCTTTAGGATGGATTGGTTGGATCTCCTTACAGTCCAAGGCACTCTCAAGAGTCTTCTCTAGCACCACAATTTGAAAGCATCAATTCCTTGGTGCTCAGACTTCTTGATGGTCTAACTCTCGCATCCATACATGACTGGTGGAAAAACCATAGCTTTGACTAGATGGACCTTTGTTAGCAAAGTAATGTCTCTTTTTTAATATATTGACTGCTGCTGTTGCTAAGTCACTTCAGTCATGTCTGACTCTGTGTGACCCCATAGACGGCAGCCCACCAGGCTCCCCCATCCCTGGGATTTTCTAGGCAAGAACATTGGAGTGGGTTGCCATTTCCTTCTCCAATGCATGAAAGTGAAAAGTCAAAGTGAAGTTGCTCAGTCATGTCCTACTCTTCACAACCCCATGGACTGCAGCCTACCAGGTTCCTCCATCCATGGGATTTTCCAGGCAAGGGTACTGGAGTGGGGTGCCATTGCCTTCTCCAAATATACTGACTAGGTTGATCATAGCTTTTATTCCAAGGAGCAAGCATTTTTTAATTTCATGGCTGCAGTCACCATCTGCAGTGATTTTGGAGCCCCCCAAAATAAAGTCTGACACTGTTTCCACTGTTTCTCCATCTATTTGCCCTGAAGTTATGGGACTGGATGCCATGATCTTGGTTTTCTGAATGTTGAGCCTTAAGCCAATTTTTTCACTCTCCTTTTTCACTTTCATGAAGAGGCTCTTTAATTCTTTGCTTTCTGCCATAAGGGTGGTGTTATCTGCATATCTGAAGTTATTGATATTTCTCCTGGCAATGTTGATTCCAGCTTGTGCTTCATGCAACCCAGCACTTCTCATGATGTACTCTGCATGTAAGTTAAATAAGCAGGGTGACAATATATACAGCCTTGATGTACTCCTTTATCAATTTGGAACCAGTCTGTTGTTTCATGTCCAGTTCTAACTGTTGCTTCTTGACCTGCACACAGATTTCTCAAGAGGCAGGTCAGGTGGTCTGGTATTCCCATCTCTTTCAGAATTTTCCACAGTTTGTTGTGATCCACACAGTCAAAAGCTTTGGTGTAGTCAATGAAGCAGAAGTAGATGTTTTTTTGAAACTCACCTGCTTTTTTGATGATCCGATGGATGTTGGCAATTTGATCTCTAGTTCTTCTGCCTTTTCTAAATCCAGCTTGAACATCTGGAAGTTCTTGGTTCACATACTGCTGAAGCCTCACTTGGAGAATTTTGAGTATTACTTTGTAGCATGTGAGATGAGTGCAGTTGTACAGTAGTTTGAACATTCTTTGGCATTGCCTTTCTTTGGGATTGGAATGAAAACTGAGATTTTCCAGTCCTGTGGCCACTCCTGAGTTTTCCAAACCTGCCGGCATATTGAGTGCAGCACTTTCACAGCATCATCCTTTAGGATTTGAAATAACTCAGCTGGAATTCCATTACCTCCACTAGCTTTGTTCGTAGTGAAGCTTCCTAAGACACGCTTGACTTCACATTCCAGGATGTCCGGTTCTAGGTGAGTGATCACACCATCGTGGTTATCTGGGTCATGAAGACCTTTTTTTGATATAGTTCTTCTGTGTATTCTTGCCACCTCTTCTTAATATCTTCTGCTTCTGTTAGGTCCATACCATTTCTGTCCTTTATTGTGCCCATCTTTGCATGAAATGTTTCCTTGGTAGCTCTAATTTTCTTGAAGAGATCTCTAGTCTTCCCCATTCTGTTGTGTTCCTCTGTTTCTTTGCACTGATTACTGAGGAAGGCTTTCTTATGTCTCCTTGCTATTCTTTGGAATTCTGCATTTAAATGGGAATATCTTTCCTTTACTCCCTTGCCTTTTGCGACTCATCTAGACCTAGATTAAGTTTCCCCTAATTAACATATTCTCTTCTATTACCATTAACAGAAACACTATAATCTCCCGTTATCACAGTACATTTGCAAATTTAAGAAACCAGCATGTGTCCATTAGTATGAACTAAACTAAACAGATTTTATTTGAACATAGTGTTACTTTTTGGTGGCTCAGATGGTAAAGAATCTGCCTCCAATACAGGAGATTCAAGTTTGGCCTCTGGGTTGGGAAGATCCCCTGGAGAAGGGAATGGCAACCCACTTCAGTATTCTTGCCTGGAGAATTCTGTGGATAAAGGAGCCTGGTGGGTTGGTAAAGAGTTGGACATGACTGAGCACCTAACACTCTCACTTACTTTCAGATAACTACAGTATCTCTTTACACATCCATTTTCCAAAGGCGTTACTGAAGATCTTAGGTTTTCTATCTCTTGTTCTTGAATTCAATAGTTTATATTTATATGTGTGCATGTGAATTGCTTCAGCTGTGTCTGACTCTTTGTGACCCTATGGGGTCACGAAGGCTTTTCTGTCCAGGGGATTCTCAAAGCAGGAATACTGGAGTGGGTTGCCACGCTCTTCTCCAAGAGATTTTTTTTTGACCCAGGGATTGAATCTGAATTCTTTACGTCTGGGGCACTGGCAAGTGGGTTCTTTACCACAAACACCACTTGGGAAGCCCAATATTTATATTTACCTAACTTAAATCATCTGCTTACTGTGAAAGAATGCTTCCTATGATTATGAAATGTATTCTTTTATATGCATTAATTTAAGCAGATTAACTAAGGTACAATTCAACAGACCTTCCTCATAATGATTATAGCCATCCTTTTTAGAAAAAGAAATATTGTGGTATAGTGGGTATACAATATTATTTAAGTTTCAGGTACACAGCATAATGATTCATAGCTTTAAAGGTAATGTTCCATTTATATTATTATAAAATATTGGCCATATTCCCTGTGCTGTACAATATATCCTTGTAGTTTACTTTATCATCATCTTTATTGAATAAACCCACGTATCATTCCTAATAAAACTGAACTCTTAAATGCATTAAATTTATTTTTGTATGCTCAGTTTCTCAGTCATGTTTGACCCTGTGACCCCATGGACTATAGCCTGCCAGCTCCTCTGACCATGGAATTTTCCAGGCAAGCATATTGGAGTGGGTTGCCGTTTCCTTCTTCAGGGGATCTTCTTGACCCAGGGATTGAACTCTAGTCTCCTGCATCTCCTACATTGACAAGCAGATTTGTTACCACCGAGCCACCTAGGAAGCTCAAAACGATTTTTGTTGTTCCTCTTTTTAAATTCTATATTATTATAATAAGAAGAAAATGAAGCTGCATTAGCAGAGCCCTAGAAGGAAACAGGGGACCTGCCCGGATGGGATGACTGAGGTCACTTTAGTAAGACATCCTATTTGCAAAGCTTAGGGCAAGTTGAAGGAGACCCTCAGGACAGAGTGACACTCTGGAGCAACCACAGCGTGGGCTACTGTGAATCCCCTCTAGCCCTGAACAGAGGAGCAGTTTGCAAGAGATGATGGCAACATAAATGGAAACGGAGTGGACAGAGAAGTCTGTAACCTGCAACAGACTTTAAAAGCAACTGAGCGCCCACGGTTTATGTCTTTCGGTCCAGATGCAATTGTCCACATCAGCTGTGCAGAGCTGAACGAAGACAGAAATCAGAGTTTGGGTTTAAAAAAGAGGGGAAAAACACCACGTCTGGTTTAGCCACGAGGCTATGATTCGCCTGCCATTCCTGGTGAATGCTGGGTCTCAAGGCAGCTCTGTCAGAGCTTTGCTAGTCTTCTAGAATTGGGATGGTCAGATCTTTGCTGCAGAAAGAGCTGTCCCGGCATCACCGCGTTGGCCACGCTGGGAAGGGCGCTGGGCATCCTCTCCTCTGGACGCTGGCTTTGTCTTGGTCTGGGCTTGTCTCTTCTCTGGGGTCCTCTGCTTAGCAGTTGTTTCCTGCCTCAGAGCCCTGGAAGCAGACACATCCTTATTTTCCATTCCTCCATATCTGGGTTGAAACCATTCTTAGTTATAGTCCTTCTCAACATTGACTCTTACATCTGTTTAACCTCGTTAAGTCCATCATGAATTTTAAGATTTAACTCCAGCGTGTGGATGGGGATTCCTTTAAGTTTTCCTGGAGTTTAGCTGCTTTATGACATTCTGTTTGCTTCTCCTGCACAGCAAAATGAGTCAGTGAGGCGTATACACATATCCTATTCAGGACCACATGGTGCGTTCCGTAGAGTTCCCTGTGCTGCCCCGGACGCTCTCACCGGTTTATACGTCGTATACCTAGTGGTACTTTACAGAGAGTATCAGTGGTGTGTATCTGTCAATCCCAGTCTCCCAGTTCCTCCCACCCCCTTCTTGCCCCCTTGCTATTCCTACATTTATTCTCTACATCTGTGTCTCCATTTCTGCTTTGCAAATAAGGTCATCTATACCATTTTTTTTCTGGATTCCACATATCATATATGTGTTACTATGTGATATTTGTTTTTTCCTTTCTGCTGGGGCGTGGACTTTTAAGTCATCAATCCAACCATGAAGAATGTACTCCAGTATACGCCTAGGCTACTGACAGGCTAGAAAGAAGCATGAGTTCTTTCGCTATTTAATCACACACTCGTGTTTTGACTAAGACATTTTGGACCCAATAATTGATAGCTGACTGAAACCCTACTTTGACTGTCATAATAAAAAAAAAAACAATTTGGGGAATATATTTATTTTAGGATTTTATTAGTAAGTTATGAGTTTGTGATGAAAACAAAGCAATTGAAAATTTTTCAAGAGTTTGGAAAAGAAAATATTGCTAGGCTTGTTGTTTAGAGAAAAATGAAAATATGAGTCATATTCAAAATAAATTAGGGAAGTTAGTTTTATATTAAGTGATTGATGGATTAATCCATGTTTCCATGGGGAACTTTCCTCTCAATGGACTATAGTGCTTGCCTTCAATATTGACAACAAATGTTCTGGGAGTGGAAATCAATGATGTTTGAAGTATCATCGCAAGTAACAATAATAAACACAAGTCACAACAAATACGAGCTAACATTTTACCAGTCTTTGTGGTTAGCATTGTATATGATGATCTCAGTTAATACCCCAGGAGGTAGGTCTTATGATGAATCTTGTATTATATAAGCAAACAAGCAAAGAACAGAAATATACCCAAGATCACAAAGGGTTGGAGCTAAAATCTGGACTCAGTTTTTCTGGTTCTACTGCTCAGTCTTAACTATCAGTTCAGTTCAGTCACTCAGTTGTGTCCGACTCTGTGACCCCATGAATCACAGCACGCCAGGCCTCCCTGTCCATCACCAACTCACGGAGTCTACCCAAACTTATGCCCATCGAGTCAGTGATGCCATCCAGCCATCTCATCCTCTGTCGCCCCCTTCTCGTCCTGCCCCCAATCCCTCCCAGCATCAAAGTGTTTTCCAATGAGTCAACTCTTCGCATGAGGTAGCCAAAGTATTGGAGTTTCAGCTTTAGCATCAATCCTTCCAATGAACACTCAGGACTGATCTCCTTTAGGATGGACTGGTTGGATCTTTTTGCAGTCCAAGGGACTCTCAAGAGTCTTCTCCAACACCACAGTTCAAAAACATAAATTCTTCAGTGCTCAGCTTTCTTCACAGTCCAACTCTCACATCCATACATGACCACTTGAAAAACCATAGCCTTGACTAGATGGACCTTTGTTGGCAAAGTAATGTCTCTGCTTTTGAATATGCATCTAGGTTGGCCATAACTTTCCTTCCAACGAATAAGTGTCTTTTAATTTCATGGCTACAGTCACCATCTGCAGTGATTTTGGAGCCCCGAAAAATAAAGTCTGACACTGTTTCCACTGTTTCCCCATCTATTAGCCATGAAGTGACGGGACCAGATGCCATGATCTTCGTTTTTTTAATGTTGAGATTTAAGCCAACTTTTTCACTCTCCATTTTCACTTTCAAGAGGCTTTTTAGTTCCTCTCCACTTTCTGCCAGAAGGGTAGTGTCATCTGCATATCTGAGGTTATTGATATTTCTCCCAGCAATCTTGATTCCAACTTCTTCTTCCAGCCCAAACTATAGGAGTCTGTAATCTCCCATCTGATTAAAATTCAGGCAGGATTGGAGAAAGGGATATCTATGAGAATATTTACAGGCTTGGAAGAGGATCAGAATGTAATGAAATGAAATGTAACATGGTTGACTTCTTAACAAAACTACACCCATGTTCTAAAATTCCCTGTGCAAATACAGAAAGGGGAGATGGTGTTTAGTATCCACAACCACACAAAGGCCAGAGGTCAAATTGTTGGCAGTTTTGAAGTAAGTCTAATGTGTTGGTTTGGCTGCTACAAACGCAAAATAGTATAGGGGAAAGAGTTTTATAAACCACAAGTCAGTACACAATGTCTTGTGTACATACAAGTGAAGTAGATATTAATTCTTCTCTAAAAGGTGGAGACAACATATGAGGAAGTGTTAGTAAATCACAAATTTCTATAAAATATCATATTTGTATGTATCCCTTTCACTGATAAGTACTAATTCTTAAGCGGGAACTTAGAACAAAGACAGGAAGTTAGAACAGGATTTTCTTTCTGTCCTTGGCTGGAGCCCTTATCCTATGTCTGAAGCATGTCTTTCATAGCTTCGAGCCATGCTTTAACTCCAAAAACATTAGAAGAGGGTCTTCAGGTCAGTGACGAAGATAAAGTCAGGTTACATGATAAAGAAAAAAGGACACATGGGGAGCTGATACCTGGTCAACTAGCCAGAGCTTTCTTGAGAAATAAAAGCCAGGCTTGTTACCTGTGACTGCAAAGTGAACTGGAGTGAATGGGGGTGAGATGGTAGTTGGATCTTATCCACACAAGGGGAGGATGAGTGGGTTGGCTTTGCCTATGTTGGGAGGGGCTGCATGAAGAGGCAGTGTGCTCAGTCAGAGGCTGATGTGCTTTTGGCAGAGGGTGGGTGAGGGTGATGACACATAGACCCTTGAGATCCACGGCCAGCTTTAACGATGCTATGTCAGAGGCTGTTGGGCAAACCCACCAAGTTAGTTAGCTGAGGCTTTGCCAAATCCATTAAGAAAAGCTCTTTTTATAATTCAAAGTATATGTGTTTTATATATAGGCTTCCTTGGTTGCTCAGACGGTAAAGAATCCACCTGCCAGTGCAGGAGACCCAGATTCATTCCCTGGGTCGGGAAGATTCTCCAGAGGAAGGATTATCAACCCACTCCAGTATTCTTGCCTGGAATTCCATGGACAGAGGACCATGGCGGGCTATAGTCCATGGGCTTGCAAAGAATTGGACATGGCTAAAGCAACTGAGCATGCACAACTCATATGTGTATATATATATATATATATATATAATATATATATGTAAAAGTATGTGCTTTAGTCTCTTAGTCACATCCAACTCTGCCATGGACTGTAGACTGTAGCCTGTAGTCCCATGGACTTTAGCCTGTAGCCTGTGGACTCTAGTCTGTAGACTGTAGCTGGACATGGCTGAAGCAATTGAGCATGCACAACTCATATATATATATATGTAGAAGTGTGTGCATTAGTCTCTCAGTCATATCCAACTCTGTCATGGGCTGTAGACTGCAGTCCCATGGATTACCAGTCCACTGGGCTCTTCTGTGCACAGACACCAAGTGCTCTGTGATGATCTGGAGGTGTCTTTTTACTTTTTTTCTTTTCTTTTTTAATTTATTTATTTAATTTTATCTTTACTTTATTCTATGTTACAATACTGTATTGGTTTTGCCATACATTGACATGAATCAGCCACAGGTGTACACGAGCTCCCAATCCTGAAACCCCCCTCCCACCCCCCACCCCATATCATCTCTCTGGATCATCCCCATGCTTCAGCCCCAAGCATCCCGTAATCACTTCACAGACTGTGACCAGACCAGAGGGAAAATTGCCTTAGTTCTAGCATTTTCTGAGAGGCCTGTACATCTCCAGATTCCAGTATCTGTGGATGCCAGAGGCCGACTGGCCAGTGGAACTGCCATGAACTGCTTTCTCTTTCATTTTGAGGTTGGGGATGGCAGTGATTGTTACTGTAATGGGAACGTTCAGTTCAGTTCAGTTCAGTTCAGTTGAGTTCAGTCGCTCAGTCGTGTCTGACTCTTTGCGACCCCATGAATCGCAGCACACCAGGCCTCCCTGTCCATCACCAGCTCCCAGAGTTCACCCAAACTCATGTCCATAGAGTCAGTGATGCCATTCAGCCATGTCATCCTCTGTTGTCCCTTCCTCCTCCTGTCCCCAGTCCCTCCCAGCATCAGGGTTTTTTTCAATGAGCCAGCTCTTCACGTGGGAATGTTAAATGTGATAATTCAGTCGATTCTTCCTCTATCTCTTCAACTTTGTTTTGTTCTTCTTGCCCTTGTAGAAAAATTCAGGCCATTGCATATTTCTGGTCTGTTTTAGGGATTAAAAAAATGTTACAACCATTTTAGTCACAGACTCAATTTTGTACTTAGACGGATGTGCCTTAGAAGGATGTTTAAGAGTCTTGGTGTTCACCTTCTTTAGAAATTATAAGTATTTCTGTATTAGATTTCAGTGTAGCAGAGAACCTTTGACTTGAGAAGGGGTTGGATAGATTTTCTTCTTTATGATTCTGCTTCCTCTTTTGTGAAACTTGTGGCGTGGCCCCTCTGAGCCTGGGGAGTGGGCAGAGAAGAGTGATGAAGGAGGACAGGAAAAATCTTCCTACCAGGTCCTGCTGCTGGCTGCCAGCATGCTCTCCGGGGCTGGGCAGTTTGTAAGCTAATGCCTTTCTCTCAGTTCAGTTCAGTCATTCAGTTGGGTCCGACTCTGTGACCTCATGGACTGCAACACGCCAGGCTTCCCTATCCTTCACCATCTCCTGGAGTTTGCTCAAATTCATGTCCATTAAGTCAGTGATGCCATCCAACCATCTCATCCTCTGTCATCCCCTTCTCTTCCTGCCTTCAATCTTCCCCAGCATCAGGGTCTTTTCAGATGAGTTGGCTCTTTGCACAGGTGGTCAAAGTACTGGAGCTTCAGCTTCAGCATCAGTCCTTCCAATGAAGACTCAGGGTTGATTTCCTGTAGGATTGACTGGTTTGATCTCCTTGCAGTCCAAGGGACTCTCAAGAGTCTTCCCCAACACCACAGTCTGAGAACATCAGTGCCTTTCTTTAGTTAGATGAATTTGTTCAGACAGGGTTCCTTTTTTGAGTGATCCCTGGCACGTGGATGACATTCTTCCCCACTGGGAAGAGAGATCTGGATCTATCCCAGTGCAGCCAGCCTGAAGTGGTGCATGGGATTCTCACACTCAGGTGCACTATCCTTCTTGAACCTGAGTGACGGTCAATCCCAACGGGGCCACCTCTCCTTGGAATCCTCTGTCAGCCGACAGCCAGCCAGTCTCCAGAACTTCAGATGGCTCAGGAGGGGTCAGACACGTGTCTGTTCCTCCGGCTGCACCCCAGAGGTAGGTGTCCAGTTTAAGGCATGCTTTTCTCTCCCGACCTCCCTGGCCTTTCTCTCAGCTCTAGGTGAGGGTCCCTCCCCCTCACCCCTCCCACTTGGAGTGAAACTCACCGTGTAGCTGGTTCCTAAGAAATTCTCATCAAATCCTTCCTGTCTCCTCCCTACCTCCCACTTTCCTATGTCTGTGGTGCTGGGAGGTTCATGAGTGTTGCATCTGCTTGTGGTTTGGGGGCTAAATCCAAGGCCTTTCAGTTTGGAACTGCACATCTGCTGTACCTTGGGGGTACATTTAAACATCCTGCTACATTTGTTTATTACTCACGATACATCCGCCAATTACTTCTCAAAGGGATCTGAGATGATTGAGGATGTAAATCATGTTCTATCAGCCAGGTTCAAATCTAGTCTTGTCCTCTCCCCTACAAAGCTCCACAGCCCTGTGTGAAATGGCTCTGATTCTTCATGCTTTCTCAGAGATGCTAATACAGGTAGTGAAGAGAGGAGAGGGCTTCCCAGGTGTCACTAGTGGTAAAGAATCTGCCTGCCAATGAAGGAGATGTAAGAAACACAGGTTCCATCCGGGTTTGGAAGGTCCCCTGGCAATCCACTCCAGTTTTCTTGCCTGGAGAATCCAATCCCACGGATGGAGGAGCCTGGGATAAATAAATCAATACACTGTTTTTAAAAATGGCAAGGAATGTTGAAATATGTATTAATGCAGCAAAACAAGGCATAGAGGCAGAGCCTCCAATGGACTGTGCTCTCTGTCCGAGTGAAAGGGTTTTTGAAGATGGTAAGCAAGCTGGGATTCACAGGATGAGTACTATGAAATTGTAAGTGGGTGGACGGCCCATTTTGTGTACTTCCATCCTTCTCTGCCAATTCTAATGAAAAATGTCCCCCCAGCTCCATCCTCCCCATCTTTCTCTGGGCTGATCTTTACCTTTGTTCTCGACACTCTCATTCGTTTTGTCTTGCAAGCTTAATTACGGTTTAAGGTAGGCAGACATCTCTCAAACTCTTTTTTAATAAGGTGTCACAGTTGGAAGCTGGCCTCTTAGGAAGTGCAAAACCAGAGGCATCTTGTCGCACTTTTTCTCTTGGTGAAGTGATTCAAGGAACAATTCAGACTTTGTTGAAATTATAGTAACATTTTAGAAAATGATACACATAAACGCAAATGATGCATATAATGCAAAACTTCAGGAGGCAGGCACCCTTGACCATCTGTGTTCACCAAATGGAGCGCACATTTCTGTGGATATAATGGATACATTAACCGTTGGGGATGCTGGTAACTCTGTGCTGGATTAATGTCTGGAAACTTCTGATTATTTTTAAACACAGGGACTTAGAATTCAGAAGGCTCCCCCCCCCCCCAACACTTTGTCATTTTTATTACACTAGAAATGGTAACACACTCCAGTATCCTTGCCTGAGAAATTCCATGGACACAAGAATCTGGCAAGCTACAGTCCATGGGGCTGAAAAAGAGTCAGGCATGACTTAGAAACTAGATAACAACAACAGACATTGTGTAATAAAATTTTCATTGTATGAATATCAAAAATGCTTTCAAAAATTGCCCTAATACCACCACTCACTAAAAACCATTAACAATAATTTGATTTATGAGTGAGTGAGTGAGTGAAAGTTGCTCAGTCGTGTCTGACTCTGTGACCCCATGAAATTCTCCAGGCCAGAATACTGGAGTGGGTAGTCTTTCCATTCTCCAGGGGATCTTTTCAACCCAGAGATCGAACCCTGGACTCCTGCCTTGCAGGTGGCTTCTTTACCAGCTGAGCCGTTAGGGAAGCCCAGTTTGGTCTATAGCTCTATATAATTAGTGATGCAGGTATCATATTAGGTCCTATTTTTAGGTTTTGTTCACTGATAACAATCTCACAGAGCGTGCGTCTTAAAATAATTGTTAATTTCAGATTTATTAACTGAGCGTCTATTATGTACCAGGCATACAAGACACAGGAAAAAACAGGGAACGAAACTGCTCCCACAAGAACCTGGAGTTCAGTGAGAGGCAGTCCTTCCTGAAGGATCATGCCAGATGTTACAAACTGTGATAATTGTGTGAGAAAAGCACACAGGGGATCGTGAAAGGCTAAACTGGAGGGTGTGGCCGGTGTGATTAAGAAGGTCAAGGAGGTTCCCCTTGAGGACGGGAGCTTTAAGCTACTATTTTAGGAACCAGCTTCTATTTTAGGACAGGTCCTGGGGAGAGCTGGTCACTCAAGACAGTGAAAATGCTGTGTTTATCTTCCACGTTTCAGGTGCTGTTTCAGACTGATCGCTGCAGACAGCACTGCAAGCTGAGCGCCCCTCTCCCCTACACCCTTCCCCCTTTCCTCTTTTCCCGGTGTGTAGCCTTGAGAGCCGTGAGCCCAGATCTGTGTCTCCTGTCCTGGGCTGACCTTTGCCTCACACGTCCCTGCGTCCTTGCTCTATTCTGCATCCTCCTCTTTCCAACACAGGTTGTT
>SJYF01000258.1:5861761-5879175 GCA_006410515.1 Procapra przewalskii
ATATATGTATTAATACATGATATTTGTTTTTCTTTTTCTGACTAACTTCACTCTGTATAACAAGCTCTACTAGGCTTATCCACCTCACTCCAACTAACTCAAATTTGTTCTTTTTTATGTCTGAGAAATATTTCATTGTATATCTGTACCACAACTTCTTCATCCATCTATCTGTCAGCGGAGATCCAGGTTGCTTCCATGTCCAGGTTATTGTAAATAGCACTGCTATGAACATTGGGGTACTTGTGTCCTTTTGAATTATGGTTTTCTCAGGGTATATACCCAGGAGTGAGACTGCTGTGTCATATGGCCCTTCTATCTCTAGTTTTTTAAAGGGTCTCCCATACTGTTTTCCATATATCAGTTTACACTCTCACCAACAGTGCCAGAGGATTCCCTTTTCTACACATTCCAGGAGATACATTTCTATCTTTATCATCAATTGCAGGGAGCCAAGATAAGTTTGTTCAATAACAAATATAGTGTAATTGTGAGGCCCTCTTGTTGTAATAAGATTCTTCCAACAGAGCCAAATTCATCCAGTAAATTTTGGTGAACGCACGAAAGTAAGAGAGAGGGAGGGCGCAGTGGTAAAGAACCCGCCCCCAGTGCAGGAGACTCGGGAGACCCGGGTTGGATCCCTGGGTCGGGAAGATCCCCTCAAACAGGAAATGGCAACCCACTCCTGTATTCTTGCCTGGGAAATCCATGGACAGAGGAGCCTGGTGGGCTACAGTCCACGGGGATCACAAAGAGTCAGACAAGCCCGAGCGTCTGAGCACACAGATTTACCGGCATGTATCTGACCGGCATCGTCAGTCTTGTTTGGGAAGAGCCGCCTCTTCCTCTTGCTAGATGTGGACTCGGGAACATTGCTGACCTGGGTTTTCCCATAGACAGTACAGGGGTGATGACACTGGTGTGGACTTTTGCTGTTCAGTCTGCTCAGCCCCTCTCTCCTCGGGGAATGGTCCTACACCATCTGGCGCTGGAGAAGCTGTCACTCACAAGATACACCTCTCGGGCCACGGGGGTGGTTGTATAGCCCAGGCTTGGCCAACGTCAGTGACCCACGCTCTAGGCCACAGGCACCAACCTCAAGCCAGGAATGTGACTCATGTGAGGTCAATCGGAGTCCTTCTCGGGGGTCTTATTTATAGTGAGAGAGACAAACCCAGTCCTTCTCCTTGTATCAAAAGCTAAAGAGAGCTCTGGGCAGCTGTGTTTCCCATCACATGGGGGAAATACTGTCTGAAGTAGGAAAGAATAGACCAAAAGAACCTTGCATAACTGGGAGGAAGAAAGAGTGAAAGCAAGAGGGATAAAGGAAGGGGTCCAGCCTCACATCCCTGCACGAGACCCTTGTCATCCTCCAAGGCCGCCTTCACCTCTAGACTCTTGTTACATGTGTCTTTAAAATTCCTTTGTCGTTTCGGTTGGGCTTCCATCACTGGAAACTAGAGCTAAAAATGTAGTTGGTAAATGAAATACCAACTTTAGAATCATGAGAACTCAACTAAAGTTGTGTTTTGCTAAGGGTTTAATTAGCACAGTATCTGGAAAAGGACACTTAATACCTTATGGCTAATGGCATTGGTAGGACTCAGTTACACCTTAGAACCTGACTCGTAAAGGGTGATCTATGTGATAAGGCAGCATTGGCATCATCCAGGGGCCTGTCAGAAGTGCCAAATCTTGGTTCCCATCTATAATCTGCTCAGCCAGAATATAGTATTTTGCATGGTCTGTGCAAGAGTTGTATGCAAAATAAACTGTGAAAAGCACCAGCCTGGGTATGGTGATGAGATTTCAGATGCAATATCAAAGGCACAGTTCATGAAATAAATAATTGATAACCTGGGTTTCATTAAAGTGAAAAATTCTCTCTGAAAAAGACAATGTCAAGAGAATGAGCAGACAAACCAGAGCTTAGGAGAAAATATTTATAGAAGATATGTCTGATAAAGTACTATTGTTGGGTGTATATAAACTTTTCAAAAGAGTTTTTTTATATTGGAGCATAGTTGATTTACAGTGTTGGGTTAATTTCAGGTGTGCAGCAAAGTGGTTCAGACAGAAATATTTGAACTCTTAAAACTAACAAGAAAACAACTCAGTTTAAAAAATGGGCCAATGACCTCATCACCAAAGGGAAAGTGAAAGTTGCTCAGTCATGTCCGACTTTCTGCAGCTCCATGGACAATACAGTTCATGGAATTCTCTAGGCCAGAATACTGGCGTGGGTACCCTTTCCCTTCTCCAGGGGACCTTCCCAACCCAGGAATTGAACCCAGGTCTCCCACACTGCAAATGGATTCTTTACCAGCTCAGTCACCAGGAAAGCCCTCATCACCATAGAATACACACAAGTGACAAAGAAGCGTATGCAAAGATGTTCCACAATATATGTCATCAGGGGAGTTCAAATTAATTCAACAGGATACCAATTCATACCTATCAGAATGGCCAAAATGCAAAACACAGACACCAAATGCTGGCAAGGATGTTGAGCAGTGGGAATTCTCATTCATTGCTGATGGGAATGCAAAATGATCCAACCACTTTGGAAGATGGTTTGGTTGTTTCTCTCAAAACTAAACATACTTTTACTGCTCAGTCTAGCAACAACACTCCTTGGTATTTATCCAAAGGAGCTGAAGACTTATGTCCACACAAAACCTGAATATGGTGTTTATAACAGTTTTACTCATAGTTGCCAAAATTGGAAGCTGTTGAGAGGTACTTCAGGAGGTGAATGGAACAGTGGTATATCCAGACAATAGAATGTTATCCAGCAATGAAAAGAAATGATCTATCAAACCATGAAAAGACATGGAGGAATCTTGATGCACATTACTAAGTCAAAGAAGCCAACTGAAAAAGGTTATGCTGCTCAGTCATGTCTGACCCTTTGTGACCCCCATGGACTGTAGCCTGCCAGGCTCCTCTGTCCATGGGATCTGCCACACAAGAATACTGGAGTGGGTTGCCATCTCCACCTCCAGGAGATCTTCCTGACCCAGGGATCATACCCGCATCTCTCGTGTCTCCTGCATTGGCAGGAGAATTCTTTAGCAATGCACCACCTGGGAAGCCCCAAAATGTTGTAGCCTCTGTGAAAAATCCTCTGGCGGTTCCTCAAAAAATTAAACATGGAATCACCATTTGATCCAGAATGCCACTTTCAAATATTTAATGCAACAAATTGAAAGCAGGCACTCAATCAAATATATGCACATCCATGCTCACAGCCAGAATAAGGCAGCATCTCAAGTGCTCTCAGATGGATGAATGGATAAAAAACATGCAATGGAATATCATCAAGCCTAAAAAGGAAAGGGATTCTGACACGCTACAACATGGATGAACCTCAGGACAATACGCTAAGTAAAATAAGCCTTCCACAAAAGGACAAATACACTGCATGCTTCCACCTAGATAGGGCATCTGAAACTGAAACTGTTAGTCTCTCAATCATGTCCGACTCTGTGACCCCCATAGGCTGTAGCCCTCTAGGCTCCTCGTCCATGGGATTCTCCAGGCAAGAATATTGGAGTGGGCTGCCACTCCCTTCTCCAGGGTATCTTACAGACCCAGGGATTGAACCCAGGTCTCCTACATTACAGGCAGATTCTTTATGATCTAAGCCACCAGGGAATAGTCAAATCTGTAGAGACAGAAAACAGTGGATCCCAGGGACCGTGAGAGGGAGGGTGAGAATGTAGGGTTGCTGTTTTATGGGGACAGAGTTTCAGTTTTGCAAGATGAGAGAATTCTGGAGAATGACTGTACAACAATTTGAGTACCCTTAATGCTGTTGAACTGTATGCTTAGAAATGATTGAGACAGTAGCATTTATTCTGCATTTTTAACCACAAATTTTTTTAAAGAGTTAAACAAATGGCAAAAAATATTAAAAGCATTGGTCAACTGGGGTTTCTGTGATGGAAAGCTCTGAGGAAAGGCTATGTTATAAGTGTTTGTCTCACCAATTTTAAGGAGAGACACTCAGACATGTGCCTCAGATGTCAGAGATCCAATGAGATAAAACAGGGATTTCACAGACAAGTTGACAGAGAGAGCATCACCAACAAAGACTTGACAACTGGCATCCTTAGTCTGTCACCTGGCTTTCTTGGAGCTCATAAAAGGCTGTTCCCACTTCCAGTTTGAGCTGGCTCTTGGATAACTGGTACTTTGTTCTTAATGTCGTCAGAATTCTTTTCTACCCTAACTAAGGCAAGTTCATTTCTGGAATATCTGCAGCCCTCAACATACAGAGGGGCCCTGTTCCAGAAAAATTCATTTCTAGGTCATTGGAGTGAAAGTTTGAAAACAATTCTAGAAGTGGCCTTTCAGTTTTTAGTTCTTATGACACACATCTTAGGAACATACCAATGACCTGACAGCTCTTAAAACTGATTTCATTTACATTTCTAATAAGTAGAGCCTTCTGTGGTTCAGCCAAGTGAATCAGACAAAGAATTCTAGGGCCTAAGACACTTCCCTCAAGATAGGATTTTGGTCAGCATAGTATAGACACAGATTACTTCCAAATTTGCCAACAAAGGTCCGTCTAGTCAAAGCTATGGCTTTTCCAGTAGTCATGTATGGATGTGAGAGCTGGACTACAAAGAAAGCGGAGTGCAGAAGAACTGATGCCTTTGAACTGTGGTGTTGGAGAAGAATCTCAAGAGCGCCCTGGACTGCAAGGAGAACCAACCAGTCTACCCTAAAGGAGATCAGTCCTGAACATTCATTGGAAAGACTGATACTGAAGCTGAAACTCCAATACTCTGGCCACCTGATGCAAAGAGCTGACTCATTTGAAAAGATCCTGAGGCTGGGTAAGATTGAAGGCAGGACAAGGGGATGACAGGATGAGATGGTTGGATGACCTCACCGACTCAATGGATATGAGTTTAAGTAAGCTCTGGGAGTTGGTGATGGACAGGGAGCCCTGGTGTGCTGTGGTCCATGGGGTTACAAAGGGTTGGACACGACTGAGCGACTGAACTGAACTTAACTTTCCTAATTGAGGCTAAAATACTATTAAGGTGATTAAGAAAGGGAATGATGCCCACTCAGATATGTGGCCTCTGGGAAACTTTGAAGAAACATAGGTTTGACCTCAGGGTGGAGCCTCTGAAAAATAGCTTCCCCAAAGGTATCTGTATCTTAATCCCTGCGAACGTTGCTTTGTATAACAAAAAGTGTGTGGGAGGGGGGTCTTTGCAGATATGATGAAGTTAAGGATATTGATAAGGGCAGGCTATCGTGGACTATCATGGATGGTCCTAAATGTGATCATGGGTATTCTTCATAAGAGAGGGAGAGAGAGATCTGACAATGCACAGAGAAGGGGACTTGAAGAAGGAACACAGAGACAGATTTGAAGGAGCAGGCCTTGAAACAAACTTGGAGAGTTGTGGCCACAAGGCTAGAAAAGCCAGGGACAGACTCTCCCCTGGGGCCTCTGAGGGAAGACAGCCCAGCGCCCGTTTAAGTGAGGCCCAGGGAGCCTCTTTCTGCTCCTTCCACTCTCCTCCCTCAGGCGTGCTCTTCCCCTCCCAGCCCCTCCCAGCTCCCTCCTCAGTACTGGTGGCTCAGTGCATCCTTTCCCAGTGTGCACTGGTGTGCACCTCAGTACCGGTGGCTCAGTGCATCCTTTCCCAGTGTGCACTGGTGTGAAAGGGCTTTGCTCAATGAGGTAGGGGGTCCCTTGGAAATAGCAGATTCCTTGATCAAAACAGGCTTGATGATAGGCAGCTATTGGTTAAGTACCAAGATTCTGAATTGTCTGAGCATTTGCCCAGAAGTTTTAAACCAAAAGGGACCTAGCTTCCTGGAAGAATCAGGACCATATATGTTTTTCCTATCATCAGAGGGAACGAGGGCTCTTGAGTGTGCTGTGTTCTTCTGTGGAGAAATACATGTTGCATCTCTGCACATGCAAATATTAACCTACAAATATCCTACAGGGCAGAAACCATACAACGTCCCTTGAGAAAGGGACTGCTTCTCCTTCCTACATGAACCACACTCTTGCTTCAGGTCAAGTTCTGAGCCTGGGTCTAAACTGCTGCTTCTCGGAAACAAGTGTGGTTTTACTCAAAGCACCCTTCAAGAGCTGCAGCAAATTTTGCAGGAAAAGTCAATGTGTATGGTGGGATCTGTGGTTTATCCCAATGTGTGCCATAGAAGAGAGGCCTTTGCATCTTGCTTTTCCTGATATTCCTTGACTGGCCTTCATCACTAGCTCTCTCTAGGTCAGGGGTAACCCCTGTTAATGGATAATAGAGGAGATTTTGCACACTTTATGCAAAAGTGGTGGTCCTTTTAATGTCTAAGCCAACAGGACCTAAGACTTAGGTCTCCACGAACTTCATGCTGAACTTAACGCTTGATTCACTCTGAAAATGCAGGAAACGCGATACGGATGATGAAACAGACCTAGAGCTGCTTAGCTGTAGTCTGAAAGTGTCCACTCTAGGGATCACTGGGAATTCTTAGCGAGTGCTCAACTTGGGATCAGACTGTACAACCAGCCACCGGCCAGATGGCAGAGAGGGAGAGAGGGCTGCGGCTGCAGTGGGTGAACTAGCTGAATGTTTGCAGTGACCTCACCTCTTCGAGCAAAGTCACAGAGAATTTTCTGGGGAGACTGGAGTGGAGCTTTGTGAGAATTAGACAGCTAGCCCAGCAGCTCTGAGAAAGCTTGTGTTGTGCCCAGGTCCACACTCTGGGCTCTGTAACACCGTTGATTGAGTTCTAAGGGAGTGAAGTAACCTCCTGCCACCCAACCTGATCGTGCCAGTTGGTACCTTCATTTTCTCATGCACAAAGATCACTGGAATTAGAGCCACTCGCTCATTCCAATATAGTCCTTCATCTTGCTGTCATTGTTTAGCTGCTCAGTCGTGTCTGACTCTTTGAGACCTCATGGACTGTAGCCCACAAGGCTTCTCTGTCCCTGGGATTTCCTGGGCAAAAACATTGGAGTGGGTGGTTGCCATTTCCTTCTCCAGGGGATGTTCCTGACCCAGGGACTGAACCTGCATCTCCTGCATTGGAGGCGGATTCTTTACCACTGGGCGACCAGGGAAGCCTGATCCTTCATCTAGATAAGACCAATAAACGTGGGAGGGAAGGCTGAGGGTCTTTCAGCAAGTTTTCTGTCTCCTCACAGACATACCCACAGCTGTGGCTTGACCACACGCCTGTAATCTGATCTTCCTGTGGCAGTGGGGTCCACTCATCTCCTGTCCCCATTTTCTGTGTGTTCTCCCCACAAACACCTAGGGCAGAGCTTCTACACATGAAAGCATAATGAATAGTTTTCTACCAAATTCTGGACATCTCTGGAAGTGTCATCCAGCCAGTACTTGAAACAAAACCCAATTTCTTATTAATTATACTCTGCAATATGACTCATATGGAAGGAGCACAAAACACATTGGAAAAAATAAAATTAGGCAGGAGGAACTAAGGGCGTGAAATCACACAAAGGTAACAGGGGAATAAAATAGCTGCGATGAAGAGTCTGAATTAATAGAGGAGGTAGAGTGGGGAGACAATACCCCAGGAAGCTATCACAGAGAATGAGGTCTAGGTGGGGATTAGCACTGGCATATGAGTCATGGATAAATGGAATAGCGTGTTTTGTTTTGTGAGATGAAGTGTCCAACTGCTTTAATTCACTGATCGGTTTCACTGTTTTGTTTTGCTTTTTTTCCTGTAGAAGAGACTGGTTGTCAGATTCTTCTTTCCTCATTAGATTGCCTGGATTAAAAAAATATAGCTACCCCACTCTTTTCTGTGGGGAAGTGTTGATATGCTGGATATTACACTTTGGGGCTGGGCTATGGAGGTGGGCAAAGAGGGAACATGAGCTGATCTCAGAGAGAGTCAGAACAGTTCAAATGCAGGACCTGTAGGTCAGGGACTAAGAGCTTGTTTGTGACTACCCTACTCTTAAAGACGCACTGGGAGAATGGTGCAGAGGAGTGCAACCTGTCCTGCAAACAGGACAGAATCTTCTCAGGTGGGAGGGCAGAGAGTCTTTGAGGAGTGGAAGCAAGAGACAGGAAGATAAGAAAGAACGCTGACAGCCCTCAGGACCTGATGGATTAGGGTGCCCCTCAGACTGAGGGATGCCTCACCTCAGGTTTGTATCATTCTCTGTGCTCTGCCCTCCAAGTTGGAAAGCGGAGTTAGGCTACCCATCCAGTCTGCTCCCACAAGAAACAAAGTGAAAGCACAGGGGACAGACCGCGGAGGACCTTCTAGAAGACCAGGTCATCCTGCCGATGGCCGTCTCCTACTTTGCACAGCTCCCTCTCCTCCAGCAGCGGCGCCTCACACTTGAGCGCTCCAGGCCTCCCATGTCCCCTTGGGTCCTTTGGCAGCCGGAGAGCGTAGTTCATAGTAGGGTCCCCTCCCAAGGCCTGGTAGAGCCAACACTCCCTGAAGTGGCTATTGTACGCCAAGCACTTGACATAGCTGTTTAGTTGCGTTTAGTTGCTAAGCCATGTCTGGGTCTTTTGAGACCCTCTGGACCGTAGCCCACCTGGCCCCTCTGTCCATGTGGTATCCCAGGCAAGAATATTGGAGTGCGTGGCTGCCATTTCCTTTTTCAGGGGATCTTTGGGACCCAGGGATTGAATCTGTGTCTCCTGCGTTGGCAGGCAGATTCTTTACCACGGAGCCACCAGGGAAGATGCTATTAATACTAATCTTTACAGACGAGGAAACTTAGGTGACAGAGCTAAGTGGTTTCCCCAAGGTCTGGTAAGCGGCGAAGCTGGGATCTGAGGCCATCCGATGCCCAAACTTGCATTCTTTCCACGGAGACACACTGCCTCCTCCGCACGATAGGGCTTCGTTCAGAGTGTGTAGCTGCATCAGGGAACATGCCTATAATACATACTGCATGAGGGTTCACTGCACTAAGATGCCTGTCAGTTTCTGCTTTGAGAGAGGGCCCAGATTTGCTGACTTTCCCCAGGATCTCTTTCTGTAGTTGAAGGCAAACATCTTGAAGAGTATTTCACGCAGACCTGACACCTTGCAAATCCATTCCACAGCCCTTCTTGGGTGCCCACTAAGATCAGTTGCTGTGTGAAGTTCTTAGAGATGATAGAGCACTCCATGCCTGAGTGCAGAGTTGCAGGCTAAGCGCCAGAACCGCGAAAGGACATCGTCTCTCCCACAGGTGTTTACTCAGTGCTTCCTGTTCCTCTGACTCTCTCTCCTCTTTCTGTCTCTTTCTGTCTTTCTTAGTCTCTCTCTTGCACACATGCCTCATTTGGATTTTGAGAAAGGGGATATCACCTGTTTTTTTTTTTTTTTCCCTGTGCCCCATCCCCCATGCTTTTGCTGGAACTACATCACATTCTTTTTTCCCCTGAGAAGCCATCCTTTCTCCACTCCTGGACCACGTGACTCTTCAAAGTGTGGCTTCACCCTTGTATGGACACACAAACAAGGTTGTTCAGTTCAGTCGCTGAGTTGTGTCTGATTTTTGCAAGCCCATGGACTGAGCACGCCAGGTTTCCCTGTCCATCATCTCCTCCTGGAGCTTGCTCAAACTCATGTCCATCAAGTTGGTGATGCCATCCAACCATCTCATCCTCTGTCATCCCCTTCTCCTCCCACCTTCAATATTTCCCAGCATCTTTTCCAGTGAGCATCTTTTCCCAGGGTCTTTTCCAGTGAGTCCGTTCTTTGAATGAGGTGGCCAATTATTAGAGTTTCAGTTTCAGCATCAGTCCTTCCAATGAATATTCAGTGCTGAAATCCTTTAAGGTTGACTGGTTGGATCTCTTTGCAGTCCAAGGGACTCTCAAGAGTCTTCTCCAACACCACAACTCAAAAACATTTATTCTTTGGCACTCAGCTTTCTTTATCATCCAACTCTCACATCCATGCATGACTACTGGAAAAACCATAGCTTTGACTAGACAGACCTTTGTTGGCAAAGTAATGTCTCTGCTTTTTAATATGGCTGTACCTTGTGCATATTCTACAATCTTATCCAATGAAAGCTTTGGAAAGGGGCACGTTATCCAGATCAGAGTTACTCTAAGACCATTCACTGGATGTATGGAAAAATAATGCTTTCTTTTATGATTGTTAAGCAGATGATATGTACACCTGCTTATGCTGGGCTCCCACAGCAGAAAGCTGGCTGAGCATGAAGCTGACCCAGCAGAAAGAAAAGCAAATGGCAGATATGGACAAGCCTTGTTTACAATTTTGCCTCCTGGGCTAGCCCAGGATCAGCAGACACAGATCCTCCAAATCTCCAATACATCTTCACCCTTGGTCTCCAGGAATATTGTCAGCAGCTGTTAATAACATGATGCTCTGACTTTCACCTGCTGTTGTTCTTGGATGAAGATCTTCTTTGGGGAGCCCGTTGGTGGAGGGGTGAAGGGCAGGTTAGGAGCCAGATATCTTAGGTGTCTAGTTGTAATCTTGATCATTATACAGTTGGCCCTTTGAATCTTCTGGTTTCACATCTGTGGAGTCAACCAAATTTGTATCAGAGATATTTAAGAAAAAGAGCTCCAGAAGATTCCAAAAAGCAAAACTTGAAATTGCTGTGTCCTGGTACTATTTGTTGTTGTTGAGTCACTAAGTCATGTCTGACTTTTTGTGACCCTATGGACTGCGGCACACCAAGCTCCTCTGTCCTCCTCTGTCTCCCGGAGTTGCTCAAACTCATGTCCATTGAGTTGGTGATGCCATCCAACCCTCTCATCCTCTGCCGCATCCTTCTCCTCTTGCCTTCAGTCTTTCCCAGCATCAAGTCTTTCCCAGTGAGTCAGCTCTTCATATCAGGAGGCCAAAGTATTGGAACTTCAGCTTTAGCATCTGTCCTTCTAATGAATATTCAGGGTTGATTTCCTTTAGGATTGACTGGTTTGCACTCCTTGCTGTCTAAGTGACTTTCTAGAGTCTTCTCCAACACCACAGTTTGAAAGCATCAGCAATTCACTCCAGTATTCTTGCCTGGAGAACCCCATGGACAGTATGAAAAGGTAATTATTTACACAGCATTTATATTATATTAGATATTATAAGTAATCTAAAATGGCTTGAAGTATATGGTATAATGTAGGTTATATGCAAACAATATGCCATTTTGTATAATGCACTTGAGCACTCTTGGATATTGGTATCTGCGGGGTCCTGGAACTAATCCCTCATAGGTACAGAGGACTGCTGTTCTGTCAAACGTCATTAAAATTCCTAGCAGAGGTTGCAGCTGGAAATTCCCCGCTTGTATTCAGAAAGGACCTGAGCTCTCTAAGAGCTTTGCATCAAGAACATCAATGGTTATGTGCAGAGTCATGTCACTTCTCCAACACCATCTCATCACATGAAACTGCTAATGAACAGAGGCTGCAAAACTTGCAAGAGTGTGAAATGATAAAGCACCAAAATCTTCCATCCCCTGCCATGACTTGCAGTCATCACCAGTGATCTTAATTCAAGATAAAACTCTTCTCATTACACTTGAAAAAGCACACTAATAGCACAGCCAAGTCTTTCAACTAATATAGAGAGTTAGTCGAGGATGCAACTTTCCCTTCATGCTCATAGTGTATGAAAAGTTAATCATCATACACAGGAAATCTAAGGATTTTTCTAGAAGTTCAAACCACAGATTATTCTTCTGCACTGCTGGTTGCACAAGTATGGGAAAGTGTCATTTTAAGTAAAAATGACAATATATACGAAAGTATATACATCCTTCTTCTGTAAAGGATACCACATTTGCCTTCTGGTTAAAAAAAAAAATCACAGCTCTGGAGCTTACTCTAGATTTAATCAATCTACGCAGAATCCTGAGAGGAAAATACATTTTTTTTCCCCAAAATACAAGAACTTTCTCCTATTCAAGCTCTTCCTTCCTCGGGGTCTGTGTAATAGTCTGTGCCCAGTGGCAAGAATAATGCTCAAACCATTAGCATCATACATTGATTAAAAGATAAGGCGTAAGTGATCTGAAAGATGGATGGAGCAGGACCGAGCAAATTAGGTCTGTCCCTGTTGTTTTATCTTTATTTATTAATGGCAATAATTCTGTTCTTATCTTTTGTATAGTACTTTATCAATTATGTGATAGGCAAAGCTCTTCAAATGATTTCTTTGGCTTCTTTTTTTCTTCTGCAGAGGCAAAGTTGCAAGTGGCTCTAATTCCTTAGAATAGCATGAGGGCAACAGATTTTTGTGGTTCCTGCTCTTAAAAAAGTTTGAAGAAACTCATCCTCTGCTCCCCTGAACAAGGAATTATAATTGATGAAGCAAGCAATAAACAGATCAAGGCAGAGAGATAAATCCTTTTAAAGAGAGGCTGATCTGCTGGTTGGGAGCTTTCCTGGTGGCTCAGCAGTAAAGAATCCATCTGCAAAATGCAGGAGACACAGAAGACGTGGGTTTGATCCCTGGGTCAGGAAGATCTCCTGGAGGAGGGCATGGCAACTCACTCCAGCATTCTTTCCTGGAGAATCCCATGGACAGAGGAGCCTGGCGGGCTACAGTCCATGGGGTTGCAAAGAGCTGGAGACGACTCAGTGACTAACGCGTCAGCATCATTTTTTAAGGGTCAGTAAGGATCCAGCATTGCGCTACCATCACCAGCATCCGTCTCCAGAGCATCTTCATCTTCTCAAACAGGAACTCTGTCCCCATCAGGCACTGACTCCCTCTCCCTCGCCTCCCAGCCTCAGGTAACCACTACTCTCCTGTTTCTTTGTGCTGTGCTTAGCTGCTCAGTTGTGTCCAACTCTTTGTGACCCCCTAGACTGTAGCCCGCCAGGCTCCTCTGTCCATGGGGATTCTCCAGGCAAGAATCCTGAAGTGGGTTGCCCTGCCCTCCTCCAGGGGATCTTCCCAACCCAGGGATTGAACCCAGGTCTCCCCCATTGCAGGTGGATCCTTTACCGTCTGAGCCACCAGAGGAGCCCCTCGCCGCTTCTAGATATCCCGGGTAAGTAGGAAGGCACAACACATATCTTTTCATCTCTGACTTCTGTCATTTAGGATAATGTTCTCAATGTTTATCCTTTTCAGAGCATGTATCAGAACTTCCTTCTTAAGGCTAAATACTACTCTGTTGCATCTATAAATTGGATTTCGTTGATTCACTAGTCTGTTGACGGCATTCAGGTTATTTCCACCAGCAACTGTGAGCGTTGCTGTAAGAGCGCTGGTGTCTTCTGTTTGAGTCCGTGCTTTCAGTTCACTTGGGTATACACTTAGCACGGCTAGATCATATGATTATTTTGCATTTAACTTCTGATCAACCACCAAAATGTCTTACAGCACCGACATCATTTTACATTCTCACCACTAGCGCAGAAGGATACCAGTTTGTCTACATGTTCACCAATACTTGTTATTTTTCCTTTGTTTATTGATTTATTTTGGTAATAGCCATCTTACTATACGGGGAGAAGTATCTCACTGTGGTTTTTATTTTGTTTTCGCTAATGATTAGTGACACCAAGCACCTTTTCATGTACTTATTGGCCGTGGGCTCGGTGGTAGATAACTCTCCTGCCAAAGCAGGAGACGCAGGAGGCGCGGGTTTGATCCTTGGGTCGGGAAGCTCCTTTGGGGAAGGAAATGGCAACCCTCTCCAGTATTCTTGCCTGGAAAATTCCACAGACAGAGAACCCTAAGGGGCTGCACAGTCCATGGGTTCGCAAAGAGTCGAACACGCCTGAGCACATCTGCATGTTCTCTTTGGAGGAGTGTCCGTCCTTTTTTGATCTTTTAAATTTCTTAATGTATATTTGTGTAAGTGACACTGAGCAGGACCCCTGGGTTCTGGGGTACAAAAAGCCTTTCTGTGCCCCCACCCCCATTTCTTAATTATAGGAGATGGGCTTCATTCCCTGAGTTCTAAAAGGCAAGTTCAACCAGTGGTTAATTAGGGAAGGGAGGGGATACGGAGAAAAGGGGAGGAATAATCAAAGGAAATGATAGTGCAGACCTGGGGCAGGCTCTCCTGCTCTCTCAAGGGGTACACAGATCAATATCTTTGCACTGTTTTGCAGATACAGAAACCCCCACCAGATAGGAGACATATACTACCCATAAGCAGGGAGACCTCACGCCCGTTGGAACCTGAAGGTTGATGATGCTGACTGCCACTTATCTCCCCACCCATCAATCAGAAGAATGTCCACAAGGTGATCCCTGACCCTCACAACTCCCCCCAGGTCAGGACACACAGCTCTGAGGGCATTAGCCCACCGTGGCCCCCTTCACTTGCCAAAGCAGTAAAGTCATTCCTTTCTATTTCGTCCAGAACTCTGTATCCAAGGATTGACTCAGGGTTGGAGTACAGAGGTAGGATTTGGTTTCATAAGTTCTATTTAATTGTTTAATTCCTGGTCGGTTGCTTGGCTGTGCAGGGCTTCCCAAGTGGCTCAGTGGTAAAGAATCCACCTGCAAATGCAGGAGACATGGGGCTCAATCCCTAGATCAGGAAGATCCCCTGCATTGTTACTGTTCAGTCGCTCGGTTGTGTCCAACTTTTTGCAACCCATGGACTGCAGCACACTAGGTTTCCCTGTCCCCTGGAGTAGGAAATGGCAACCTAGCCTAGTATTCTTGCCCGGAAATCCCATAAACAGAGGAGCCTGACAGGCTACAGTCCATGGGGTTGCAGAGTCAGACACGACTGAATGACTGAGCTTAGCTGTAGGGAAGGACTGTGCTGAGCGTGTTAACTCAAGAAGCTCCGCTTACCACACGGCGATGTTTTCTGTTCTAAGTTAAAATGTCCCTGTGGTTTTGCACTTCACTCTTCTGAGCCTGACCATTGTGAGTTCGCACCTCGGAGATGCACACATCTTGTGTGCATGTGTGTGTGCGTGCCTGCCTGCTATGTTGCTTCAGTCATGTCTGACTCTTTGTGACCCCATGGACTGTAGCCCTCCAGGCTCCTCTGTCCATGGGATTCTCCAGGCAAGAATGCTGGAGTGAATTGCCATGCCCCTCTCCAGGAGATCTTTCTGGCCCAGGGATCAGACCCATGTCTCTTGCATTGGCAGGCAGATTCTTTACCACTACACTCCCTGAAAGTGAAAGTGATAGTCACTCAGCCGCGTCTGACTCTCTGTGACCCCATGGACTATACAGCCCATGGAGTTCCCCAGGCCAGAATACTGGAGTGGGTAGCCTTTCCCTCCTCCAGGGGATCTTCCCAACCCAGGGATTGAACCCAGGTCTCCTACATTGTAGGCGGATTCTTTACCAGCTGAGCCAGGGGACACTCCCTGGGAAGCCTGTATTTACCCTTGACGTGCTGGCAAATGAGATTCTGAATTTTTGACTCACCTAAAAGCTGCCACATTTCAACTACTTGGTAGCCACATGTGGCCAGCATCTACTGTCTAGAGAAATGCAGATACGGAAATTTTCCTTTATTTCAAAAGTTCTACTGGATAATACTGATTTAGAAAAAAAAAAGCATCTTAAAAAGAGCATTGGAAAGTGACAAATGAAACAAAATGATAATGATAAAGAAAAGAACTTTAGGATTAAGAAACAACGTTAGAACAAAATTAAAATAAACTCTATAATGAGTAAGGAAGAGTCCATTTATATTCTCTGTTATACAATCACCTGTAAAATGACCCTAACACTAGTGCCTGTGTCTCAGGGCCGTTGTAAAGATTGAGGATTCAGCACCATATAAATGCTTACTACTGTAAGTGTCCACCACAGAAATGCACTGGTGAGGTCTCCCGCTGCTGGGAGATCACCCTGAAGCTGTGCTCCCTGCAGGCAGGTCCCAGGAGGTGAGGCACCCTCAGTGGGTAATGCAGGCGAGCCCCATGGGCCTGGCCAAAACGTTTCGAACTGTGCTACAGCCCGACTCCCCCTGATTCACTCCTTCTTTCCTGCTCTCCTTCCATAGTGTCAGACTTGCAGCCTGGTTTCTATGTCACATCTCCACCTTTTCCTATTCTTTCCCCTAATGCATCGCTTGCATAATCCTGGCTAAGCCTGTCTCAGCGTCAGCTTCATGGTAGACCCAAACTGAAACAAGTGTTTGCTACTATTAGCATTACTTTTCAGGAGCCATATCTTTATCTTCATGCCGTGTGAAACCTCCTGGAAGCTTTCTTCCATCAAAACCCCCACAGAAGACAAACTTATGGCACCAGGAGAGAAAGCAAGGTGGGGGAATAATTAAATTGGGAGACTGGGATTGACATACACACACTTGTTGTCGTTCAGTTGCTAAGTCATGTCCGACTCTTTGAGAGCCCGTGGACTGCAGCACGCCAGGCTTCCTTGTCCTTCACTAGCTTCCTGAGCTTGTTCAAACTCATGTCCATTGAGTTGGTGATGCTATCCAACCATCTCGTCCGCTGTCATCCCCTTTTCCTCCCACCTTCAATCTTTCCCAGCATCAGGATCTTTTCCAATGACTCAGTTCTTCACATCAGGTGGCCAAAGTATACACACTACTATATACAAAATAGAAAACTAATAAGGATCTCCTATATAGAACAGGGAACTCTTCTCAATGCTCTGGAATGATCTATGTGGGAAAAGAATAAAAGCAAGAGTAGATATATATATGCGTGTGTGGTTAGTCACTTAGCTGTGTCTGACTCTCTGCGACTATTTGGACTGTGGCCGGCCAGACTCCTCTGTTCACAGAGTTTTTCGGGCAAGAATACTAGAGTGGGTTGCCACCTACCTTATCTAGAGGATTTTCCTGACCCAAGGATTGGACTCATGTCTCCAATATCTCCTGTGTGGCAGGCAGATTCTTTACCTGCTGAACCAAAGGGAAGCCACTCCTAGGTATATATCTGAACAAAACAGAAACACTAACTAAAAAAGACGCATGCACCCCAAGGTTCATGGCAGGTTTATTACAATAGCCAAGATATGAATGCAGCCCGAGTGTTCATCTACAGATGAATAAATAAGCAGAAGTGGTATACATACGTGCTAAGTGGCTTCAATTGTGTCTGCCTCTTTGTGACCCTATGGACTGTAGACCACTAGGCTCCTCTGTCCATGGGGTTCTCCAGGCAAGAATTCTAAAGTGGGTTACCATTTCCTTCATGGTATCTTCCCAAACTAGAAATCAAAACTCATTTCTTATGTCTCCCCCATTAACAGGAGGGTTCTTTACCACTAGTGCCACCAAGGAAGTCATATATATGTATCAGTTCAGTTCAGTCGCTCAGTCGTGTCCGACTCTGTGACCCCATGAATCGCAGCACGTCAGGCCTCCCTGTTCATTACCATCTCCGGGAGTTCACTCAGACTCATGTCCATCGAGTCCGTGATGCCATCCAGCCATCTCATCCTCAGTCATCCCCTTCTCCTCCTGCCCCCAATCCCTCCCAGCATCAGAGTCTTTTCCA
>SJYF01000258.1:5880332-5905218 GCA_006410515.1 Procapra przewalskii
CGGCAATCTTGATTCTGGCTTGTGTTTCTTCCAGTCCAGCGTTTCTCATGATATACTCTGCATATAAGTTAAATAAGCAGGGTGACAATATAAAGACTTGACATACTCCTTTTCCTATTTGGAACCAGTCTGTTGTTCCATGTCCAGTTCTAACTGTTGCTTCTTAACCTGCATACAGATTTCTCAAGAGGCAGGTTAGGTGGTCTGGTATTCCCATCTCTTGAAGAATTTTCCACAGTTTATTGTGATCCACACAGTCAAAGGCCTTGGCATAGTCAATAAAGCAGGCCTTGGCATAGTCAATAAAGCAGAAATAGATGTTTTTCTGGAACTCTCTTGCTTTTTCCATGATCCAGTGGATGTTGGCAATTTGATCTCTGGATCCTCTGCCTTTTCTAAAATCAGCTTGAACATCAGGGAGTTCACGGTTCACGTATTGCTGAAGCCTGGCTTGGAGAATTTTGAGCATTACTTTACTAGCATGTGAGACGAGTGCAATTGTGCAGTAGTTCGAGCATTCTTTGGCATTGCCTTTCTTTGGAATTGGAATGAAAACTGACATATATATATATATATATATATAATCTTATGGCTGAGTGATATTCCATTGAATGTATATACACACACACATGCACACACATATGTACACATTACAGCTACTTGTAAAAAATGAGCTTAAAATATTTCCTCACATTATATATGACAATAAACTCAAAATGGATTAAAGGCCTAAATGTAAGACCGGAAACCATAAAACTCCTAGAAGAGATTATAGACGGAACACTTTTTGACATTTGTCTTACCAATAATTTTCTGTATCTTCCTAAAGCAAAAGAAATAAAAGCAAAAATGAAACATCGGACCTTATTAAACTTAAAAGTGTTTGCATAGCAAAGAAAACCACCCACAAAATGATAAGACAACCTTCTAAATGCAAGAAACTATTGGTATGACCGATAAGGCATTAAGATCCAGCACATAAAGAACTCATTCAGTTCTGTCGCTAAGTCATGTCCGACTCTTTGCAGCCCCATGGACTGTAATACTCTGGGCCTCCCTGTCCATCACCAACTCCCACAGCTTGCTCAAACTCATGTCCATCGAGTTGGTGATGCCATCCAACCATCTCGTCCTCTGTCATCCCCTTCTCCTCCCGCCTTCAATCTTTCCCAGCATCAGGGTCTTTTCCAAGGAGTCAGTTCTTCGCATCAGGTGGCCAAAGTATAGCAGTTTCAGCTTCAACATCAGTCCTTCCAATGAATATTCGGGACTAATTTCCTTCAGGATGGATTGGTTGGATCTTCTTGCAGTCCAAGGGACTCTCAAGAGTCTTCTCCAACACCATAGTAAAAAAGCATCAATTCTTCGGCACTCAGCTTTCTATACAGTCCAACTCTCACATCCATACATGACTACTGGAAAAACCATAGCTTTGACTAGATGGACCTTTGTTGGCAAAGTAATGTCTCTGCTTTTTAATACGCTGTCTAGGTTGGTTATAGCTTTTCTTCCAAAGAGCAAGCACCTTTTAATGTCATGGCTGCAGTCACCATCTGCAGTGATTTTGGAGCCCAAGACAATAAAGTCTGTCAGTGCCATGAAGAGATGTGACCAGATGCCATGATCTTAGCTTTTTGAATGTTGAGTTTTAAGCCAGCTTTTTCACTCTTCTCTTTCACTTTCATCAAGGGGCTCTTCAGTTCCTTTTTTCTTTCTGCCATAAGGGAGGTATTATATTCATGTTTGCGGTTATTGACATTTCTCCTGGAAATATTCCAGCTTGTGCTTCATCCAGCCTCGAATTTCACATGACATACTCTGCATATAAGTTAAATAAGCAGGATGACAATATACAGCCTTGATGTACTCCTTTCCCTATTTGGAACCAGTCTGTTGTTTCATGTTTGGTTCTAACTGTTGCTTCTTGACCTGCATACAGATTTTTCAGGAGGCAGGTAAGGTGGTTTGGTATTCCTGTCTCTTCAAGAATTTTCCACAGTTTGTTGTGATCCACACAAAGGCTTTTGTGTAGTCAATGAAGCAGAAGTAGTTGTTTTTCTGGAACTCTCTTGCTTTTTTGATGATCCAATGGATGTTGTCAATTTGATTTCTGGTTCCTCTGCCTTTTCAAAATCCAGCTTGAACATCTGGAAGTTCTCAGTTTACCTACTGTTGAAGCCTCACTTGGAGAATTTTGAGTATTACTTTGTTAGTGTGTGAGATGAGTGTAATTGTGTGGTAGTTTGAGCATTCTTTGGCATTGCCTTTCTTTGGCATTGGAATGAAAACTGACCTTTTCCAGTCCTGTGGCCACTGCTGAGTTTTCCTGGCATATTGAGTGCAACACTTTCACAGCATCATCTTTCATGACCTGAAATAGCTCTACTGGAATTGCATCACCTCCACTAGCTTTGTTCTGAGTGATGCTTATTAAGGCCCACTGGACTTCAGACTCCAGATGTCTGGCTCTAGGTTAGTGACCTAGAGTGACCATGGTTATCTGTGTCATGAAGATCTTTTTTGTATAGCTCATACTCAATGTAAAAAAAGCTCATATCAAAGAGCTGATACACAATATTAAAAAAAAGAACCCAATTTAAAAAAATAGCACAATAGCCAAACAGACATTTTCTGAAAGAAGATCCACACATGGCCAACAGGCACATGAAAAAGAGATGCTCTACATGGTTAATCATAAGAGAAGTGCAAATCACAGCCACAGTGCGACTTCACCTCATATCTGTCAAAATGGCCATCATCAACATGCCTATAAATCATACATGTTGGCAAGGATGTGCAGAAAAGGGAGCCCTAGTACACTGTTGATGGGATTCCTAATTAGTGCAGCTGTTATGGAAAATCCATATGGAGTTTCCTCAGAAAACTGAAAGTAGAACTAGGATATTATCCAGCAATTGCACTGCTGTGCATGTGCCTGAAGAAAACAAAAGCACAAATTTGAAAACATATGTGCACTGTAAAGTTTTTAGCAGCATTATTTACAATAGTCAAGATACAGGAGCATCCTAAGCACCCATCAACAGGTGACTGGATAAAGAAAATGTGGTATATTCATACTTACACATGAGTATTACTCAGCCATAAAAGTGAATGGAATTCTGCCTTTTGCAACAATGTGGGTGAACCTAGAGAGTGTTAAGTTTACTGAAATAAGTCAGAAAAAGACAAATACTCTGTTATCACTTATATGTGAAATCTAAAAAATAAATGTGTGTAACAAGATAGAAATAGACTCACAGATACAGAGAACTATTGTTTTCCAGTGAGAAGAAGGAAGGGGAGATAAGGGTAAGGGATTAAGAGACACAAATTACCATATATAAAATAGGTAACAAGGATATATTGTACAGCACATGGAAGTGAGACATTATTTTGTAGTAACTTTAAATGGAGCACAATCTATAAACATATTGAATCACTATGTTGTACATATGAAACTAAAGCAATATTGTAAATCAGCTGTACTTCAATTTAAAAAATAACAACGTTATCTGGTAGCCCACTACTGTGGAATGCATGTATGCACGCACACAAAGCCATCTTCCAGAGAATGTGGTTTAAGAGCAGCTATGATGCAGTAACAGAACCAACGTCTGAAAGAGCAAGGCCCTTTAAAAAAAAGAAAATTTGTTCACCTGAATAGTACTATTTCACACAAAATGTATAAAATCATTAATTCAAGGGCATACAAATACTAAAAGCATAAACACATTTTCAAGAAGCAGTAGGCAAGTTAACGAGCCGTGCTCACAGGTTCCTATGAAAGGAGGCATCCAGGCGATGGATGGATGGAAGGCAGGTCAGTCCAGGAATGGCACATTCAGCTACTGGTCGCTAATAGGGCTCTTCTCAATGCTTAATTAAGCAGTTCTGATTGTTCTGTGAGTATGAGAAAATGCATCTGGAGATCTGCGCCGTCTGGTTCTGCCCTCCCAATTTATCTAGCTATAAATGGTCTTTAGCCAACTCACTTTTTCATTATTAAGAGGACAAATCCGAGCATAGTATGAACTAGAAGTAATTCAGCATGGAAAATACATTAAAACTTAAGTGGAGTTGAAAATAAATTCACATAAACCTTGAGAGCAAATTTGCTTCCTGTTTCAAGACCCTTGTGTTGCCAGGGGGTTGATAGTGAAAGTGAAAGCTGCTCAGTCGAGTCTGACTCTTTGCTACCCCAGGAACTATACAGTCCACGGGATTCTACAGGCCAGAATACGGGACTGGGTAGTCTTTCCCTTATCCGGGGGAACTTCCCAACCCAGGGATTGAACCCAGGTCTCCCGCATTACAGGTGGATTCTTTACTAGCTGAGCCACAAGGGAAGCCCAAGAATACTGGAGTGGGCAGCCTATCACTTCTTCAGAGGATTTTCCCAATCCAGGAATCAAACCAGGGTCTCCTGCATTGCAGGCAGATTATTTAGCAACTGAGCTATGAGGGACTGATGGGCACAGATTATTCCCATCCCACGTAAGTCTCATTAATAAGGCTGACATTTGGTCACCTGCAGGGGGGCATGGGATGGCCTCCCACAGTCTGCCTCCACCCTTGCTGCTCCAACCAAAAGAGCAAACTGCACCTACATGTCAAGCTGATGTTCAACTACTAATATACGCACTGATGACCAGTTTGTGTGTCTCTGTGTGTGTCTTTCTCTCTCCCTCCTCTGTCTTTTCTTCTCTCTTTCTCTTCTCTCTCTTATTCTTTATCCCTCTTTCCTAGGTATCAGAGAGGGAGAGAGAGAGAAAGAGAGAGAACCACCTTTCTCCTCCAAAATCATACCTAAAATATAAATTAAATAAGCATCACTTCATGGGAAATAGAGGGTGACAAATGGAAGCAATGACAGATTTTATTTTCTTGGGCTCCAAAATCACTGCAGACAGTGACTGCAGGAATTAAAAGATGCTTGCTTCTTGGAAGAAAAGCTAAGACAAAGCTAAACAGTGTAATAAAAAGCAGAGACATCACTTTGCTGACAAAGGCCCGTATAAACAAAGCTATGCTTTTTCCAGTAGTCTTGTTTGGATGTGATAGTTGGACCATGAAGGCTGAGCACCAAAGAATTGATGGCTTTGATCTGCAGTGCTGGAGAAGGCTCTTGAGAGTCCCTTGGACTGAAAGGCGATCAAACCCATCAAATCTGAAGGAAATAAGCATATTCATTGGAAGGACTGATGTTGAAGCTGAAGCTCCAATAATACTTTGGCCACTTGATGCGAAGAGCTGACTCATTGAAAAGGACTGTGACACTGAGAAAGACTGAAGGCAAAAGGAGGAGGGGGCAACAGAGGCTGAGATGGTTAGGTAGTATCACTGACTCAGTGGACAAGAATTTCAGCAACTCCGGGAGATAGTGGAGGACAGAGTAGCCTGACATCCTGCAATCCATGGGGCTGCAAGGAGTCAGATACACCTTCGCAACTAAACAATAACACATATATTTAAAGTTAACAAATGAATTAAAACTCATTAAACTTCTTCATTTAAAATGTTTGCAATTTCATTCTCTCTGCAGATATTAGAGCTTTTATAGGTGATGCATTTTCATTGCATTGAGTAATATTAGTAAACATCCATTTTTAAAATGCTCTGTCTATAAATATCTTTTTTCTTCCTTCTTTCCTTTATCCCTCCCCTCTCTTTCTTTTCCTTTTTTCCCCCTACCACCAAAGTGTATTTGGAAAGGAATTTTCTCTTCTATCCCTCTCAAAACATAATCAAATGCAAACCCCAAGCAACAAAAGTTCTTTTCATAATTTGTTTGTTGAAAGTGTAGACATTTTGTTGCTTTGTAGTGCTGATGGGAATGGGGATAGAGGGCTTCTTTTCTCTCTTTTTAAAAAAAATTCAGTTTATATTCCGTTTTAAATTTTATTTCCTGCTTCTCATGCTTACTGATTTAATAAAGGATTAATATTCAGCATATATAACAAGATATATACAGCTCAACATCAAAAAACAAACCACCTGATTAAAAAAATGGGCAGAAGAACTGAGTAGACATTTTTCCAAAGAGGAAATACAGTGGCCAACAGGCACGTGAAAAGATGTTCAAGTTTGCTATTCATCAGGGAAATGCAGATCAAAATCACCACAGTGAGATATCACCTCATCCCTGTCAGAATGGCTGTCATCAAAAAGCACGCAAATAACAAGTGCTAGGATGTGGAGAAAAGGGAATCCTTGTCCACTGTTGGTGGGAATGTACATTGATGTGGCCACTGTGGAAAATAGTATGGAGTTTTCTCAAAAAAGTAAAAATAGGACTACCATATATATGACCCCAAAATTCAACTCCTGATTATATCTTTGAAAAAAAAAACAAAACCCACAATCCTACTTCAAAAAGATCCACATACCCCTGTGTTCATAACAGCATTGTTTACAATTACCAAGACATGAATCTAAGCATCCATCCACAGATGAATGAATAAAGAAGATGTAGCATATATAATATTATGGGCTTCCCTGGTGGCTCAGACGGTAAAATGTCTGTCTGCAATGCAGGAGACCCGGGTTCAACCCCTGGGTTGGGCAGATCCCCTGGAGAAGGAAATGGCAGCCCACTCCAGTATTCTTGCCTGGAAAACCTCATGAATGGTGGAGCCTGGTGGGCTACTGTCCTTTGGGTCGCAAAGAGTCAGACCCGAATGGGCGACTTCACTTCACTTCATATGTATAATAAAATATGTGTCTGTACATATACAGATACACAGACAATGGCATACTACTCAGCCATAAGAAAGAATAAAATTCTGCCCTTTGAAGTAACATGGATGGACTTGGAGGGCATTATGCTTAGTGAAATGAATCAGACAGAGGAAGACAAATACTGTATGATATCACTTACACAGGGAATCTGAAAAATATAATGAATTAGAGAATATACAAAAAAGCAGCAGACCCTCAGGTGCAGAGAACAAGCTAGTGGTTGTTAGTGGTGAGAAGGGGAAAGGTGGGGGAGGGTAAGATTGGTGCAAGGTATATTGTCAGAATGCAAGGATGTGTTGCACAACACGGAGAATATAGCCAATATTTTGCAATAAGTGTAAATGGAGTATAACCTTTAAAAAATTGTATGAAAATTTAAAAATAGGTAAAATATTGAACTTTTACATGTTTCTAAAAGTCAAAGCACACATAAAGTTAAAACCAGAGAAGTATCATTCCCTCCTAGACGCCTCATCCTATGTCCTTTACACTTTGCAGATAATTAATTTGTCTTCCAGTTTCTCCTCCTTGTGTTTCTTTGAAGTCATTTCTTAATTGTCATTAAAGCGTCACCTTTCTTTTCAAAGGGAATGTTAACTTTTCAAAACATCTTCCAGGTAGTGTAACTTTGTCACTTATATTTCTGGAACATTTGTCATCACACAAAGAAAGCATACTCTGTTTTTTTTTTCTTTAATTTTTGACAACCCTCTTAAGTATTTTATCATTAAAGTGCCAATGAAACTCTATCCTAATGGAAAATTTTCCTGGTCCCTTCTGACTTATTTTAAAGTGTTGCATAGATTTTATTAATACTGCCTGTTACAGTTTGTATCAGGCACACTCTAAGGTGGATCCTGTGATCAGACCTTCTGGTACACACTCCCCTGTAACCCTCCTGCCCTTGAGTGTGGCTGGGCCTGTGGCTTGCTTCTAACCAGCAGAATATGGCAGCGGTGATGAGCTCTCTTTTCTATCATTATATCACACATGACTGTAACTTCTGACCAGCTAGTGACTGTCTTGACTAACTCTTCATCTCTAGCTGGGTTTGATGAATTAAGCTAGTACATGGAGAGGTCCTTGCTGCCAGGAAGTGAAGGCAGCCCCCAGCTGACAACAAGCAAGTTTCTGAGGCCCTCAGTCTTGCAGCCAGTGAATTACTGAATCCTGCTGACCACAGGTCCTTCCCCAGTTGGGCCTTGAATGAGACCCCAGCCCTGGCCTTCTCCTTGACTGTAGCCTTGAGAGAAATCCTGCTGCAGCAGACCCAGCTAAGCCATGCCCAAACTCCTGACGCCAGAAGCTATGGGATCATGAACGTGGACTGGTTTAAACCAATATGTTTGTGGTAATTTGTGATGAAGCAATTAATGACAAATGTACAAGTTTTACCTTTATAAATGCAACATTTACTGTAGCTGTTGAAGGATGCAATATGTGAATTTCACATGTCAGGCTATTTTTATAATCTTCATGTGGAAAAGGCTTTTTTAAAAATTCCAGTCAAAGAAGCCTCCCCATCGGGGGTTCCATCATGCTGTTTTTCCATCAAAGCATTTCTATTTTACAAATTACTCTTATGAAGATGTAGTCTCCAATAAATTTTTTAACTGGTGGCTCATAAAAAGACGCCATTTATTATTCATCTCCTTACTGGAATAGAATGTAGCAAATACATAAGTGGAGGTATTGAAACATCTCCTTACTGGAATAGAATCTAGAAAATACTTAAGCTGAAGTATTGGAAACATTTATGCTTTCATCTGATTATACTGCTAATATTCTCTACCACACAATTTATTCTAATACTTTTGTCTTTGAAATTTTAATGTTTCCTAAATCTCTTCCAGATTTGTTGACAAAGGAAAGTGGTTTAATTTACTGGTATCTATCGATTCTTATGTATCTGCTTAGCCATTGCTTTTCCTCAAAGGCTTGAATGGCCGCTTTCCTAATGAGGATTTTGCTACTGAGCAAGACACTTCAGAGGTAACTTCTAAACAATTATCATTGAGATTAACGGTTATTTTGGAAATATGGAGTATCTAGTAGCTTTAAACACAACAAAGAAAAATTGGACAATGTCTTTATGCTCAGTTTTTAAGTGTTTTACCTTTTAAGTGTCTTTATTAATCAATGGCGTTAATAACTACCAGCTCAAGGCTCAATTATACGCTAGAATACATTTCACTTCTAAAGGAAAGTGGTCTTAAATCCATGTTGCAGATGCGATGACCTCCCGTGTGATCTTCATTGCTCCTCACTTGTCAATTCCTAGCCAGAGGACCCTTTAAAGACCCATCCTGTCCTGTCCTTGGACAGAATGCCCAGTGCCTCCCACCTCATTCTCAGCAAGAGCCCAAATGTTTCCAGATCCCCACGTGACTTTCACTCTCTTCCGGCCCAGTGATCGGACTCCCCTTCTCACTCACTCCTCCCCCACCAGGCTGGCCTCTCAGGTTGAGAGCAGTGAGCTTCTACCGAGGTCTTTGCTGTTGCGCTCTTTCCTGCTTGAAGTGCTCTCCCTCCAGTATCCAAAAGATTTATATCCTTACTTCCTTTACGTGCTGCATGCTAAGTCGGCCCAGTTGTGCCAGACTCCTTGCGGCCCCGTGGCCTGTGGCCCGCCAGCTCCCCTCTCTGCAGGACTCTCCAGGCGTGAACACTGGGGTGGGGAGCCGGGACCTGCTCTGTTACTCCCTTCAGGGTCTGCTCCGACGTCTCCTTAGGAAAGAAGTCTCTCTTCTACAGCTACGTACAGATGTGTATCTACAGCTACATATAGAAAGAGCTGTAGGGGTAGACAGATAAAATGGAATAGAGAGGTAGGTGGAATAGGTAGACAGAGAGAGAGAAGGGAGACAGAACAGATGGGCACAAGAATCGATGGACCGCAGTTCCCCAGACGCTCTGTCCCTGCCCTGCTCTTTCGCTCCCTATCTCATCTCTCATGGAGAAGGCAATGTAACCCCACTCCAGGACTCTTGCCTGGGAAATCCCATGGACGGAGGAGCCTGGTAGGCTCCAGTCCATGGGGTCGCTGAGAGTTGGACACGACTCAGTAACTTCACTTTCACTTTTCACTTTCCTGCATTGGAGAAGGAAATGGCAACCCACTCCAGTGTTTGCCTGGAGAATCCCAGGGGCGGTGGAACCTGATGGGCTGCCGTCTATGGGGTCGCACAGAGTCGGACACGACTGAAGCAACTTAGCAGCAGCAGCAGCTCATCTCTCATATCTGACATTTTGTACATGTACTCGTCTCCACCCGAGAGTAGAATGGGTCTGTCCAGTGTTCTTTCCCCCGTACCTAGATTGTACCTCCCTATGGAGGATGCTTAGTAAAGAGTGCATTCAAACGGGCTTCTTGATAATAATTGAATTTTTGATTCTTTCTACCTGATTTGGGGTTAAGCTATCCTTGTTTTTATCATGTGATGTGGTGACAAAGAGGTTACTATAGGGATAGACCTTCTAGCTGTCCTCGGATGGCCTCTGTGCCTGAATGCTGAGTTACCTTTCACAGAGAGGGCAAGTGACCTTCTGGTCATCCTCAGAAGGCATTTCTCTACCTGACCTTCTAGGAGGATGGGCTTCCTTGAGCTGAGCGTGCGATGTCAGCCTGTTCCCAAGATGCAGAGTGAAGTCAATGGAACCATCCAGGGAGCCGTGAGCCAAACGCACTGTCTTTTCTGCATTAAGGATGTGCTGGTGTCGATAGCAACAACAAACCCCCAATCCTCGCTCCACTCTAATAAAGTGAGACGCGCATCCCAGGGGGCCTCAGCCAGCTGTTGTCACATAACAGTCCCTACCCTGGGTTATTAATTGACTTGTCCAGCCTGGGCTTCCCAGGTAGCAGAGTGGTAAAAAAAAAAAAAAAAAAAAAAAATCCACCTGCCAATGCAGAAGATGCAGTTCGATCCCTGGGTTGGGATGATCCCCTGGAGGAGGAACTGGAAACCTACTCCAATATTCTTGCCTGGAGAATCCGATGGACAGAGCCTGGTGAGGTACAGTCCATGGGGTCACAAAAGAGTCAGACACGCCTGAGGGAGACAGCAAGTGAGTGGGCTTGTCCAGCCCCTCATTGCATCATGGGGTCTGATCTGCAGTCTTTGCATTTCTTTCCTATCTGTGCTTCTGATTTCAGTGTCTTCACACTGGCTTTCTCATTGTGTGTATACTTCTGCCAGGAAAGTCGCCAGCTGCCACCTTCCACTGAGGACAGTTTTCCCCTTTCAGGTGGTCCGGTCTGCCTTTTCTAATGGTACTTGGTATCAGTGAACTGTAATTGAGCAAAGCTGTAGTAGGTGGGGGGAGGGGAAAATACAACTCCCCTTGGGCCATTCCAGACATTTGTCTAGAGAAAAATCCCAGGGCCTCCACAATGGTTTGCTAACATTACGGCCTTAGACAAGTCACTTATCATATCCGAAGCTCAAGATTCTTCATATAAAATTGTGGATAATAACATCTGTCTTGTCCCCATAAGACTGCTCTAAGAATTAAAGTGAATTCACCGTAAAAGGCACAGGCCTTAAACATGTAAGCTAATGTCACTGCAGTATTATTCAGAAGCTTCTGCTTTGGCTTTTAGTTACTCTACTGTAAAATCTGCTCCTTACATTATTTACACACAGCTGGCATTAACAAGTGGCCACTCTTACTATTTAATATTGCCTACGTGTATTTAAAAGTCTCCTCCTCCTCCCTTTTCTGTTTTTCCTGAAAGCACGGACATCAGTGGATCTAGATACGCTCCATTGTTATAACCAAGGATGGGTAGACCAGCTATTTGCAGTCCTGGTACTTGTCTACTCTGCTCCTCTGCAGGATTAGAGGTCCTTCCAGTGAGCACACTGGGACGGAGGGATGCCTGCAGAGTTCAAGGTTAAGGGAGAGCATACATACAACTCTGGGGATGAGTGTCTGCAGGCATATATCAGCTTTTTACAGATACAGACCCTTCACACTGAAGATAGATGCCACTGAGTACAAAGTCCCACATTTTTATGATACATTAATATTGATCTTGTGTTTGCATAGCAAAGACAAATGGCTGAACCGACATTTTAATGTAGTGAAATGATTATTGATTCTCAGCACGCAGGCAAGTACATCTGTTTAGTCTTCGGGATTCATTACAGTAAATTAATGGACAAGAGAAGAGGGGAAGTGTGAGTTTACTGTTTAGAATAAGGGACAATCTTGAGTGTCTGTTAAACCACCACCTCTAGTGAGCTAAGTGAATCTATCTTTATTCACTTTTTCCATGTGTAAGACAGCAGTGCTTGCGTTGCACAGAAGTCCTGAAGCTCTGCTCTAAAGTGCAAAGGTCAGTCGCCAGAATTGATTTCTAGATTTCTCCTAAACAGTCTCTCCTGGTGTGTGATTCTTCACTGGGGAGGGAAAGGCCTGCTTTAAGGGAGGTGGGATGGAGTGAATGCAAAATAGTGTCAACTTACCTGTCACTGCCTACAACAACCAGTCTGAAATGTATAAAGACGATTCATTGTGCATACACACTGAGAAGAGAAAAGTCAGCCAAGTTTGCACAATGTTCAGTAAGCTGCTGTTTAGTTGATAAGTTGCATCTGACTCTTTGTGACCCCATGGACTGCAACATGTCAGGCTCCCCTGTCCTTCCACTATCTCCTGGAGCTTGCTCAAACTCATGTCCCTGGAGTCAGTGATGCCATCCAACCATCTCATCCTCTGTCGTCCCCTTCTCCTGCCCGCAATCTTTCCCAACATCAGGGTGTTCTCCAATGAGTCAGCTCTTCACATCAGGTGGCCAAAGGATTGGAGCTTCAGCTTCAGCATCAGTCCTTCCAATGAACAGTCAGGGTTAACCTTCATCAAGAGGTAACCATTTTTATTATGAAATACAGAAAGTACTCTCCATATGACTGAGTTCTGTTCTGAGAGCACTTTCATAAGTCCAATTTGTTCTATGTCCAACACTGTTAGCTTAGATACCCTACCTAACAATTGACTATATATTGCTGCTTTTACACTTGCTTCCAGACATCTGGGCTTGAAATAGAGACGCTGTACATCCTGCCCAGTGAAGTACACAAAAGCACAACCACTTGTGGAGGATACCCGTGCTTGACAGTGTATGCCCGGCAAGTGGACCAATTCATGTGACTGGACACGTGAAAATTAAACTCTGTTCAAATCTCTGGCCTATATTTCTGTTTTGCTTTCTTTCTATTCTTCTTGATTTATGGGAGCTCTTGATATATTTTGAATATAGGCTCATTGTTGGTTTTATAGGTTGCAAATGCCTTTGTCATCTCCATGACTGCAGTAAGCTAGTTATTTTTTGGTCTTCAGAAGTTATTTTTTCTCCACTATGAGCTTGATTTTGAGCAAACTTTGGGAGATAGTGGAGGACAGAGGAGCCTGGCATGCCACAGTCCATGGGGTCCCAAAGACACATGACTTAGTGACTGAACAATAATAACAATGAGCTTGGACATTGTATTATAGTTTTCAGTGGCTGCTGTAACAAATGACTATAACTTGGTGGCTTGAAACTACAGAAACTTATTCTTTCCCACTCAAGAGGCCAGAAGTAAGAAACCAAAGTATTTTCAGGGCTGTGTTTTGGCCTCTTCCAGCTTCTAGTGACATCCACACCCCTTGGCTTGTGGGTACATCTGCCTCCATCTTCACATTGTCTGTCTTCTTCTCTATCTGTTATAAGGACACTTGTCACTGGATTTAGGGTCTACCTGAATAATCCAGGATAACTCATCTCAGAATCCTTAACTTAATTACATCTGCAAGACCCTTCATCTAAATACAGTCAGAATCACAGGTTTCAGAAGTTAAGATGTGGACATAACATTTTGGGGAACACCACTGAATCCACTATCCAAGTTATACATCCACGTACTATTCTTCTAGTGACTATAATCCAATGCAAAATAGACACTCTGGACTTTATGAAAGACAAATAGTGTGCCTCTATCTCTTCCCAGAAAGGTTTATCAGTAAAATTAAATTAAAAATAAATACATTTGAGAAAATGAAATTAGTCAAATTTCATTTTCTCAAATGGATTTTATTTTTTTTAATCCACTTTTTTGCTTCAGAAATGAGTAGTTAGTACCTCTTTGCATGCCAAGGATTGGAAACAGAGGTGGAAGCCTGGCAGACACACTCTCCAAAGCATGGCTTAAACCGGAGTGTTAGTCTGAAGAAAATCTTGAAATCAGCTGGTTCCTCAAGCTTTATTGTACTCATTAGGAAACTGAGAGTTAAGCTGAATGACTTTTTAAAATGCATGTATTTTTAATTGGAGGATAATTGCTTTACAATGCTGTGCTGGTTTCTGCCATAGGTAGACATGAGTCAGCCACAGGAATACACACGTCTCCCCTCTCTTGTACCTCCCTCCCTGTCCCACCCCATCCCACCCCATTCCACCCCCTAGGTCATCACGGAGAGCCAGGTTGGCACTTCCTACGTGGTACAGTGACCTCCCACTGGCTGTCTATTTCATGCACGGTAACGCACACGACTCAGTCCAACTCCCAGCATGCCCCACCCTCTCCTCACCCCACTGTGTCCACAGGTCTTTCTTTATGTCTTCATCTCCAGGCCACCCTGCCAATAGGTTCATCAGCACCGTCTTTCTAGAGTCCTTATACACATGTTAACAAGCAATATTTTTCTCTAACTTATGAATGACTTTCTGTGCCAGAAGTTCACATAGTCAGACCCCTCAAGTCCTTCAGATCCCAGCCTAGCCCTTATAACTTCTTGAGTAGACATGATCTGCCAACTCAGGGGAGAGAGGGAAAAATTAGGAGCTTTGGATTAGTAGATACAAATTCCTACATGCAAAATATATAAACAACAGAGACCTACTCTATGGCACAGGGAACTATATATAATGTCTTGTAATTATTACCCATAATGGAAAATAGTCTGGAAAAGAATATATATATCATTGAATCGCTTTGACATACATCTGAAATCAACTATACTTCAATACAAAAGCAGAAGAAAAGTTGAAAAAAGACAAAGCCACACGGGCATCTAAGAAAGACATGCAGAAAGATGTTTTGCCGAAGCATGCTGCTCCCGTTCTTGGAACCTGTCTCATAATGTATGCTGTGCTGTCCTCAGTCACCCAGTCGTGTCTGACTCTACGACCCCCGTACCCGCCAGGCTCCCCTGTCCATGGGGGTTCTTCTGGAATACTGAATACCAAGGTGGGCTGCCAAACCCTCCTTTAAAGGATCTTCCCAACCCAGGGATCCAACTTCCGCATTGCAGGTGAATTCTTTACCAGCTGAGCTAAACAGCCACACTGCTCATAATGTATATCTTTGGTCAAAATATAATACCCACAGCCAATTCTGGAAATAGACAAGATCTATGGAATGTTCTCGTAGTGGAAACCTTTGCTATGTGATTAGTGACAATAATAAAAGTTCACATCCCATGAACACTCAAAATACGCCAGGCGTTCTCCTAAGAGTATCATTGGCCAGGGCAGGGGACACCCACGTGTAAGTCGCATGCCAGCTTTAGGAGCTTGTTATTATTCTCATGCCTATTTAAAGGTAAGACACAAAGGTGGAGAAGGTCCAGGAACTCGTCTGTTTGGGAGAAGCCGTGGTGCGTGGTGGAGTCAGGATTCTAGCCTGGAGAGCTGGGACTCTCTTCTGGGCCCCAGGGAGCCCTACCCATAGGTGCTGAGCTGCAGGAAGGGGCCTCTGTCTCCTCAAGGGCCTCCTGTCCTGTTCTCACAAACCCAGGGAATCACACTGTTTATTCCCCATAGAGAAGGGAGGGGAGAGAGACTCATTCCTTTGGCGTCTCACCTACCTCTCTTGCTAGAATATCGCTCTTCATGGGTCTCCTTTATGTTTTGAAAAAACAATCACTATTTTCCCTCTAAAATCTGGCCATTGTGTCAGAAAGAGGGAGATCCGTGGGAACAATCTGTGTGTCACGTGGGTTTTGTCCCCGGATGCTGGCGTAGAGACGCCGTGAATGGGGCAGATAAGCAGGGAGACTGCCGTGGTTAGTGCTGTTTGGTCGCTCAGTCATGTCCGACTCTTTGCGACCCCACGGGCTGCAGCATGCTGGGCTCCCCTGTCCTTCACTGTCTCCCGGAGTTTGCTCAAATTCATGTCCCTTGAGTTGGTGATGCCATCCAGCCATCTCATCCTCTTCCACCCTCTTCTCCCTTTGCCTTCAATCTTTCCCAGCATCAGGGTCTTTGAAAGACTGTTGAGAGTGTCCAATTTTACCAAAGTGCAGTCTCTCTCCAGAAGGGAAAAAAAAAATTGCCCCAGAGTGTTTGCTCTGCAATCAGAGAGTCACTTGTTAAGAGCGCTCATATTTCTGAGAGGTGTTAGGGCACTGACAGGAACACTATGCTGCCGCCATCCCTTGTGAATTCATACCAGCCGTGATGAATACGGATGAGAAGGGGCAAGGGTTCTAAATGGGTCCCTGCAGACTCCCAGTGACACTCCTGACACCTGACAAGCCGGTTTGCAAGGGGATCTTCAGGGCACGGTTGGCAGTTGGCGGTGACGATGCCTAGCACCACTTGGGGCTGGAATCTCAGAATTAGTATTCCCCACAGAGACAATGCCAGCCCCCGTGTCTCATCACAGATGCCATATTGGTGCAGCTCGAATGTCATTTAGGTAAAATTAATTCTGATTGATGAGGCCCGATTCTTGCGTTTCCTTCTGGAATCACTTGCTCTGACTGTAATTGGATTGAAACATACATAATGCAGTTGAGAGTGACGAGGATGGGTCGGCTTAGTCATCACTGTCCTGTAATTTGCCTCCCCCCCTCCCCACATTAAAACCATAAATAACATTGCCTCTTCTCTGGGAGGAACAGACAGTGATATTATGGGCACTGATCTTTTCCTTTTTCTTCACATTTGCTAAATTAAACTTTGTAAATAAGCTTTAAAAAGTCAAAAAGTGAAGTTCAAGAAATTGTCAGAGCCACTTTCTTCCTTTGTTAATGAGAGAGGCTGCAGACTGAAGTCTCTTCACGTCTGTTTCTATGACTCTAAGATAGTCACAGTATGAAAAATTTGGTGTCTACTTATTCCATAGTATAGACAAAAGAGTATGAATACTTTCCCTGTTGCCCCCGCCTCAGAAAACTGTGCTAGTAACTAAAAGTACAACGAACATATACCACCTATTAGAGGAATTAAAATGCCTTGAATCTTTTCTTTTTAATCCAGAATAGCACATAAACATAATAATAATTGTTCCTTAACATAATTTGGAGCCCAGGAAGGTGAGTGAGACCTGGGCAAGAAGGACGGTGAAGAGAGCAGCTATTTTATCAGTTAGTTTTTGCTGCATAAGAGAGACACCCGATTAAGTGGCTGAAACAGCAATCACTTATTTGTCCAGAGTTCTGTAGGCTGGTGATTCGGTTTAGCTTAGCTAAAGGCTTGCCTCTGCTCGGTGTGGTGTCAGCTGGGTCCCTCAGGTGTCTGCAGTCCAGCGACATTTCTGAGGCCATGTGGAAGGCTGGCTTCCTGGCCCCACACACAGGACTACTGGTGGCGGGGTTGATGGAAGCAACTGGATTATATGTTGCTGATCATCTAGCGGGCTGATATGGCTTTGTTCACTTGATGGTGGCTGTAGAGCTCCGATGAGCAGCCAGAGAGGGCATGCCTCAATGCACAAACTTCATCAGCTTTGCGATATTCCATTGACCAAAGCAAATCACGTGGCCACACACACCCAGGTGCAAGGACTGGAGCAGACTCAGAATCTTTATGGAAGGAATCTGTGGTGGTTCTAAAACATGTCCACAAATTCCTAGTAACTTCTCTGCCAAGGAATGGAGGGCTGTGGCACTTCCCTTTGAGTCTGGGTTAATCTTAGTGATTGCTTGTAACTTTAGAAACTGAAATGACACAACACTAATTTTATTTATTGCTTGTTTGTTTTTTAAAAATGAAGGAGAGAGTGATAGTCACTCAGTTGTGTCTGACTTTTTGCAACCCCATGGACTAGGGATGGTAGCCCACCAGGTTCCTCTCTCTGTGGAATTCTCCATGCAGGAATACTGGAGTGCGTAGCCATTCCATTCTCCAAGGCATCTTCCCAGCCTAGGGGTCATGCACTGCAGGCAGATTCTTTATTGTCTGAGCCACTAGGGAAGCACCCCACCCCCCCCAGCATCATTTAAAAAAAATTGGGGGTCACATATTGGAAGCTCAGAATTTTAACCACTGGATCACCAGGGAAGGCCCCTGTCCTGCAGAATTTTAAATGTGAGGTCAGTAAGGCCATGCTGAGACTGACTTGCTAAAGAAGCCACTTCAGCATATGGGCATTCAGGCTGACCATTCAGCTGAGCTCCCCGCTGAGAGCCGGCATCAGCGGCCAGCCTTCCAGAGGAGCAGGCTTGAACCTCCAGCCCAGTCAAACCTTCAGACGACTGCAGCCCCACTGACATCTGATGGTAACCACATGAGAGGCTCCAAGGAACAATGGCCTGGCGGAGCCCTTCCAGAATTCCTGACCTACAGTATCTTGAGAAAAAGATCAGATGTCCATTATTTTAATCCACTGCATTCTGCGGTAACATTTTTACTTAGCAATAATAATGGAATTAATTGGCTTAAAATCTCAAATGTAAATAATGTGGGTAATAAAAATGCTAGAAGAAATCTAGGCTACTAAACTTAGGAATTGAGGAGACCTTAAGCCCCCGAGCGGGCCCCACTTCGATTTCCTAAAGCTTCCGTTGTCTCCTCCACCACCACACAACTTGGTGTCAACAGAGCGGACTTGTCCACACAGTTGGGTCAGCTGGAGAGCTGCAGTGCTTTGCAGGACACTAAGATGGCACAGGAGCTGTGAGCCTTCTCACAACCTCCTGGAAGAACCCAGGGATGCCCCCGTTTCCAGACACATTTCCAGCTTGGATCTGAGTCTCCCTCCACTCCGCATCACAGCACTGACTGTCTTCACCAGTTGATAAAGAAACGCCACTCCCCAGAAGGACAGCCCCACCCTGGGGTCCGTACCTGTCTGCCTAGGAGCACAGCTCCTCAAGACTGTGTTATACAGCCTGCAGCAAAACGTGGGGGTCCTCAGAGACCGCAAGTCCGAGCCCCTTTGAGGTCTCACTGCCAAGTGTGGCTCTTCCCCTGCAGGAGTTACTGGATCACACCTTCCAACCCTGTGTGAACAATCAGACTTGATCCCATCCCTGCCCAAGACAGACTCTCATGTTCAGAGGATAGAGGAGGATGTCTCCTACTGGTCCCATAAAGGATCACGTGCTCCCTCTCACACACACACAAACACACACACACAACTGTTTGCATGATATACTGTACGTGCTTGCTAAGTCCCTTCAGTCATGTCCACTCTTTGTGAACTTATGGACCGTAGCCTGCCAGGCTCCTCTGTCCATGGGGTTCTCCAGGCAAGAATACCAGAGTGGGTTGCCATGCCCTCCTCTAGGTCATCTTCCCAACCAGGGAATCGAACCCACGTCTCTTATGTCTCCTGCATTGGCAGGTGGGTTCTTTACCTCTAGCGCCACCTGGGAAGCCCTCGATAGACTGTGCTGTGTCAGCCTTTGCAGTGATGCTCTGCTCCTGCACCCTCAGGTCAGCTGAAGACATGACCAATCCCCTAGCTCCATAAGGATCCAATCATTTCCTTAAAATGACTACCTGGAAAGACCCAGTGAAGCATTTAAACCACATTGTTTCTGCAAGTCCCTCTCTACTTGAGGAGGTTAGTTCTTTCTCCCATTCGATGAAATTAAGTTATAAAAGATTTCCTTCTTAAGAGGAACTGTCAAGCCCATGTGTTTAATCTCCTCTGGTTCCTTCAGAGGCCAGTTCACCTCCTTTTCCTCCTTTGGTTTGATCCTGGGTCTTATAAAACAGCCTCACACACTCCAAGGGGCCAGGCTCTCTTTTTTTTAACCATCTCCTGGATTCCCTCCCATGGGACTTGCCCTCCCCCAGCCTGTCCGGCTGAGGCTGTCCAGCCAGGGGCCCTCAGAGCCGGCTGGGATGGCCGCCTTCCCTCCTCTGCTGGGCAGGACCTTGACCTCATTCCAAACTGGTCACAGATAGAAAGGGGGGCGGTGGTTAAGAGTATACCTACCTCTCTCAGAATCATTTCAGGGCCAATTAGTCCAGAGGAATGGCTTCTCTTGTGGCTCAGATGGTAAAGAATTGCCTGCAATGCAGAAGACCTGGCTCGATCCTTGGGTCAGGAAGATCCCCTAGAGAAGGAAACAGCAACCCACTCCAGTCTCCTTGCATGGGAAATCCCATGGACAGAGGAGCCTTTCAGGCTACAGTTCATGGGGTTGCAAAGAATCACACGTGACTGAACATGTGATGGATTGACAGTCTTCCAAATCTCCCTTCTGGCTCATACTAGGTGATGGTTTCTTGCCTCTCTTTCAGTTGGTGCTGAGGCAGAGAGATTTGCCCATCTTTTGATGTGTCTCCATAGTAACACCAACACCCAGGTTCCCAAAGACACACACACCTTCCAACCAGCTAGTAGCTCCCTGGGAGTCTGCCAGAGACTCTCTGCCCCTTGGGGGTTCCCTTGGCCTTAGTGAACAGCTAGTACCAGCAGGAGCCACAGGAAACCAGTGTGACCACAAGTCTCAGGCACAAGATGGACCTCCTGCCACATCATGTTATGGCTGCCACATCATGACTGCAAGTTTTCCATGTGGGAAAATGGAAAGCAGGCACAAGGACAGGCAGATAGAGACCACAGGGTCAGCCCTGCTGCTGACCACAGGGAGGCCAATGGATGTGGCTCCTGTGTTTGGCTCATGGACTTGCCACCTCTCGGCTTGTCCCTTGCCTTATCTGGGTTCTAGGGCAGCTCAGGAGGGTGAAGCTGGATCTCCCAATCAGACATTTCCTTCAAGATTGCTGCCTCTCATTGGCCCCAGGTGGAGAGGGGAGAATGGAGATGAAATTCCTGTCGGTTACGTTCTTCTAGTAGATCAGCTTTTCATAGTCATGGACCACAAGGCAAGAGGCATCGCCCATGCTCCATGACCAGAGTCAGTAAGAATAAGAAACCAAGTGTTGAGTCAAGTAGCATTCCTTCTACGTCTACACACGAGAGATGGGGACGCAAGAGGCCTCACTCCTTTCTGTTTTCTTGATGCTTAACCTTTGGGTTCAAGCATTAACCCCTGGCTGACCAGGGCTGGGCTGTCCTGCTCTGGTGGGTTGTCCATCAGACCAGTCTCACTCCCACCTTCAGCAGCCCTCTCCTCCTTAGGGCGCCTTCCTGGGCGGGCTGGCCGCTGGCCAGGATATGCTTTGCTCCCAGAAGCTATCCATTGGGTCAGAATACTGAAATGGTCAAATTAACTTTGAACCAAGTTCAATTAACTTTGAGCCAAGACTGAAAATGTATTCTATGTTGCTTTGCCTTTTTTCCCCCAGTCATATTGCCCAACGTAGCTTATCTGAAATTCTGCAGCGTGATTAAAAGTCAACATTAGATCATCCAGGAATACAATGTCAACAACCCAGAGATGACTTGAAGTTGAATGTAAAGCCTTCTTTTATTAAATTCTGTTTTAGGAGCATAGATGCTGCCATGCAGCTGTAACAAGTAATCCCCAGATCTCGGTGGACTAACCCTGGGAGGGTTTCTTTTCATAAACTCCACTGATCCAGAGGACTCTGCTCTCCGTCACTGTGGTCTCTACTCTGGTGCCCACCCGAGAACATAGCCCTCCTCTGTAAAATCATTATTCACGTGTCAGAGGGAACGTCAAGCTTAGGCACACTTGTGCCCACGGCTTCCACCTGGAAGTGCCGACGTTTCCTCTGCTCACATTCCACAGACCAACGCGAGGTACGTGTGACCCCTAAGATCCAAAGAGGCACAGAAGCCCACTTCTCCCTCACGCCTGGAGGATGAGAGGTGGACGAGTGTCCTCAAGGCTGTGGGCCAGCACACATTTTCAGGGAGAAATTAAAGACCACAAATATTAAATGTTCTTGCAAGTTACAGTTCAGTTAATTTTGTGTCTGAAGTAATTTAAGTCCAAAATTAAATACTCTTGTGCTTGAGAAGTCAAATCCAAAGTCTATAATTTCTGATTTTAAATTCACATTCAGTGACACAAAGCCCTCTTCTCTTTCTTAGAGTTCTAGATTTCTTCAACCTCTCTGTACTGGCCTGCCATCTATCACGATGGACTTAATGGTTTTCAGACTCTAGATGTGAAGTTAGTTCAATTTCTTAGTCTCTAGAGTATAAAGAGAAAACCTGATGCTGGGGGAGATTGAAGGGGATGACAGAGGATGAAATGGTTGGACGGCATCACCCACCTGATGGACATGAGTTTGAGCAAGCTGTAGGAGTTGGTGATGGACAGGGAGGTCTAGCGATGAACCAATGAATATAGCAAAAAAGAAGCATACTAGTGGGGAGAAGCAAAGAGAAGGGGAAGGTAGAGAGAGGGGAGTAACAGGTCAAATTATTAGGTATAAAATATGCTACAAGGTTATACTGTACAACACTGGGAATATAGCCAGTGTTTTATAATGACTGTAAATGGAGTATGACCTTTAAAATTGTGAATCATGTAGACCTGTAACTTATATAATGGTGTACATCAACTATACTATAATTAAAAAAATATTTTGAAGCAGTCTTATGACCTACAAGATTATTACAGCACTGACCTCATGTCACTAACTAACCTTAGTGTCTGGAGGAGCTACCCCAAATGAACTGTGGTTCTCAGGACAACATGTTTGTTAAAATTTTGACCTGTGTTCAGTTCAGTTCAGTTCAGTCTCTCAGTCATGTCTGACTCTTTGCAACCCCATGAATCACAGCACGCCAGGCCTCCCTGTCCATCACCAACTCCCGGAGTTCACTCAGACCTCCATCCAGTTGGTGATGCCATCCAGCCATCTCATCCTCTGTCATGCCCTTCTCCTCCTACCCTCAATCCCTCCCAGCATCAGAGTCTTTTCCAATGAGTGGCCAAAGTACTGGAGTTTCAGCTTTAGCATCATTCCTTCCAAAGAAATCCCAGGGCTGATTTCCTTCAAAATGGACTGGTTGGTTCTCCTTGCAGTCCAAGGGTTACTGATGTTCAAATATTAAGTGAAGCCAAATGGCATCTGAAGGAAGGTTGGAGGATAAAGAGGAAAAATCATCCTTGGTCTCATGTCTGCAGGATATCATTGGTGGCAAGGCACTGTGACCTCGGAAGTTAATTCCATTACAAGAACTCTCTCTTCAAGAGGTCAACAAGGGCCCTACTTAATCTTCACATACTGTCTTCTTTCTTAGAGGAGGCATTTGGGGAGACATATTTGGGACATTGCTATCTTCTTGCAGAATGTAGAAATTTGTGATGGTGGCTGCCTTTCCTATCTTAGTTTCCATTTCCCCTTTGAGTCCGGTGTCTGAGTCTTGGAGGCTGCTTGGAGGGTGGCGTCTCTCCCATGACACAGTTGCCACCCAATGTTACGGACATGTGTTTTCTGTCCTGAGACACAAGCACTGACTTCTATTGCTTCTTGTTGTGAAATTGCAAACATCTGAGACGTGGCTTCTGAGGCTGATTCCCCTTTGGTCCTCAGTGAATCAGAGAAGATCCTTGGACCCAAGCTGCTGTGGATGCTTTGAAAGTCTGTTTTCCTAGAGCACAGTTCTCACCTTGGCTGCACTTTAGAAATTGGGGGAGGCTTTAAAAATCTTGAGGTCTATTGCCCTAGTTCAGTGACTAAGTCATCTTTGACTCTTTGTGATCCCATGGACTGCAGCACACTAGGCATCCCTGTCCTTCATCATCTCCTGGAGTTTGCTCAAACTCATGTCCATTGAATCGGTGATGCCATCCAACCATCTCATCCTCTGTCACCCCCTTCTCCTCCTTCCCTCAATCCTTCCCAGCATCAGAGTCTTTTCCAATGAGTTGTACCCCAATCAATTACATCACAGTAGTATGATGTTAATTTTTATGACAGTTAATTTTTGTGTGTCAGCAGGACTGGGCAGAGTGGAACCCAGCTGGCCACTTGGTATTCGCTCAGAGGTATGTTTCAGATGACACTAACATTTAAATCAGTGAACAGATGGCCTTTCACAATGGGGCTCAGCCTCATGCAATCAGTTCAGGGTATTAATACAAAGCTTCTGACCTCCCTTGAGCAAGACAGGATTCTGCCAGAAGACCACATTTGGATTTGAACTGTAACTTGTTCTGGGTCTCCAGCCTGCTGGTCTACCCTGTAGAATTTTTTTTTTTTTGGATAGACTTGCTGAGCCAAGTCCTTAAAACCAACCTCTCTCTCTCCTGCACGCTCTTCCTCTCACTTTTTTTGCTCATGCGTCTTGTGGGTCCTGCTTTTCTGGCCAGCCCTGACTAACATGAGTGGTGATGTGGGTGTCAGGCGTTGGTGCCTTTAAGAGCTCCCTGGGTGATCCAGCAGCTTGACAACCCTCTCCCAGGCCCATGTGAAGAGGAGGAGGCCCCTCCCATGCTCCTCAGGATGCTGTCCTTTCTCCACCTTCAGATGCTCCGGGGCCCAAGAGCACTTTTATCTGCAACAGTAGGGCTGCAGCCCTCTGCCACCACCCCCTCCTGCCTCTGCTGCTTCCAGGAAAGCCCAGCTGGGATTTCAGTCTGCTTTTTTTTTCAGTCTGACTTTTTTTTCTTCCTTCTCAAATGTCTTGCTCTTCAGCACCTCTCTCCGCCAGACCAGCAGCATCAGCCTTAGCAGGAGATCATCAGAAATACCAAGATACTGGACCTGTGGGCTGCAGATGCCCTGAAATACAGAATCTACAGCGGTTCTTTTCTATCTGGACCCATGCACAGCTCCTCCTTTTGGTCACTCATGCCCCTCCTGACCACGGGGATGGCATCTCCCCTCTGCAAGCCCAGACTCTCCTCTGAGAGGGCCGCTTTCCTGTCGGTGAAATAACTCCCTCTCCCTTCAGCTTCACGAAGCACACTTACATAGTGTTCCATCTCCTTCTTGATTCTTCTGATGAATCTGACACTTATATAGCAATTCAGACAAGATTTTCACCTCTACTTCTAAGTATAGATATTTGTGTGTGTGTGTGTGTGTGTGTGTGTG
>SJYF01000258.1:5953660-5968769 GCA_006410515.1 Procapra przewalskii
TTTTTTTTTTTGAATTCCAATGTTTCTTTCCAGGGAAAGCATTCACCCTGTGACCTGGATAAACATCCTTACTAGATCTACAAGGTGTTTGCTTTTTTTTTTTATATAGATTTTTCAGGGCTTTCTTGTTTTTAAAAGTTTATTTATTTATTTCGGTTGTACTGGGTCTTTACTTTCGGCTGTGCAGTTGCTGCATGAAGGCTTCCTCTCGCAGTGAGTGGGAGCTACTCTTAGCTGAGATGTGTGGGCTTCTCATTGCATTGGCTTATTTTGTTGCGAACAAGGCTCAAGGGGAATGGGCTTCAGTAGTTTCAGCCCGTGGGCTCAGTAGTTATGCCATATGGGCTTAGTTGCTCCATGGCGTGTAGGATCTTCCCAGATCAGGGACTGAACCCATGTCTCATGCTGTAGCAGACACACTTTTCTTTTTAACCACTGAGCCACCAGGGAAGCCCTCTTTGGGATTTTCTATGCAGACAATAGTGTCTATGAGTAGAGAGAGTTTTATTTCTTCTTTTCCAATCTCTGTCCTTTTTTTATTGCGTGGACTAGGAATCCAGAACAGTTTTGAATGGAAATGGTAACAAAGGCCATCTTTGCCATGTTGATGATTGTAGAGGAAAAGCATTCAGTCCTACCACTAAGTACTGATACTTAGTTCTTTAGACGTCCTTCAAACTCACTTGCTCAGTCCTAACTGACTCTTTGTGACCTATGGATGGTAGTCTGCCAGGGATTTCCCAGGCAAGATCCCAGGGGATCTTCCCCCAACCCTGGGATCCAACCCCTTTTCTTCTGGGTCTCCTGCATTGACAGCTGGATTCTTTACCACTGAGCCACCAGGGAAGCCCTAGCTGTCCTTTGCTGGTTGATAAGTTCCTAGGCTGCTGAAAGTTTTTATCATGAATAAATCTGGACTTTTTTCAAATGTTTTTTTCTGCATATATTGAGATGATTGTATTTTTTTTTTAATCTTCTGAGACTGTTAATGTGTGAATTGCTTTGGTTTATTTTTGAATATCAAACCAGTCTTGCAGTTTTTGGAATAAGCCCAATTTGGTCATGATATTGTCAATATATTGTTTAGTGGGGGAAAAAAGTACTTGTGAAATACATTTAGTGTTGGTAGGAAATAGTTCTATATTCTGGTACAAACTGAAGACAGAATTCATAGCACTGCTGGGAATTACACTCTTTCTCCCTGGGTGCCACAGAGATGAGGGTAGCTGGAAGCAGAAGGTTCTAGAAGAGAGGAGGGCAAGATGCTTCATTGACCCCCTCTCCTGACTGGCCTGGACATACCTGAAACTCTGCTTGTCTCACCTGACCTCATTCACCTACTATGGGAGGCAGAATTCTAAAGCTGTCTCCCTGTGATGCTATCCACTGGCTGTTTAATCAAGTACTTATCTGGATTGTGTTAAGGGGCTTTGCAGATGGAACTTTAGGAAGCTAACCAACTAACTTTTAAATATAGCAATTATACCATGGATTATCCAGGTGGACCCATTGTAATCGTGTGTGAATGTGTGTGCTTCGTTGCTCAGTCATGTCCAGCCCTTCCTGACCCCTTCACTGTAGCCTGCCAGGCTTCTCATGTCCATGGGATTTCCCAGGGAGGGTTACTGGAGGGGGTCACCATGCCCTCCTCCAGGGGATCTTCCCAACCCAGGGCTCAAACCCATGTCTCCTGCATTGCAGGTGCATTCTTTATGGTCTGGGCCAGAGGGAAAGCCCCATGTAATCATATGAGCCCTGAAGTGTGAAGAGAAAGTCAGAGGCACACAGCAGAAGAGGAAGCTGGAGAGACTGGAAGCGTGGGAAGGCATGCCCTGCCATCGCTGGTTTTGAAGATGGAGGAAAGAAAGCCACATGCCATACAAAGTGGGGCCTCTGGAGGTGGGAGTGGAGCCCTACAGATAAGCTGCAAAGAAGCAGGGACCTCAGTCCTGCAGCCCATGGAACTTAAGTCAGCCAGTAACCAAATGAGTTTGGAAGCAGACTCATACCCCAAGCCTCTAGAACGGAACTCAGTTCTGTTGATACCTTGGTTTCAACCTATGAGACCTGGAGCAGAAAACTAGCTAAATAAATTAAGCTGTGCCTGGACTTCTGACCTACAGGACTGCCAGGTAACAAGCGGTACTGTTTTTTAAGCTGCTAGCTTTGTGGCACTTCAGAAAACTGTTGTTTTTACTCAGCAAGCATACCTTGAAGACCCTCTGTGTCAGGGGCTTCTAGTACTTTGGATGGAAATGAGAAAGATAATCTCTCTCTCCAGGGAGCTCACGAACTAGGAAGACAATCTTGCTTCAGAGAAAGTGTAAAAAAAAAAAAAATTCAGTATAAATTTTGCACATGTACTATAAGAGAAAATTTTCCGCTGATTGCAAAGGGAAGAAAACAATTCTGGCTAAATTGAACCTGAAACAACAACCAAAAGAAAATGAGAGACAGGGAGGGAGAATACATGTTTTTAATTTTGGGAAGGTAGATACTGGAAAATTCTAGAAAGTTAGGGAAACTTTAAAGATATCAGATTTGAGAAAAAGAAAGTCAAGCACAGTCCTAGAACCTTCAATAATAGTTTGTGTGTGTGTGTGTGTATAAAGTAATTAACCTCCAATTAAACTAAATACATTTTTTAAAAATTAAAAATAAATAGTTTTAAAAACTCTGCCATTACTGTGACTCTATTCCCACAATTCTTGGTCTTCACCTTTTTCTGTGCTCAGTCTTGTCCAACTGTTTGTGACCCCATGAATGCAGCCCACCAGGCTCCTCTGTCCACAGGATCTCTAGGCAAGAATACTGGAGTGAGTTGCCCTGCCCTCCTCCAGGGGGTCTTCCTGACCCAGGGATGGAACCCAAGTCTCCTAGGTCTCCTGCACTGGCAGGCAGATTCTTTACCACGGTGCCACCTGGAAAGCCCATCTCTCTCTACAAAGTTTCAAATTATAAGGGAGAAAAAAATTGCATTGTCTATAGAGCTTCCTAGGTGGCCAGTGGTAAAGAACCTCCCTGCCAATGCAGGAGACACGAGAGAGGTGGGTTCGATCCCTGGATCGGGAAGATCCCCTGGAAGAGGGCATGGCAACCCTCTCTAGTATTCTTGCCTGGAGAATCCCATGGACAGAGGAGCCTGGCAGGTTATGGTCTATAGGGTCACAAAGAGTCAGAGATGACTGAAGCAACTTAGCACACATGCACGAATATAGGGTCAGAGTGTCCCAGACCAAAGTGTCACAGACTCACTGCCCTGAAACACAAAAGTGGGAACACACTTAAACGAAATGACAGATGGAGTTGGTGGGTATTTGTGACCAAACAGAATGAAAGCCTTCGTTTTTCTCTTATGCTTTACTTGTACTGACGTAATAGAATGTCAGGTTTGTGTGCACTGATTATAGCATGGCAAAGCTGACAGAAGCTTTAACAAGTCACACAGATTTTGTCCGCTGCACACCACTATGCCTCACACGATCTTCCCTGGCTTTGTAGCATGAGCGACTGCTGCTCTTATCCTGTATTTTATCTTTTTTTAATTAGAATTGATAATAACGCAATTTAGGCAGAATTTTCTATTTGTGTATCCAAACCTACTGGGGTTGGTATCATTTTGCTTAGGGTTCATTATCATTTCTGAGGAGTTTCATCAGGCAAAGACGTCCTCATTCTCCAGGCAAAGCAGGCCCAGCCAGACAGTTGTCAAGGCAACGGAAAATGCACACTGTGAACCACCCAGAAAAGGCCGTCTGTATAATGTTGCAGCACAAACTTAATTTGGGGGCTTGGCAAAAAGATCTCCTTTATGCCTAATTATAAAATGTACCCAACGTTATTAGACTGGGTGATAGATGATTGCCCGCTAAATGTGACGTGAAAAATTAAGGCAATTTTCAAAGTGAAGGGACCTAAATTAAATGTGCCTCAAGGATCAATCGCTTATTTTTGTCATTCTGCATAACTGGCATGGAACAACTGAGCACGCGTGAGCCTATGCATATGTGTCTGTGTTACGGAACTACCAAACTTATATTTATTTGAATCACATCGTACTTCTGGCTTCCAAATGTTTTCCAAAGATAGTAGATGGTGTCCCACCCTTATTTAGACATTTGGGGGGAGGGAACCTTTAAATGAAATCCCTGTTGACCAGCATGGTTTTCAATTAAATTATAATTGAAATTATAATTTCAATTATTTCAATTATTTAATTTCAATTATTTAAATAATTATAATTATTTCTAATCTCACCATGTGAGATTATAAAATAAGAATTTGCGTGCTCATTTCAGACAGTTAACTGATACTTTATCCCCTTGATTTTTCCCCTACTCTTGTTTTCTCCTCTCTTGCCCGTTTGTCAACAAACTCCACATAAATGCTAACGGGATGATTTGATAAAACATATGGTGAATCTAGATTGAAGGGGTCAGAGTGAAAACACTGATCTAATAATTCACTGTGTTAATAAATGTGCTCCTTTGAAAACAGAACGTTTAAATCTGATTTCATATGAGCAGCTGACCCAAAGCCTCCCGGTCAGCTGAAGAGTGAGTGGGAACTCGGTGCTTATAGCTGTGGAACCATCTGATGAAAGGTCAGTGTTTCTTTCTCGGGGGAGCCCTCCTTCTTTGTAAACAAGGTAAACTTTTATTTCTGGTGACTTGATTGGGTATCACTTCCCGGGCTCACATCCTGGGGAAAGGAAAATTGAACTTTCAGCCTTTAAAAGAGGAAATTAGATTTACCCGAAGGAGAGATCATATCTTCCACCCCTGTCCACTCCAGTGACTGACCGTGAAATTAAATAGTCGGTTCAAGCCTAGATACAGAAGGCTATTGAGGCTGAGCGTCTCAAAGAGGAAAACGTCATGGAAATGAATTATGCTTTATCCTTGAATGTGCTGTATATTTATACATTCATGCTAAAACAGCTTGTCTCCCCTTTAGCCCGAGGTGCTCCTGGAACCACATACTATATACCGGGTCTATCTCTCCAGTCAAAGGGATGGGAAACACAATTGCCTGCTAAACAGAAGTGCTAACGAGGCCTTGTGCAGACAACTCACAGCAATAAACTAGGTGTTTTGATTCCTCCACAGCCCTCTGGGATCTTATTATCTCTGTTGATAGCATTTCCAGTGTTTAAGTCAGTCCTGAATGGAGGTGTTCAGGATATTAATTCTAGAGATTCCCGGAGGACACAGCATAGTGAACTCTCGACTTAAGTTCCTTTGTTATTTTGCTTCTGTCCCTGGTGTGCAGGTAACAAGAAGCTGTAAAAGGGAAGAGCTGTCCCCCGTAAGAAACTGAAGTGATGTGAAATGGCTGAAATCTGTTTCCCAAAATTCAGCTTTCTGAAACTGTATGTAAAATGCGGGAGATGTATGTACATTTCCTAGGGAATAGATCAATAGATTTTAATCAGTTCCTTAATGTCTTTATCCCTCAAAAGATGAATAACAAGCACAACCCAAGGACAGGCGGGAATGAATGACATATAGGACTGGCTTCCCTGATGGCTCAGACGGTAAAGAATCTGCTTGCAATCCAAGAGACCCAGGTTCCGTCCCTGGGTTGGATAAACCCCTTTGAGAAGGGAATGACAACCCACTCCAGCATTCTTGCCTGGTGAATTCCATGGACAGAGGAGCCTGGTGGGCTACAGTCCATCGGGTGACAACGAGTGAGACAGGACTGAGCATTTTCCCTTTCACTTTTGTATACACTACCACGTGTAAAAGAGATACCCAGTGGGAAGCTGCAGTATAGGACAGGGAGCTCCGCTCGGTGCTCTGTGATGATTTAGAGGTGGGGGAGTGGGTTAGGAGGGGACATACGCATGCATATAGCTGATTCATGTTGTTGTACAGCAGAAACTAATGCAACATTGTAAAACAATTGTATTCCAATTAGAAAAAGAATGAATGAATGCCATCAAAACACATTTTAAAGGAGGATCTGTCTGCAGGGTGTCACTCTGAAGCCAGCCTAATGCAGTGAGTGACGGAGGAGGAAAGGAGGGCCAGGCAGACTTGCGGCTCCCCGTCCCTGGGTCTGGTGTCCAGTACAGCTCTTCCCAACTCCATCCGAGCAGGCCCCTCTTTAATCTTCCCTTAGGATCTACTCCCATATATTATCATGAGAATCAAAGGAAAAACACATGACTAGAGAGACTGTGAACTCCACGTTCAGTTCAGTTCAGTTCAGTTGCTCAGTCGTGTCCGACTCTTTGCGACCCCATGGACTGCAGCACGCCAGGCCTCCCTGTCCATCACCAACTCTCAGAGTTTACCCAGACTCATGTCCATTGAGTCAGTGATGCCATCCAACCATCTCATCCTCTGTCATCCCCTTCTCCTCCTGCCCTCAATCTTTCCCAGCATCAGGGTCTTTTCCATGAATGCTCTACAAATGCTTCGTTAGCCTTTAAAACATTCAGATATGGCAACAGTGTTCAATACTGCACAAAAGCTTATCAGTTCTGCCCGTCACCACTGGAAACATCTGTGGCATTCAAAATGTCTCTCAGTGCTACAGTTCACTAAGCCTTTTGCTGATAAGTTAACACATAACGTTAACATGCCTCGGACACTAAGATCTGCCATCAACACTTCCCTCCTAAATCAGGGCTGGCTAGGGTGCCCCCTGAGACGACACTGATGGATGGTTGAATGACTCAGAGGTGACATAAGAATGTGATCCAGCAGGGCTGTAAAGTGATGTAGTCAGTTAGAAAGAACATTCAATTTTCATGCAGCTTATGTGATATTGAATTAGCTGCCGTGTGGAAACACGATTATGTCTCAACATGGCTGAGATCTGTCGAATCAGGAAGGAAATCCTCTGGTGCAGAGAGCAATCATAACGTAAAGGCCTACCAGGATTTATCAGATTTGTTTTAGAACTTAAAAGTCAATAAATTCCACAAATTTAAAGAAATTTTCTGTCACCTTTGTATGATTTGAGAAATGTGGGGAACATAATTTGTAGTCTGGACTCCTGTTTGAGGCAAAATGAAGTCAGATTCCAATAACTGGGTTCTGAGCCTTGGCACTAACAGAACAGAAGGGCTACATTGGAAGGGATGTTGATGGAAGTAGATTCCTGCCTTTAGATCTCTAGGAAGAGGAAAAATAAAAACCCTCCGATGTAGATGATGAACAAGCCAGGAGCGGTTTAACCCTAAACAAATTATCCACCAATGATTGCACCCATTTTTAGAGACAACTTTTAAAAGCATGCTGGAAAGGAAAATTGAAAGGATTTCTTTCGTAAATAAGTTATCAAAGAAGTGGATTTGATTCATGATGTCAAAGAAGGAGATGAAATTAAAATATTGGAATGAGTGAAGGTAAAACTACCTCTTTTGTGTTGTGAAGATTAAATTAAGATTAAATGAGGAGTGTTCTTTTAAAAAAAAAATCGGAGGACAGTTGCTTTACAATGTTGTGTTAGTCTCTGCTGTACAGCAGAGTGAGTCAGCTATACGTACACATATACCTGCTCTCTTTTGGATTTTCTCCCCATTTAGCTCACCAAGGAGCACTGAACAGAGTTCCCTGTGTTCTACAGTAGGTTCTTGTTAGTTACCTATTTCATATATAGTCATGTGTATATGTCAATCCCAATCTCCTGAAATCCACTAGGAATCAGGCGTTATCTTGGTTAGATGAACTGTGGGGAGCAGAAAGCAGAAGCCTTGATAAAGGGACTTGGGAGAGGAAAGGGAGGTGAGGGTAAATTAGGAGTTTGGCCCTCATCCCACTTTAATTCATCCCACTCCTCGTTTCCCTTCTTAGGATCCATACATTTTTTCTCTTCATTTGTGTCTCTATTTTCACTCTGCAAATAAGTTCATCTGTACATTTTTCTAGATTCCATATACACTCCTGGGCATATATACCTGGAGAAATCCCTAATTCCCAAAGACACATCCACCCCAGTGTTTGCTGCAGCATTGTTTACAATAGCCAGAACATGGAAGCAAACTAAACGTCCATTGACAGATGAATGGATAAAGAAGATGTGGGTACATATGGATTTATATATGTATGCTGCTGCTACTGCTGCTAAGTCGCCTCAGTCGTATATTCTTTTGGAATTATGGATTTCTCTAGGTGAATGTATACGCATGTGTATATATGGAACACATATATATGATCATCATATATGTATATGTGTGTATACACACACACACACACACACACACACACACACTGGAATATTTACTCAGCCATAAAAAGGAATGAAATTGTGTTATTTCCAGAGATGTGGATGGGCCTAGAGACTCTCATACAGAGTGAAGTAAGTCAGAACAAGGAGTGTTTTAGTGACAGAGAAAACAGATGACAAGCAAAGTGAAATAAAAAGCCAGCATGGGGTTGTGCAAAGGACTAGATGTCTGTGTCCCTGCAAAATTCATAGGTTGAAATATGAGCCCCAATTTGATGGAGTTGTGGGGGCAGGGCTCTGGGAGAGAATTAGGTCATGAGGGTGGGGCCCTCATGAATGGAATCAGTGCCCTTATAAAGGAACCCCGGACCTCCTTTTTCCACAATACAAGGACATAGTCAAAAGTTGGCAGTCTGCAACCAGACCCTGATCACGCCGGCACACTGGTATTGGATATCAGCCTGTAGAAATACAAGGAATAGTTGTCTGCTGTTGATGAGCCACCAGACTGTGGTACTTTGTAAGCCTGCACTGACTAGGCAGGTTTTGGGTCAGAAGTCTCAGATTCTCTGATTCCCAGCCCTGGCGTTCCATAGCTGCAGGGCAGGACGTCACTGTCCAGGCTACCCCTGGATGTCTAGTTGAAATCAGAATGAGTCCAGTGGCCCCCACCAATCTTACAAGGACGGGGAACACGCATAAAGTGAGATCATTGCACAAAACCACTTTATAAACTAAATGTTATATAAATAATTCACTTGAGTATTATCCTGAAATTTTTAAAATGTCTACATGAAAATTTTCTCTGCTTATCACTGCTGCCTTTTATTCATATAGAAAAGCAATTTCATTAGCTATTTGGTTCAGAGTTCAAAAGAGACAGGCTGGGAAAATAATTATTCAACCATGATTGATGTCAAGCAAAGTCAGAAAATCTCTTAATTTATTGGAGTCTAAATGCCCTTGGTTATGAAACCCAAATGATACAATGCTTGTAAATGTGTTTTGTAAATACTAATGTTCAATGCAAATGTGTATATGTCAATTCCTCTCTTACTTGCAAGAGACTGTTTTTCTAACCATTTTGCTGCTGATATGTTTTTGCTTTAGTGAGCTGAAAATGTTAAAATTCATTTTTTTCAGATACCTACCTGGGAATTCTGATATTTCTATAGATATAGATACAGATATATCTGTATCAGAATATCTTTATTTCCTGCTGATTCCAAAGCATCTCAGTTAGTTTATGCCTACCCTACCCATTTATCTCACTGTCCTCTCACTTTTTGCATAAACTTTACCTTGGAAGCATCGGTTTCACTCTCATCTAAGCCAAAAACAATATCCAATTTTATATCCATTAAAGTAATGCCTTGTGACTCCAAGATTCTCCTTGCTGAGAAAGCTCATTTCAAGGTCCCTGAAAGAGTGATGAGGATGTAATTCATTAATGATTGACACTTCATATTTAGAGATTGCTGTTTTTTAAAAAGTGCTTCCTCATACATTTATGACCTCATTTGCTCTTCATTTATATAAAAAAGAAAGCAACACCTATAAAAAAGTATTTTTACATGAACCTTTCCTCCCTTTATATAAAGGAGAAAACCAGCAATGTTTAAAAGAGGTAAAGTCCAGTAATGATTAACTAGTACGCAGTACAGCTAGGACTCTACCTGTTTCTGTTGAAACCCAAATTTCTTGCTTTCAAGACTTTCTCTTGTCTTTGATTTACTGAAGTTTGAATATGATTTACCTAGACACATTCATTTGATTTTTTCATTTTTAATTGAGGTGGAATTGATATATGACATCATATTAGTTTCAGGTATACAATGTAATGGTTCAATATTTGTATACATTGCAAAATGATCATCACAGTAAATCTAGTTAACATCCATCACCACACACAGTTACAGAGTTATTTATTTATTTTTTCTTATTGATGAGAACTTTAAAAATCTACTCTCTGAGCAACTTTCCAATATGCAACACAGTGTTATTAACTATGGACTTCCCAGGCAGTAAAGAATCTGCCTGCCAATACAGGAAATGCAAGAGACAAGGGTTCAATTCCTGAGTCAGGAAGATCCCCTAGAGAAGGAAATGGCAGCCCACTCCTAATATTCTTGCCTGGGGAATTCCATGGACAGAGGAGGCTGTGTCCACAGGGTCACAAAGAGTTGGACACAGCTGCACGACTGAGCATGTACACAAGCCTTATTAACTACGGTCACAAATATGTGTGGGACTCTTCATGGATCTGTGCATGGGAGCCCCCTTGTCTTCTCTGTACCATTCCCATGTTAGTGCACATGCTGTTGGAGCAAGCCGTGCTTGCTTGCTTCTTATTCTGCTTCGTGTTCTCTGAGCTTCCCGGATCCTTGGTTTTGCACTTTTCTTTGCTGTTGGGAAGTTCTTGGCTATTGTTACCTCCCTTGTTTCTTCTGTTGCATTGTGTCTCTCATCTCCTTCTAATTCCGTTCAGTTCAGTTCAGTTGCTCAGTCGTGTCTGACTCTTTGCAACCCCATGAACCACAGCACGCCAGGACTCCCTGTCCATCACCAACTCCCAGAGTCCACCCAAACCCATGTCCGCTGTGTCGGTGATGCCATCCAACCATCTCAGCCTCTATCGTGCCTTCTCCTCCTGCCCTCAATCTTTCCCAGCATCAGGGTCTTTTCCAATGAGTCAGCTCTCCGCATCAAGTGGCCAGAGTACTGGAGTTTCAGCTTCACCATCAGTCCTTCCAATGGACACCCAGGATTGATCTTTAGGATGGACTGGTTGGATCTCCATGCAGTCCAAGGGACTCTCAAGAGTCTTCTCCAACAATATTATACCTTTTGAAATCATCTCACAATTCGTGAATGTTCTGTTTTCTTCCTTTTTATTCCTCTTAGTCTTTTGTATTTGTTTGGAAAGTTTTTATTGACCTATCTTCAGCTCGGTGAATCTTTCCTGGACAGTGCCAAGTCTACTAATGAACCCATCAAAGGCATTCTTCATTTCTGTTAGTGTTTTTGATTTCCAGCAGTTCTTTTTCTGTAACTACTGATTTTAATTTTCCCCATTATGTATAAGAGTTGTGTGTAAAAGTTTTGGAAAATATAGACACTTCTTAGTTTCCCTTGTTTTGTAAACACGGGCATGTGTCTCAATATTATTTTCTTTTATTTTTTTTGAAGTATAGTGTTTTACAATGTTGTGATGCTTTCAGTTGTACAGCAAAGTGATTTCATTATACACATCTACCTATCACATATGTTTCCATCTCTGTACTTATATTTACCATCTGTTCTTGAAGGTTGTATACTTTTTCCATTAGTGCCCCTAAAATATTAAACATAGATATTTAAAATTACTTGTTTAATAATTCCAACATGTATATTACATCTGAGTCTGGTTCTGATGCTTCTTTTTCTCTTTAGACTTTGGGTTTGTGTTTGTTTGTTTGTTTGTTTCGCTTTCTGACATACCTTGTAGTTTTTCATTGAAAGCCAAATATGTTGTATTAGTTAGCAGGCATTAAGGTAAGTAGACCTTTAGTATGAAAATGTGTGATCATCTTTTTATAAAATCAAGTTTTATTGCAGTATAGTTGATTTACTGTGTGGTATTTGTTTGAAGTGAATCAGTTATACAGCCACTCTTTTTCAGATTCACATAGAGGTGAATGGAGTTCCCTGTGCTCTTCAGCAGGTTCTTATTAGCTACCTGTTTTATATAGAGTAGTGTGTATATGTCAATCCCAGTCTCCCAGTTTATCCCTCCCCACCCTTATCCCCTGGTAACCATGAATGTCATTCCTGACTCTGCGTCTGTTTTGTAAATAAGTTCCTCTGTATCCTTTCTCTTAGATTCTGCATATCATATGATAGTTGTCTCTGAGTCTCACTGACTTCCATCTGGGTTGCTGCAGATGGCGTGATTTCACTCTTCTTTATGGCTGAGTAACACTCTGCTGTGCTTGTGTCCTGCATCTTCATTAGCTGTTCTTCCATCAGTGGACATTTAGATTGTTCTCATGTTCTGTAAATAGGGCTGTGCCAATCTTTCTGAATTATGATTTTCTTCAAATAAACATCCAGGAGTGGGATTACTGGATGACATAATAGCTCTATATTCTAGTATATCCATACTATTCTCCATAGATGCTGCACCAATTCACATTCCCACCAACAGTGTAAGAGGGTTCCCTTTTCTCCACACACTTTCCAGCATTTATTATTTGTAGGTTTCTGGATGATGGCCATTCTGACTGGTATGAGGTGATACCTCACTGTAGAATTGATTTGCATTTCTGTAAGAGTTAAAGATGTTGAGCATCTTCTCATGTGCTTTTAGCCATCTGTATGTCTTCTTTGGAAAAATGTCTGTTTGGGTCCTCTGCCCATTTTTGATTGAGTCATATTGCTAGGAGTTTGACTGTGTTCGTTTAGTGTTAAGACTTCCCTTGTGGCTCAGCTGGTAAAGAATTAGCCTGCAACGTGGGAGACCTGGGTTCAGTTCCTGGGTTGGGAAGATCCCCTGGAGAAGGGAAAGGATACCCACGCCAGTATTGTGGCCTGGAGAAGTCCATGGATTGTATAGTCCATGCGGTTGCAAAGAGTCAGACATGACTGAGCCACTTTCACTCATTCACCTAGCGTTTGCTCTTCCTTGAGGTGTAGAAACTTGTAGAGGTCTCAGGTTCCTCTAGCTCCTGTTCTTGTCTCCTCTCTTGACTTTGGGGCTTCCCTGGTGGCTCAGACAATAAAGAAACTGCTTGCAATGCAGGAGACCCAGGGTCAACCCAGAGTCAGGAAGATTCCCTGGAGAAGGGAATGGCTACCCACTCCAGTATTCTTCCCTGGGGAATTCCATGAACAGAGGAGCCTGGTGGGCTACAGTCCATGGGATCACAGAGTCAGACACGACTGAGCAACTAACATTTTCTTTTCGCTTGATTTTGGGCTTTTCTGCATCTGTGTCAGCTTTTTCCGTGCTGCTCTGCTGCTATCATACTGGATCCTCCCGGTGGCAAGACACTGGGTAGGAGAAGTATTCTAAAGTCTCACGAATAAATCTTTGTCTTTTCATGAGTCTGTGTCTGGGACCCGTGTCTTTCACAAGTGTCCCTCCGAAGGTCCACCCTGCCCCTACTCTCTCTCCTGGCTGCAGGATTCCCAGCATTTTCCCTTGAAGACGTTACCATTGTTGACCACCGTTTTTCGCCCCCTGTATAAGAAGACAGGAAGTTTAGAGGGTGCTGTAGTGGGAGGAACACCCTTCCCCTAGCTGTGATATGACTCTAGCAAGGCTTTTTTCCATGGAGCAGGTGGTTTTGTTGTGGACACATTTCAGAGAGATTACTCTTCCCCTCCTTCTGCCAGAGACATAAGGAGATCTTTCACACCTTCAGTTCTCTGCTGGCTCCAAGAAATGTCATTGATTTTCCAAGAGAAAGGTTCAACCTTTTCTTGTTGTCAGGATAGAACAATTTCTGAGCTCTTTACGTGTCAGAGCTACAACCAGAACTCTCAAGTCTTGCCTTTTACATGAGAGCCTTCACCAGGTTCTAAGGAAGAAAAAAAAAATCTATAAATAGGTTTTGTACTGTGGCCACCAGGCTCCTCTGTTCATGTAATTCTGCAGGCAAGAATACTGGAGTGGGTAGCCATTCCCTTCCCTAGGGGATCTTTCAAGCGGATCCTTTACCATCTGAGCCGCCATGGAAGCCCCATAAAAACCTAGTATGTACTTGTGGCTAGTTAATGAAGCCGCTTGTGTCTCAGTGAAAAGGAAAGAAATGCCAGTGTGTTAACTTCTCTGTGAGCCCATTCTCTATGGAGGAGGGTAGCCAGCAGAATAGAGTAACTTTGAGCATAGAAACTTAGGCATATTGCGCCAGAAGAGAACAATAATCCACCCAGCCCAGGACCCTGTCTGACTGTGGCAATCAAGGGCATTTTGTGGAGAAGTGAGACCCTCAGAGATTAAGAAAAAGCCTAGACATGTCCTGCCTCCTGGCCAGTGATAGCTCTATTGTCTGTACAGTCGCTGCTGCTGTTGCTAAGTAGCTTCAGTCATGTCCAACTCTGTGCAACTCCATAGCCGGCAGCCCACCAGGCTCCACCACTCCTGGGATTCTCCAGGCAAGAATAATGGGTTGCCATTTCCTTCTCCAATGCATGAAAGTGAAAAATGAAAGTGAAGTCACTGAGTCGTGTCCGACTCCTCGTGACCCCATGGACTGCAGCCTACCAGGCTCCTCCCATGGGACTCTCCAGGCAAGAGTACTGGAGTGGGTTGGCATTACCTTCTCCACTGTACAGTCACAGGAACCTATAAAAATCATAATATCATAGCATGTTGGAATGGGAAAAATTGGTCTTTTATGTTGCTACTTAAATCCTGTTGACCTTTATAAAGGGGTAAATGTCCAAAAAAAGATAAAATAGTAATTAGAATGGGAAAAAGAAGGCAGGCAATATCCACTTATCGCCTTTCTATCTTGCCGTTGAAGCATCTGTGAACATATCATGAATGTAGGCATCACACAAATCTGCTGCCAGCTCTGCCGTCCCGCATCCCACCTGAGACAGGTTTAGGGCAAGAAGCAAGGAAGACTCAGCTGCTCCTCTTGTTCATTGGTTCGGACGATGAGGAAGATGGTCATGAGACAGGACTGAGGGATGAGGCAGAGGCAGAATGATAAACCCACATGGAAAAGAAAATATTTATGCAAGACTTTAGAGTCTTCAACACGAGTTATCTGAGGATACCTTGAAAATGGCGTTTTTGTTTTGTTTGTCTGGAATGTTATGGAACTTTCTTCCTGCACTTGGTTACCTTGGAGTCTTAGCCGTCAAAGTAGAAGAAATCCAAAAGCAGATCTACGTTAAATCACCTCAGGCTCTGTTTGCATCCTCTGAATCCCTAGGG
>SJYF01000258.1:5975355-5992705 GCA_006410515.1 Procapra przewalskii
GAAGACTCTTGAGAGTCCCTTGGACTGCAAGGAGATCCACCCAGTCCATTCTGAAGGAGATCAGTCCTGGAATTTCTTTGGAAGGAATGATGCTAAAGCTGATACTCCAGTACTTTGGCCACCTCATGTGAAGAGTTGACTCACTGGAAAAGACTTTGATGCTGGGAGGGATTGGGGGCAGGAGAAGAAGGGGAAGACAGAGGATGAGATGGCTGGATGGCATCACTGAGTCTATGGACGTGAATCTGAGTGAACTCTGGGAGATGGTGATGGACAGGGAGGCCTGGCGTGCTGCGATTCATGGGGTCGCAAAGAGTCAGACACAACTGAGTGACTAAACTGAACTGAATCCAAAGTCATGAAGATTCCCGTGCACATGCAACGTTGATGTGCCAGTCCAAGAGTTTCTAAAAGACGGGGTAGAGTCTGTCTTAATCTCAGAGTGCTTGGGAGATTACATTTCCCAGAGGAACGGAGATGGTCAATTGTCCACTTAAGATTTTTGCCACCTTTGAAAGCTACAGGGAACGGGAGATAAAGAAGCAAGCTCGAGCTAGAGGTAAGAAGTAGATTTGCCCAGTCTTTCCTGGCTGGAGACAGTAATCCCCCAGGCTTTCAAATCCTCGCAGAGTCTTGCCTGACAGACAGGGGAGGGCCAGAGACAGGCTGAGTCTTATTAAAAGTGCAGATGTGTACCTGGGAGTTCAGGGAGACTCAGAGAGAGAGAGAGAGAGAGAGAGGAGCAAAAGCAAGAACTGAAGAGGTAGTGGCCAAAACATTTGCCTTGATTGATTAAATACATCAATTCACCAATTCAAGAAACCCAAATAGTTCAGCATTTAAAAAAGAAAGAAAGAAAAAGAAAATCATCCTTTGGTACATTGTAGGAGAACTGCTAAAACTTAGCAGATGAAGTTAAAGTTTTCTTTCAGAAGCAAATATATATCCTTATATATCATTTTTTTTAGTTGTTTTTTGATTTTTAAGTTTTGGTCATGCCTCGAGACATGTGGGATCTTAGATCTCTGGCCAAGAATCAAACCCGCAACCTCAGCTTTGAAAGTGCAGAGTCTTACCACTGGATCACTAGGGAAGACACCATATATATCATTATTAAGAGATAAACATTAAGTTATTTTAAAACTAGTTATTCATCATAAGAAATTAAGAAAATAATGCCAAAATAAAAAAGATTTAAAGAAGAATGCTTCTAATAAACATAAAGGCCAAAATTAAACTATCAGTGAGGGAAAAGCATACACATAGTCAATAGGTACATGAAAAGATGCTCAATATCACTACTCATTAAAAAAACTGAAAATCAAAACCATACTGAGATATCATCTCACCCCTTTTGGAATGGCTATTATTAAAATGACAAGAAATAGTGTTGGCAAGGATGTGAAGAAAAGGGAACTCTTGTGCACTGCTGGTGGGAATATAAATTGGTCCAGTGACCATGGACAGCAGTATAGCATTTCCTCAAAAAATTAAAAATAGAAGTATCATATGATCCAGCAGTTTCATTCTGGATATTTACCTGAAGGAAATGAAATCTCTGCCTTAAAAGATATCTGTACCCCATGTTGACTGCATTATTTACAATAGCCAAGACATGGAAATGATCCAAGTGTCCACTGATGGGTGAATGGGTAAAGCAAATGTGATATATACATAGAACACAATCTTATTCAGTCACACACACACACACACAAAAATAGGAAATCTTGACATTTGCAACAACATAGATGAGCCTTGAGGCTATCATTCTGAGCGAAGCCAATCAGATAGAGAAATATAGATACCATAAAATTTATCATTTACAGAATCTAAAATAAAACAAACAAAAAGATCTTATAGACACAGAGAACAGATTTGTGGTTGCCAGAAAAGGGTCAGGGTTGGGGGTGGCATGAGTCAGATTATTGAAGAGGATCAAAAGGTATAAGGTCTGTTATTAGAGAAATGAGTGCCGGAGGTGTAATACACAATGACCCCATGGACTGTAGCCCACCAGGCTCCTCTCTTCATGGAATTTTCCAGGCAAGAATATTGGTGTGGGTACCATTCCCTTCACCAGGGGATCTTCCTGACCCAGGGATGGAACCTGGGTCTCCTGCCTTGCAGGTGGATTCTTTATCATCTGAACCACCAGGGAAGCCTGGGAACCAGAATATGCCATCCCCAAATTTATTCTTTGGTAGAGGAATTTCTTTGAGCTAAAAGTCACTGAGAATCAGCAGATACAGGAAAAAGCTCTAACAACAGAGCACAGGTTTCCCTTTTGTAAAGGAAAATTCCATTTGTAGAGATGTGTCCCTCTCTTGCACCAGCTGAGAAGGCACTGAGAAATCGGCCTCACAAACCTCACTAAGCGCCCCTTGCTAAACCTTACTTTTCCTGGTCTGCTTCCCACAAAGTGCCTCTCCTGCTCAGAAGTTCCCAGACCCCTTTCCAGGCTTTGGTACTGAAACCTGAGTTCTAACCAGCGCTTAAGATGACTCAGTGCTGCTGTGCGCACATGCAGGTCACCTGTGTTGATACACTTCTGACGGCTCTTCTCTTACTAACCTGCCTCTGGCCAGTCTCTTATAGGGGCCCCAGCAGGAGACCGAGGTACAGGAATAGATTTTTCTCCCTAACATCCAGAAGGGCTTCCCAGGTGGCTCAGTGGTTAAGAACCTGCCTGCCAATGCAGGGACTCAAGAGACCCGGGTTTGATCCCTGAATAGGGAAGATCCCTGGAGGAGGAAATGGCAACCCACTCCAGTATTCTTGCCTGGAAAATCCCATGGGCGGAGGAGCCTGGCAGGCTACAGTCCTTGGGGTCACAGAGTCAGACCCCAGGAGACATGACTGAGAGAAGGAGTTTGTGGCATGACATCAGGAAAGGGGAAACAGTTGAATTGGTAGATTAATAAATCTGAAATCTAGTTACTTGAAAAAGAAGAAATCAACAAAAGATATGCATTCACTTTAAATTTTTACTTTTTGGACTAAATAAATTTTATTCAAATAAAAATATATAAGTGGGGGCATGAAAAAATTATGAGATTACAGACTGAGAAGAAACTGCAAAAATAAGGGTAACTTTAAAAATGCACTTTCTATAAATAAATTTGATATTTTTATGAAAAGGGCAATTTTCTGGACAAGTATAAATGATAGAACTTTTAAGAAAGCAGAAAACTTGAATAGGCCAATTGGCATGTTACTGAGAAGATTATTCAGAATATATGAAATTTTCAAGTTAAGGTGGTTTCAAATAAAATACTTTATACTGTATATAATACCACACATGTGCATAAACATATACAGTTATGTATAAATCTCAATACATTTTTATGAATTAGACTCACTTGATACTAAAGCTTGAGAAAGCACCAAATCCATGCATGCAGCTAAAAAAAATCATGTGAGACACTCACACACGAATATAAGTGCAAAAACTCTAAATGAAATGTTAACAGATCAATTTCAGTGCCAAATAAAGATGAGAACATATCATAATCAAATAGAATTATTCTGAGAACACAAGGATCACTCCATGCTAAGAAATCTATCCATTTAAGCTCTAGTACAAGTTACACAATGGTCTCTACAAATACTGAAAATGCATTCAGGAAACTGATCATTTTTTAAGAAATTAATAGACTTTTTAGAGCCATTTTGAGTATGCAAAAATATTAAGTCAAAAATACAGAGAGATTCCATATACTCTTGACCACAATTTCCTCGATTATTAGTATGTTGCATCCAGTTGGTACATTTGTTACAAGTGTTGAGCTGATATTGACACCTCATTATTAGCTGAAGTCCATAGTTTACGGTGTAAAGTTTGTGTTGTACCTTCTATGGTTTGTGACAAATGTATAATGGCATATATCCACCATCACTGTATCACAGAAGGCTGAGCGCCGAAGAACCTGTGCTTTCAAACTGTGGTGCTGAAGAAGACTCTGGAGAGTCCCGTGGACTGCAAACAGATCAAACCAGTCCCTCCTAAAGGAAATCAGTCCTGAATATTCATTGGAAGGACTGATGCTGAAGCTGAAGCTCCAATACTTTGGCCACCTGATGCGAAGAACCGACTCATCTGTGAAGACTCTGATGCTGGGAAAGGTTGAAGGCAGGAGAAGGGGATGACAAAGGATGAGAAGGTTGGATGGCATCACCGACTGGATGGACATGAGTTTGAACAAACTCCGGGAGATGGTGAAGGACAGGGAAGCCTGGCATGCTGCAGTCCATGGGAGTCGCAAAGATTTGGACACGATTTAGTGACTGAACAACAACAAATATCACTGCCTTAAAAATTCAAAAGTCCTTGATGTTTTTACTAGCTCCATAGTTTTGAATTTTTCAGAATGCCATATTTTAGAGAGTGTAGCAGAATATGCCACTCCAAAGTATGACTATAGGAATTCAGGACACAATACTCTGAAATATACTCTTGGGTTCATTGATTAGTTTAAGCTGGAGGCATTTGAAAAATAGCAAATGCAGGAAAAGGCTTTCTCTGAACTCCCTTATCTGCCTAGAGAGAGTTTGCAAAGGAGTGCAGCTGCCATAAACCCCCTTCATCGACCAGGGAAAATTGACTCTTGCCACAGGAGAGGAGGTTGGAAGTCAACATCACACCCAGACAAAGCTTGCCGCCAGCTCTTATGCCTCTCTGTCATTCTAGAGGCCCCTGTCATCTTTCCTAAAATTTATTTATTCTTCCCTAAAAGGCCGGCATCTCCTTTTCTCATACCCTATTACGACGGTATTTAATCCTGAACTCTAAGTCACATTAGAGAGTTCTGTATTTGCCCTGGTATTTCCCATGTATGTACAAACTAGACATGTTAATACCCTTCTGTTTTCCTCTTAACCTGTTTTCTATTGCAAAAGTCTCAACTCAGGACTCAGAAGGCTAGAGAGAAAGTGTTATTGTTTTCTCCTACGATAGGAATCAAAAAGTATGTAGCTGTCTCAGATTGACTTCTTTCAGTTTCCCCCATGTCTTTTCATGGCTTACAGCACATTTCTTTTTATTGCTAATAAATATTGCCTTGTCTGTGTGTGTACGTGTGTGTGTGTGTGTGTGTGTGTGTGTGTGTGCTCAGTCATGTCTGACTGTTTGTGACCTCATAGACTGTAGCCCACGATGCGCCTCTGACTGTGGGATTTTCAGGCAAGAATACTGGAGTGGGCTGCCGTTTCCTCCTCCAATAGCACTGTCTGGATGCACAGCAATGTTTATACATTCACCTGTTGAAGGACATCTAGCTCGCTTCCAAATCTGTGCTGTTAAAATTAAAGCCACTATAAACCTTTCATGTGCAAGTTTTGGTCTGAAAGGAAATTTTCAGCTCATTTGGATAAATATCAAGGAGGGGGATTATTTGATCATGTAAGAGTATATTTAGTTTTGTAAGAAGCTGTCAAGCTGATTTTCAAAATTGCTCTACCATTCTGCATTCCTGTTGCTAAGTCGCTTCAGTCATGTCCGACTCTGTGTGACCCCATAGACGGCAGCCCACCAGGCTCCGCCGTCCCTGGGATTCTCCAGGCAAGAACACTGCAGTGGGCTGCCATTTCCTTCTCCAATGCATGAAAGTGAAAAGCGAAAGTGAAGTTACTCAGTTGTGTCCGACCCTCAGCGACCCCATGGACTGCAGCCTACCAGGCTCCTCCGCCCATGGGATTTGCCAGGCAAGAGTACTGGAGTGGGGTGCCATCTGCATTCCTACCAGCAATGAATAAGAGTTCCTGTTGCAATGTTCAAGTGGAATATGGTTATTGTTTGCCTTATAAGTTCATGATACCAAAAAATATTTTTAAAAATTGCAGCTATAGATTTACTTTTGTTTCTTTCTATTTTTTTTTAAATTTTATCTTTACTTTATTCTATGTTACAATACTATATTGGTTTTGCCATACATTGACATGAATCAGCCACAGGTGTACACGAGCTCCCAGTGCCGAAGCCCCCTCCCACCTCCCACCCCATATCATCTCTCTGGATCATCCCCGTGCACCAGCCCCAAGCATCCTGTATCCTATACCGGACATAGACTGGTGCTTCGTTTCTTACATGATAGTATACATGTTTCAGTGCCATTCTCCCAAATCATCCCACCCTCTCCCTCTCCCTCAGAGGCCAAAAGTCCATTCTGTACATCTGTGTCTCTTTTGTTGTCTCATATACAGGGTCATCATTACTATCTTTCTAAATTCCATATATATGTGTCAGTATACTGTATTATAAAACCCATATTTATCTAGTCAAATGGACCAGTACTATGAAGCAATCTGGTAAATACATCAGAAAATAACTTGGAATAAACAATTTTAATTTGTTCTTGGATGACTCTATTTCCAGCGAAAATAATATGAATGAGACATGGCCTAGCAGTGAGATTGTCTAAGAAAATATTTAAGAAAGGCAAATCTGTTCTCCAGCTAAATGTTCTTATGACTGTGGAAATCTGAACTCAGTGCCTATAAAGTTTAACAGAATCCTATAATGCTGTTAAACTTCTGAAACCAGAAATAGTGAACATTTATTACTCAAGAGTGTGTTGTAAAACTATTACAGAAAGTCAAGTAAAAAAGAAAAAACAGCTCAAAATGACTTTTATATTTTGTGACTATTTCTCCTAAATTTTATTTTAAAGTATAATTGCTTTTTCAGTATAATTTTTAATCTCAAAATAATATATTTTGTTATTAATAAAATAATCTTAAATTGAAAAAAAAAAAGAGTTCCTGTTGCTCCACTTTCCCACCAGCATCTGGTGTTGTCATTGTTTGGGATTTTGCCCATTTTTAAACAGATGTATAGTAGTATTTCCTTGTTTTAATTTAATTTCTTTTAATTTATTTTCTTGTTTTAATTTCTATTGATGTTGAGCATCTTTTCATAAGCTTATTTGCTGTCTCTCTCCATATATTATTTGGTAAAGTATCTGTTCAGATCTTTTGCCTATTGTGAGTTTTTTGTTTTCTTATTGTTGAGCCTTAAAAGCTGTTTGTATATTTTAGATACAAGTCCTTTATCCAATATGTGTTTTGAAAAAACCCTTCACCAGCCTGTGGCTTGCCCTTTTATTCTTTTAACAGTATAATTTTCAAAATTTTTAATTTTAATAAAGTCATGCTTATCCCTTTTTTAAAATTATTGATCGTGCTTTTGGACCTAAGAAGTTATCAGTAAATCTAAAGCCACTTATATTTTCTTCTATGTTATATTCTTGAAGGTATTTTTTAATTAAAAAAAAATAGAATCTTTGAATTAGTCAGCATCCCCACTAGATTTTTCAGATAGAGAGTTTAATGAAGAGACAACTTCAGGAAACATCAAGGGTTTGTGAGGCACCTAGGGACAGCGGCCGCAGCGGGCTGTTGCCACGGAAGGTCAGTGCTCGAGCCCCGCACCGGCACTTCACTATTTCTGTGAACCCAACCAGAACTCAGCTACTGCTAGCGATTCATGCCTAGGCAGGGAGAAAGCAGAGGGCGAAGTATTCTTACTTCTTCTTGTTGACTTCCGATGTCATGTCAGTGATGCCAGTTGGCCAAACCCACTGGACGGCAGCCAGCAAGGGACAGTGGTCTGCAGAGGCCACCCGCCTGGCAGCGCAGAGCGGAGCCCAGATGGGGGATTTCATGGGGGAGAGGGCACGGGATGAATAACAGCCACCAGCTCCTTGTGTGATGGCAACATCGGCACGTCATGCTCTAGAACATTATCGTCGACTAGGGTTCGAAGCTGAGTTCTGGCACTTGGCAGCTACGTGGTCAAGGACCAGTTAGTTGACATTTCTGTCTCCTTTTTAAAAAATTGAAGAATAGTTACTGTACAATGTGATCTAAGTCACAGGTGTCACATCTGTTTTTTTTTTTTTTATGCTTAATTGGAGACAAAGACAGGCTGCCCAGGTGGTGCAGTGGTAAAGAATCTGCCTGTCAAGGCAGGAGACGTAAGAGATGTGGGCTTGATCCCTGGGTCAGGAAGATCCCCTGGAGGAGGGCATGGCAACCCACTCCAGTACTCTTGCCTAGAGAATCCCATGGACAGAGAAGCCTGGTGGGTTACAGTCCATGGGGTCACAAAGAGTCAGACACGACTGAAGTACTGAACATGCACACACACAGAAGTAGTGATATGTACTCACTAGCATATTATTTTAGAAGCAGCATATTATTATTTGAATCGCTGTTATTAGAGAGAGAGGAGAAGCAGGCAGCATCATCAGAAAGCAAAGCATTGTTTTTCAACACAGGACAGAATCTCTATATGAAATTAACAGCCAAAGACACAGTGATGAGGAAATATTAACACATCCTCACTAAAACCAAGAGCCAGTGAAGGAAACTTGCTACCACCATTCCCATCTAGGGTTCCAGAAATTTTAGTCAACATAGTAAGATACATAACATTGGGAAAAACAAGACATTTACCTTTTCACTGGGCTTCCCCGGTAGCTTAGCTGGTGAAGAATCTGCCTGCAGTGTTCGATTCCTGTGTCAGGAAGATCTGCTGGAGAAGGGATAGGCTACCCACTCCAGTATTCTGGCCTGGAGAATTCCATGGATTGTATTTTAAAAATAAGAAATTTACCTTTTTATTACTTTAAGATAATAATGGCTGCATGCCCAGAAAGACTCTCGACCTTCAAATTTAAAAATGAAGTGGCTAGACACATAATGAATTTCTAACAATAAATGTCTTTTCTAAAATCCAAGAAAAAACCTAAGTATAATATTTAATGGAGATAATTTCCCATTTATAATGAGAACACAAAATATTAAGTACCTAAATAGCTTTATAAAAATTTGCAAAAAAAAAAAAAATGTGAAGGTAGCCTAAAAATCTGATAGCTACATTAAAAAGAATGTGTTAAATAAAAATCACCCCATTCTGTATATGGGAAGGTGTCAGTTCTTCCCAAATTCATTTATGCATTCAACACAATTGCATTTAAATTTCCAGTGGGATTTATTCTGAAACATGTTCAAGTAACACTAAGATTTATCTGGAAGAATAAATTCATGAGCAGACCTGAGAAAAGTTAAAATAAAAACAAAATAAAAAAAGATTAACTTGTGATATTTGCCATATGAGATATAGAAACATAATTTAATATCAATATAATCAAAACAGGTGGTGGTGGCCCAGAAAAGATGATCAGAATAAAATAATGAAATAGAAACTCCCCAAACAGAATAAGCATGTTAATATGAAGTAAATGTAGATATGTGTTTTGATACATTATCCCTAATAAATACTAGATTAAAGATTTAAATGTGAAAAATTAGCCATGATAAAATTCCTGGAAGAATATGTGGCAGAATATTTGTGTATCTCAGAGCAAAAAAATAAAGTCCTTTTAAGTGTAAAAGCAATATGAAATAGTCACAGCAGAAGGTTGATATGACTGCATGAAAATAAAAGCTTTTATATTTCAAAAGTCAGCCCCTTACTGCTTTTCATAATAACTGCTGTTGATTATGGGGTTTGTGCTTCTAGGTTTGAACTGGGGCAGTGTTAGAAAGCCTGTTATCTCACAGATGGTTTACTGTGTAGACAGCTTCTAGGATAACTTGTTCTTGGAATGAGACACAGGATTTCGTAGCCACATTTCCATGGTGCACTGATGTATTAAGTCATTGAAACTGTCTCCCCAAACTTCAATCCAGACAGGACTCTGTGTCTTCGGTCTCAGCACACCACCCTCGGAACTCAGGTAGACCCGAGTTCCAGAAGCAGGTGGGACTGGGCTGGTCAAAGAAGGGGCAGCAGGCACTCCTCTTATACCCATTTTGTAGAGGAGGAATATTGCTCTCTGTCACAAACCAACATCCACTTTTTCTGTATGAGATTGTATGTGTTTCTTATCCATAGAAATTAGAGATTAGCTGGGCAAACTTTTCTGCGTGGTTTCCAAGACTGTGTGATCATTTATAAAACAGCTAAATTACACTCAATCTTAATTTGTATTTCAGTAAGGACATGAGAGATTTATGTCTGAAAATTAAACATGAGACAGTCCATCCCGTCATGATTTCCATTCAAATGTTCCTCGTAAACAAGGACAGCAGCAACAGCAGCAAAAAACACTGACATCTGAATGGCCCATGTGTGTGTGTGCGCGCTAAGTTGCTCCAGTCACGTCCGACTCTCTGCGACCCCATGGACTGTAGCCCGCCAGGCTCCTCTGTCCCTGTGAGTCTCCAGGAAAGAGTACTGGAGTGGGCTGCCATGCCCTCCTCCAGGGGATCTTCCCAACCCAGGGATCGAACCCACGTCTCCTGGCAGGTGGGTTCTTCCCCACTAGTGCCACCTGGGAAGCCCAGTGGTCCATTTAGCTTTCATTTAATGCCATTTGTAAAGTTTAGGCAACGCAGACCCACAATATGCGTTTCCCAGTTCCCAGAACAACACAGATAATTGTGGAAAGGCTGAAGGCAGAGCAGAAAAGCCACATCTCTGTGCTCAGACCTGTTGAGGGAAGTTGCCATTGCCAGCACTTAAGAACTGAATGACTCGGGCAACATTCTGGCAGCTCCTTGTGTTACAGTCTCACCAAGCAGTAGGGCTTGCTGCCAGCCATGGTCGGAACTAGATTCTTCAAGGTCGCTCACGCTGCCTTCAGTGCCCCGTGAACTCAGCCACGGTGGAGATGTTGCCATTGCTTTTGGTTCTTCGTCTCGTTACGAGTCATGTCTCTCCAGTAGTTACCAGCCAGCCCATTCTGTCTTCCCCTGTTCAGATCCTAAGGGGAGAGGGTCTAGTAGTCTTAGAGTCACTCCTGGACTCTCAGCAACTCTCAGCAACGCTTTTTGAGCAGACACTTGGCGTGCAGTCCAGGCTACTCTGAAGGTCACTGGCCACCTGATGTACTGGCTCCCCTTGGGTCGCATCCTGGCCACCCCTGTCTCAAGGGGTGCTTGACGCTACTTCCTCCAACATGCTGCGGAGGGTGGGGTTTTCCTTAGAAGAGGACGGTGGGCAACGTGCCCATTACAGCAGAGCTGTGATCCTCCTAAAAACCACGGTGAGCGCTTGCAAAGTGCATGCAATGCATCAGATGTTGCAGTCAACATTTAACATGCCTTAATTCACTAGCGTCTCGCAGCCATAGTATGAGGGAGGTAAGGCTATGATTCTTAGTATTTACCATTTTACAGATAAAGAGCTTACAGTGGTAAACTACTTGCTCAAAAGGGTTAGACCAGCAAGGTGTAGAGTCTTTTGGCTTCCAAAGACTGTGCTCTTAGTTATTAAACTATATTGTATGGAATGATATCTCTTTCTGAGCCTCTGTTTCCTCATCTATCAAATGGGAACTACACTGCAAGGTTGCCTTTAGATTTACAAGCAACACATGTAATGCATTTATCTCAATAAATGACATACAGTAAAAACATCTTTTGAAAACCTGCTTAAGCATTGCTCTGGTTCTTAGAACTGGAAGCTCTAATGCGAGCAGTGGGCTCTGACTCAGCAGTTTATTTAACTAAACATGAGCTGCTTAGATCTCTCATTCCCTCCAGTTTCCTTTTTGCTTTGGTTAAACTGAAGGTTTCCATTTAATGTAAGATTTAGAGGTTTCTGTCTTAGCACTTCCTAAGGCTGGCTACTTTTATCTATTCTTATTTTTATTTCAAAATCTAGATTTATCTGTAATTCTAACTATTGACATTAACGTTGCTTTTTTCTTCCACTTCACTGAGTGGGTGTAGAGGAGTAGGCACCGAATTACTGCTTATGTTACATCTACTTTAATTTATGGTAGCATATCAGTCTTCCTGTGTATCTGAAACATTTTTAAATTAAAATTTAATCTGTTAAAAATTGTGGTTTTATATATATATATATATAAATATAAAACACCTATCATTTAAACCATCTTGAAATGTACAGTTCAGTGGCGTTAAGTACATTCACCCTACTGTGAAACAGCCATTCATCTCCAGACTTTTTCATCTTCCTAAACAGAAGCTCTGTCTCCATCAAACGATAAGTCATCGTCCCCTCCTCCCCAGCCCCTGGCAGCACAATTCTTTATGTTTCTGTCAACTAACTACTCTAGATGCCCCATCTAAGTGAAATCACAGAGCATCTGTCCGTGTTTTGGACTGGCCTATTTTGCTTAGCATAGTTCTTCAAGATTCATCCATGCTGTAGCACGCGCCAGAATGTTCTTCTTTGGAAGGCTGAATCATATTCCATGGTGTGTATGTGTATATACATGTATGTAGCATACATGTATACATACACATACACCTTCAGTTCATCTATTCATCCATCAGTGGATATTTGAATCCCTTCTACCTTTTGTTTACTCTGAATAATGCTCTCGTGAATGAGGACGCGCAAATATCTCTTTGAAACTCCACCGTCAAATGTTTTGAGTGCTTATTCAGAAGTGGAAATCTGGATGTCACAGTAATTGTATGTTTCATTTTGAAGGAATGATCATGCTGTTTTCCATAGCAGCTATACCACTTGCATTCACATCAACAGGGCACAAGGATTCCAGTTTCTCAACATTCTTGCCCACACTTGTTATTTCCTGGTGTTTGTTTTATTCTCAAACGTTTATTTGAGCATTCTTATACACGGTTATCAATCCATCAAGCAATCTTCACCAGATTAGAAAATGTGTTCATGCAGCTCATTCCTCCAGGGATAGAGACATGAGTGAAGCTGCAAGTTGAATAGCACTGCTAAATGTTTTCAGCTTTGAGAACATTTGGACCATAAAGAAGGCTGAGTGCTGAAGAATTGATGCTTCTGAACTGTGGTGCTGGAGAAGACTCTTGAAATCCCCTTGGACCGAAAGGAGATCAAACCAGTCAATCCTAAATGCAATCAACACTGAATATTCATTGGAAAGACTGATGCTGAAGCTGAAGCTCCATAACTTCGGCCACCTGATGTGAAGAACTGACTCATTGGAAAAGACCCTGATGCTGGGAAAGACTGAGGGCAGAAGAAGGGGCCCAGGGGATGAGATGGTTGGATGTCAACATCGACTCAGTGGATAAGAGTTTGAGCAAACTCTGGGAGGTAGTGAAGGACAGGGAAGCCTGCGGTGTTGCAGTCCATAGGGTCGCAAAGAGTCAAAGACAACTGAGCACCTGAACAACAACAGCAACAGTTGGATTTTACAACTGTTGGTGTCATTTTTTTTTAAGTTTTTTTCATTGCGGGTCCCACTCAGCTAGAAAGGGATGCAGTGAAATAGTTGAAGACCTCAATAATATTGGTTGAGATGAATTCAACTGTCCTTTAAAATGTTCAGTGTGAAAGTATAGCTAGGACATGGAAGCAACCTAGATGTCCATCGGCAGATGAATGAATAAGAACATCGTGGTTCATATACACAATGGAGTATTACTCAGGTATAAAAAAGAATGCATCTGAGGTAGTTCTAATGAGGTGGATGAAGCTGGAGCCTATTATACAGAGTGAAGTAAGTCAGAAAGAAAAACACCCGTACAGTATATTAACGCATATATATGGAATTTAGAAAGATGGTAATGAAAAACCTATATACAAGACAACAAAAGAGACACAGATGTAAAAAACAGACATTTGGACTCTGTGGGAGAAAGCGAGGGTGGGATGATTTGAGAGAACAGCACTGAAGCATGTATATTACCATATGTGAAACAGATCACCAGTCCAAGTTTGACACATGAAACTGGGCACTCAAAGCTGGTGCACTGGGATGACCCAGGGGGATGGGATGGGGAGGGAGGTGGGAGGGGGGTTCAGGATGGGGAGAATGCATGTACACCCATAGCTGATTCATGTCAATGCATGGCAAAAACCACCCCAATGTTGTAATTAGCCAATTAAATAAATAAATTAAAAAAAATTACAAACCGCTTGGAAACCCAGTGTCATCCCCTTATACATTAACTGGGAAGCAGAGTCCCTCCTGGCCTCATTGTCACCTCTCAATCGCAGAGTTCATGGCTCAGAAAAGTTGAGCGGGACAGCCCTTAATTTGTGTTTGTCTGTGACACAACAACTTGTGATGCTCGGACCTATTTTCTTACCAAATCTTGAGCTTCTCAAGGGAAGACTTCATCTATATTTGATCCCCCACAATTACCCACAATGTTTTACATATAAACATTCACAAGCTGTTTATTTTTCATTTGTGGGATATTAACCAACTGGCCTGAGCCTCTACGACTTGGTCATTTCTGAAAAGTTGCCCCTTGCTGCTTTGGAGGGCTCCCCGCTGCCCGTGCGGGCGGAGTCGTTGGCTTGCACTTTGGCGCTCTCTAGAGGAGAGCCCTGCATAGACCCTCTGGTATCGTTTAAGCTTGATTTTCATAGGGAAAATAAAGGAGCAAGCCCAGTTCTGTCTTGGAATTGTCGGGGGAGGGTGTAATTTCCTCGGCTCTGTCTCGCCACAGCAAAAATTTGAAGTGACTGGCGGACCAGCTTGGTTACAGCTCAGTTTTATTTGGCAAGCAAAGGAAAATACATCCTTGAGGCGTCAGGGCTGGCCGACCCATAAAAAGCGAAGCGAAGAGAAAGGCTTAATTTTGGCTCCTTTTTTTAAATGTTTTTTTCTCCTCCCTTTGAGCCTGCTCTGTGCAAATTGGGCTAGCCAGAAGGGCTGTTTGTTTCAGCTGAGGTTCTCACTCCAGTTTTTGGACCTTCCTCTGTTCTATTTTCACAGGCTTTTTCCTTTCTTTGTCTTGTGGCCACACTATTTCAGACTCCTTCTTCCTATTCTAACTACCTAACAGAATGCATTAGGAGCTAGAAGGGAAGCCTACTGCCTCTCCCACAGCAGGCTCGGTTAGGGCCCCCAGATATCCCCACACGTGTGGTAGTAAGAAAATGTGGCTCCCGGTGCCTGTGAAAGTGATCGGTAAATTCTCTTTCGTGAATTGTTGCCTCTCCTTTCTCATATTTGTCTCGGGGTGTTGTTTCACTATTTTATGAGTCTGAATGCAATTAGTTACAATTAAAATCTGAATTCTCTAAGTGTATTTGCAGTACAATTTCATCAGAGGCAATAAAAAATAAATAAGTTAGAATGACTTTATTACTTATGTGTGTCAAATTTGGGTAGGCTCTAATAAAGTGAACTCTTCAGAGCATCTATACAGCATGCGGAATCTGCAGGGGGTTGAAAGTCTCCAAATCTCAAGTTCATTTCACCTAACCGGCCACACTCTGCATAGATATGAGTCAGGACCATTTTCTAGGTAAGAATGCCTCCAGGGTCTTTCATGAGTGAAGATCTTATTCCACATTTTTCTAGGGGAGGGAGGAGTTGGTGTCTGACAAAAATGACTCCCAAACTGGTTGACACCTTTCTGTCTTCATTTCTGGGCTGACACTGTTCATTCCATCTATTTGTATTCCAGATGCCAAATGAATACGAGACATCTGTCTGAGATCTAATAACGTATTTCCACTGGGTTCACGGGCAGAGGAATCTCTATTCAGCATTTGTTGTTGTTCAGTGGCTAAGTCATGCTGGACTCTGTGACCCCATGGGCTGCAGCACCCAGCCTTCCCTGTCCTTCACTGTCTCCCAAAGTTTGCCCAGACTCATGTCCATCGAGTTCGTGATGCCATCTGACCATCTCATCCTCTGCTTCCTCCTTCTCCTCCTGCCCTCAAACTTTCCCAGCATCAGGGTCTTTTCCAGTGAGTCAGTTCTTCACATCAGGAGGCCAAAATATTGGAGCTTCAGCTTTAGCATCAGTCCTTCCAAAGAGTATTCAGGGTTGATTTCCTTTAAGGTTGACTGGTTTGATCTTGCAGTCCAAGGGACTTTCAAGAGTCTTCTCCAGCACCACAATTCAAAAACATCAGTTCTTCAGTGCTCAGCCTTCTTTATGGTCCAGCTTTCACATCTGTATATAACTACTGGAAAAAACCGTAGTTTGACTATACAGACCTTTGTCAGCAAAGTGATGTCTCTGCTTTTTAATATGCTGCCTAGGTTTGTCATAGCTTTTCTTCCAAGGAACAAGTGTCTTTTAATTTAATGTTCAGCATTACTGACACTGAAGACTTACTCTCTCCAGAAATGGTTTCCCCTTGTAAATTCTCACCTTTGTCCCATCCGTTCTCTCTCCCTCCCTTCGTAACCTCACCTAGTCCTCTTGTTCCTCACTCCCTCCCACTCTTTTCTGCTCAAATTTTATTGAAAGCCTCATAATGAGGACAAATACAAGAGAATATTGTTACAAGTCCAAGTTTGTACTGCTACCAAGATGGTAGACTAATGTCCCAGAGAACTCATCTTAATCAAGTTAGAATTCATACTTTATTTTTATTAAAAAAAAAAAGGAGGGGTGTGATTGTTTGTTGCAAACTATTTGGTGTCAGAATTCTCTTTTGCATCTGCCCATGACGGTCAGGTCATGAAGTTCCTATAGCCCCCCAACAAAACAAAGGTTATTCTGTGTTCTGCAACTTTTCATCTCTATATGAATGGAAACATGTTACACCTTTAAAGGTCAGAGCCTTGAAAATGACCTGTTATATTTTAGGCTATAGGTAACATTCTCAACTTGTAGCAAAAGCAATAAGATTCTTCCCTGTTATAGTATGGCACTTCTACTCATGGAACTTGCATACTTCTGCACCAGCTCCTGCCAAAGTTATCAAGCACTTACCAAGTACTATGCAGGGTTTTTTTTTCTTTTTTTCTCATTTGCAGACGCACAATGCTCAAAATTGACATCATCTTCTTCTTTCCATTCCCCAAAGCCATGTTAAGAGGAAAGACTGATTCTGCCCTCAGAAAACCTTTTCATCACCTGACATCTTTCCTTTCTCACTGACCACCCTTACTCCAGACTTTCATCACATTATGCCCAGGGCTTTGAGTTGAGTTGTGTCCACCAAAAATATATGCTCAAGTCCTAACCCTCCATACTTGTGAAAGGACCTTATTTGGAAACGCGGTCTTTGAAGATACAATAAAATTAAAATGAAGTCATACCGGACTCAGTTCAGATCAGTCACTCAGTCGTGTCCCACTCTTTGCAACCCCATGAATCACAGCACACCAGGCCTCCCTGTCCATCACCAACTCCCAGAGTTCACTCAAACTCATGTCCATCAAGTCAGTGATGCTATCCAGCCATCTCATCCTCTGTTGTCCCCTTCTCCTGCTCCCAATCCCTCCCAGCATCAGAGTCTTTTCCAATGAGTCAACTCTTCACATGAGGTGGCCAAAGTACTGGAGTATCAGCTTTAGCATCATTCCTTCCAAAGAAATCCCAGGGTTGATCTCCTTCAGAATGGACTAGTTGGATCTCCTTGCACTCCAAGGGACTCTCAAGAGTCTTCTCCAACACCACA
>SJYF01000258.1:5993506-6003588 GCA_006410515.1 Procapra przewalskii
CAATAAAGCAGAAATAGATGTTTTTCTGGAACTCTCTTGCTTTAGGCTTATTCCAGTGGCTGGTATCTTTATAAGAAAAGGGAAATTTGGACATAGAAAAAAAACAGGGGGAAGGTCATGTAACAGCTGAGGCAGAGATTGCAGTGATATGTCTACAAGCCAAGAAACATCAACAATTTTTGGTAATTAGCTGGAAGAGTGACACAGAACAGATTTTCCTTCAAGGTCTATAGAAGGAACCAACACTTTGGACACATTCATTTAGGACTTCTAGACCCCAGGACTGTGGGACAGTATATTTTTGTTGTTGAAAGCTGTCTGGTTCGTGGTGATTTGCTAAGGCAGACCTCAGAGGCAAATATGCCGTCTGTACAGTCTCCTTGCAGTGGTGTTCCTTGCCTACAAGCACCCTGTTTCCTCCCGTCTTTCATCATCGTGGCATCCTGCATGTTGCTTTCAAGGATGTGTCATTGCCAGTCAGAGAGCACTCAGCCATGGGAAGTGAGCCATGAACGTGGAAAGGAGGTTCTGAGACTAGAAAGTGGTCATCTACAGCACCGGATGCTTGGAGAAATCTCGGAGTGGCCATAGATCATAGGTTTTCACTCAGACATGCAATGGGAGACTCAAAGGACAGAGAAGCTACTGCTGCTGCGTGGGTGACGTACATACAACCTCACTGAGACCTCTCTGCTGGGGTCACTACTGTGCTTACAGGGAGCAAGCTGAGGCTCTGTGGGGTGAAGCTGCCAAGCTGGTCAGGTCCAGCCACAAAGTTTGAACCCAAGAGGATCAAGCTTATTTATGTTTATTTTTCCTGGCTCTACCTTACTACTTTCTTGTCTGGGAGTCTCTTTGCCCCTCTGCCCCTGATCAAAACCTGTTCATCATTCAAAATCCTGTTTAAATTTAATTTTACCTGCTAAAATTTCTCCCAAGCACCTCATCCAAAAGAGATCTGAACTAGTTCCAATATATAAAAATTAATGATCTACAAATCACTCTATTTGGCACAACTGAGCACTTCCTGAGTTATTCTTCAGTTATTGTCTTGATCACTTTGCATTTTTTCTTTGCAGTTGGTCTTTTTTTTTTTTCCCCGAAATTGTTGTGGGCTCTTTGGGCAGAGTCCGTAGCTGATTCTTCTTTGCATGCCTAGCAGGTCTCAGAACAATGCCCTGCACAACGGTGCTCCATAAACTCAGACGCCTTGGTGCTCAGTATAACCATCTGTTCTGGATTTGTTAACCCTGGGCCATAGAATGGATCCCTTAGATGTCCCCAGTCTTGGTCCCCTTGCTGTTGACATAAAGAGTTTGACCTGGCAAGTTTCAGTTTCCTCCAGTCCTACTAGGCTAGGATACTGCTCCTTTGGCTCAGAGCCATGGAAGGAAGATGGGATGTGGGCTGCTTCTGATCCCATTCCCCGGAGCACGGGGCCTCAGTAAGTTTCACTTGAGCCAGATTCACCAGATTGGCTGGGCAGCGGTCATGACCTTGGTGCTGGGAGGAAATGAAGGACAGGTGTGATGCTGGTGGTCTCTCTGTGTGGCCTCAGGTGTCTGCTCAACATTCTGTCTAGGACACAGGGAGGAAAATGCCAGATGCCAGCTGGATGGATCTGTCTTCCCACACGTACCCAGAAAGACTGCCAAGATGTTAACGCAGGAGTCGTGGTCCATGGTGTTCTGCAGAATCAGGCTCTGAATAGTAGCAAATGCATCTGACCTTGTTCACAACATGTTCTTCGGAAACAGGTGACATAGACAGACATGGATGTATGTGGGGTGTGTGTGTGTGTGTGTGTGTGTGTGTGTGTGTGTGTGTAGGGGTGTTGGCATGAAAACTTAGAGTGGAACTGAAGCTCTGCTTTACCTTTTCTTATTGAAATAACAACCCCCCACCCATTATAATCTTATGAATACTTCTCAGTGCCAGTTCATAAAAACGTCAGGTTCTACAGATGAGCGGTTTCAGGGGCAACTGAAGTTTTACAAGCTGGCAGACAAGTTTTTAAAAGTTTAAAGCATAAGTTTGTAAATCCAGATGCTGATGGTTTGTGGTGGTTTAGGAAGTGAGACCATTCCCTTGCTGGGAGGAGCATCTCCCTTTACTGAACTGCGTTAAAACCCCTCAGCCAGTCATACATGCCAGTGAAAACCATCTAGACATGCTGAGAACAGAATTCTCAGTTCTGGCTGTAGTTAACAACATCTGGTAGCGCCTCATATGACACTGCAGCCAGAAAAATTTGAGGGGAGAGGACAATGGAAACTTTGTCCTTAAAGAAGGATCATGATAGTTGGCAATCACGCATAATTACAGGTAGAGTTTTATTTAAAAAAACCAAGTAGCAGGAGGTAGTTAATTAATTTTTATGGGGACTAACTGTATTTGGTGCTAATTTTACTGAGACCAGTTCCTTCCTGGCCTCTAGAGAAGCAGATGTAAATGTGTAGCGCACACTCATCGTTTGTGCTGTTAGCAAAAAAATTCAAGCTTGATGAATTGTTTCAGAGACAATTACTGTCAATATTACTACTTCACAGCAATTTTTTTAACAGTTATAGGTATGATCATTTATTTGCAAATTTCTTAAAAGAGGGGCAACAAAGGAACGGGTGGAGATTTGAATAGTGTATTTCTAACTTTATTTACAGGGCTTCTTCGGTGGCTAAGAATCCATCCTCCAGGGCAGGAGATATGGATTTGATCCCTGGGTTGGGAAGCTCCCGTGGAGGAGGAAATGGCAGCCCTCTCCAGTACTCGTGCCTGGAGAATCCCATGGACAGAGGAGCCTGGTGGGCTACAGTCCACGGGGTCACAAAAGAATCAGACACAACTTAGTGACTAGACAACCAAGTTTAAGATACATGTTGTATTTCGAATTCAAAAGTGACACTTGGCCTATGTTTTTTGCATGTATTCAATGGGAGGCCACATGATTTTGGGCAGTGATTTTCATCCAGGGATGATTTGAGCCCGACTCATTTTCAGGGAGCATTTGGTAGTGTCTGGGGACGTTTTTATTGTCTCCACTGTGGCGGGTCCTACCGACACCTGGGGGTAAACGCCACGGTGCTGCTGAGCTTACAGGACACACTCAGGACAGTCTCCCACACCAAAAATAACCTGGCCCTAAATGTCAGAAGTGATGAGACTGAGAAGCTCTGCTCTAAGGAAAAAGAAATTCTATTTCTCTTTGATGATAACCTACTATTAACCTTTGAGCCCCACTTTGTCCAAAACAACTGAGGAGTCATTCCCTGCAAGTTAACTTCAGAAAATCCGTTTCTTTCATTTCTGTTGTTAATGCAGAACAGAGAAGGTATATCCAGCCCGAGTGCCCCACCTGATGGCAGAGTGGGCAATCACGCGCTGCTCCTCTGCCCTTCTGACATTTTGTGGGAACCACGATTAATCTTTAAAGATATTTCAGTGCTTCCCAGGAAGCACCAGTGGTAAAGAGTCAGCTTGCCGATGCAGGAGACATAAGAGATGCGGGTTTGATCCCTGGATCGGGAAGATCCCGTGGAGAAGGCATGGCAACCCACTCCGGTATTCCCACAGACAGAGGAGCCTGGTAAGCTACAGTCCACAGGGTCCCAGAAAGTCAGAAGCCACTGAAGATGCTTGGCACGTATGCAAAGATGTTTCAATGGTGGCCAGCTTTATTCTGAAGGATGCTGCCACTTGGAAGCAAGGAAAAGGAAAAAGGAGGAAGGAAAAAAAGGAAAAAAAAGCTATGTTTTCAGTTTAAAACATCTCCAAAGCTTGATGGGGCTAGTAAAGGACATCATTAACTATCCCAATAGCCGAAAAGATAACGCAAATGCTATAGACGCAGCTAGCTATCAAATATTATGAGGGCATCTGAGAGCACTAGAGGCTGGTGACTTAACACCATTTTTCAGGGCAATCCCACTGTTCTCATCAGCTTCCCCCCTGGTCCTGCCCTCCTCTCGGAAGAAGTCCTGAAGTCTCTGATACAGCACCTGAGTACAATAAACCCAAATGTCATGCTCGTTATTTCGCAGGATTTGATTGCTTTTCTGCTGCATGCTATTATTTAGCGACGATGTTGCTTCCTGGAGCCTCTTTCTTACCAGGGGGCCGGGGGCTGGGGGGAACTGAGCTAAGGGGGCTGATGGATGCTGAAGAGAAGGAAGATGTCAGGTGACATCTGATGCCCTGGAAGCCGGGAGGAGTGCTCCCCTTAGGAAAAGCGGTCTTTCATTCCAAGCTCCTGGAAGGATCCCATTCCAGACTTCTCCTGATAAGCCCTGTTTCCTAACAGTGTGAGGTTAATGAACCTCCTTATTTTTGGCAGGATGAGCGTGTGGAAAGGAGAAAAATCCATCTGAGACAGCCCAGTTCAGAGGCTTTAATTGCTTATGTGACAATGAAGATGAAAGCCCCCTCCTTTCGAAGCAGAAGGCTGCAGCCCTGTCATCCCCAATCTGGCAGCTCTTCCTCAATTACATAAACAAGAAGGAAATTAAAATTGGATGGATTAAATAAGGGGGGTGAACTGGTACTTATTTCCTAACCAGACATTACCATTTTTGCTCTTTTGAATTGATAATTATCAGCACCGTAGCTTATTCACTTGTGTAATGAGGTCCTTTTACTTTTAATTAAAATTGAGATGCTTTATATTCTTTGCCTTCCCTTAAGAAAATCTTTCAAGGGTTGAAGCCCCTGATATTGGAAAGCTTTAATTACAGAGCAGAAAGAGCAGAGTGGAAAGAGCTGGAGGGGGGTTGTGGCTCTTCGTTTTCCATGAATGTAATCATGGGGGAAACTCAGGTGTGCATCGTGCTAAATCACTTCAGTCGTGTCCAATTCTGTGTGACACCGTGGACTGGAGCCCACCAAGCTCCTCCGTCCATGGGATGCTCCAGGCAAGAATCCTGGAGTGGGTTGCCATTTCCTCCTCCAGGGGACCTTCCCCACCCAGGGATCGAACCGCATATCTCCTGCATTGCCAGGAGGGTTCTTTACCACTAGTGCCACCTAGGAAGCCCAGGAACCCAGGCAGATCAGTGAATTTGTCAGTTTGCCAAAGATTATGTTTATTGGAAGCTGGAAAGCATTCCTGGGGAACCATGCCTGTAAGGGTGGTTTCTCATCCTTTTGCCTCCTCTGCCTAATTTCAGAACCCTAGTAGATCATCACCAAATTTCACATTTTGTCCTGAAAATGTACATAAAGATTGTCATAAAAAAACCAAGCCACGACAGACACCCAGACTTGCACCTGTCTCCCGCCAGTGAGAAATGTGTTTATATTGAAATAAGGTCCTGCATCAGTCAGGGTTCCCCAGAGATACAGAACCAAGGGGAGGCAGAGAGATAGACAGATGATAGAGATATTTTAATTTAGATTCTTAAAAGCTTAAAAGAGGGCTTCTCTGGTGGCTCAGTGGTTACGAATCTGCTTGCCAATGCAGGAGACACGAGTTTTTGATCCCTGGTCTGGGAAAATCTCACATGCTGTGGAGCAGTTAAGCCCATGCACCACAAACTATTGAACCTGTGCTTTAGAGCCAGCCAGGGGCAGCTGCTGAGCCCACACGCCCTCGAGCCTGTGGTCTTCAACAAGAGAGGACGCCTCAGTGAGAAGTCTGCTCACCCCAAGTAGAGGGTAGCCCCGCAGTCACCACAGCTAGAGAAAAGCCCTCACAGCAGTGAAGACCCAGCACAGCCAAAAATAAATAAAATTTAAAAAAACAAATTAAGGAGGTATATTTTAAGAAATTGGTTTATGCAATGTCAGGGCTAGCAAACCGAAACTCTATAGGTTGGATTGGCAGCTGAGAAACTCAGGCCGTCTTGCAGGCAGAATTGCCTCTTCCTTGGCATATCTCAGTTTTTGTTCTTAAGGATCTTCAGCTAATTGGATGAAGCCCAAATATTTTACTGAGGGCAAACCCCTTTACTTAAAATCTAATGATTGCAGATATTCACGTCAACTGAAACTACCTTCACAGTAACACTCAGATTCGTATTTGATTAAATACTTGCTGTGCTTAGTCACTTGAGTCACGTACAGCCTTTGTGACCCCATGCATTGCAGCCCTCCAGGCCCCTCTGTCCCTGGGATTCTCCAGGCAAGAGTACTGGAGTGGGGTGCCATGTCCCTCCAGGGGATCTTAGCAACTCAGCAATAGAGCACGAGTCTCTGATGGTACCTGCACTGGCAGACAGATTCTTTACCACTAGCACTGCTTGGGAAGCCCCTCGGACTATATAGCAGGCAGTAAATCTTTTTAATATCACAAGAGAACACAATGTCAGCCAATTTAAATCATTAAACCATTTTCTAGCAATTATCATTTTTAAAAATTCACTCAAGAAAAATATTAAATCTGAACAGACCATGTAAAGGTCAAATTGGTTAATATTCTTGGAATAATAACCAGCTACATCTCCACTGGACATAAGCTACTTGTTTCTCACTTAAATTTATCTTTTAATTGGAAGAAAATTGCTTTACAATGCTGTGTTGGTTTCTGCCATTTAACAATGTGAATCAGGCATAATTATACATATATTCCCTCCTTCTTGGGCTACCCTTCCCTCCTCCCATCCCACCCCTCTAGGTCATGGCAGAGCACCAGGCTGAGCTCCTACTGTATACAGCAACTTCTCACCAGTCATCCGCTTTGCACATGGTGGTGTATATATGCCAAAGCTCCTGACTGTTTGTCCCAGCCTCTCTGTCACCCCTGTGTCCACAGTCCGTTCTCGACTTTTGCACCTCCATTCCTTCCCTGCAATTAGGTTCATCAATACCATTTTTCTAGATTCCACACATATGTGTTAATATACAGTATTTGTTTTTCTCTTTCTGACTTACTTCAGTCTGTATAACGGGCTCCACCCTTATGGCAGAAAGTGAAGAGGAACTAAAAAGCCTCTTGATAAAAGTGAAAGAGGAGAGTGAAAAAGTTGGCTTAAAGCTCAACATTCAGAAAATGAAGATCATGGCAGCCGGTCCCATCACTTTATGGGAAATAAATGGGGAAACAGTGGAAATAGTGTCAGACTTTATTTTGGGGGGCTCCAAAATCACTGCAGATGGTGACTACAGCCATGAAATTAAAAGATGTCTACTCCTTGGAAGAAAAGTTATATGTTTATTATATATAACCTAGATAGCGTATTCAAAAGCAGAGACATTACTTTGCCGACTAAGGTCCGTCTAGTCAAGGCTATGGTTTTTCCTGTGGTCATGTATGGATGTGAGAGTTGGACTGTGAAGAAGGCTGAGTGCCGGAGAATTGATGCTTTTGAGCTGTGGTGTTGGAGAAGACTCTTGAGAGTCCCTTGGACTGCAAGGAGATCCAGCCAGCCTGTTCTGAAGGAGATCAGCCCTGGGATTTCTTTGGAAGGAACGATGCTGAAGCTGAAACTCCAGTACTTTGGCCACCTCATGCAAAGAGTTGACTCACTGGAAAAGACTCTGATGCTGGGAGGGATCGGGGGCAGGAGGAGAAGGGGACGACAGAGGATGAGATGGCTAGATGGCATCACGGACTCAATGGATGTGAGTCTGAGTGAACTCCGGGAGTTGGTGATGGACAGGGACGCCTGGAGTGCTGCAATTCATGGAGTTGCAAAGAGTTGGACACGGCTGAGTGACTGAACTGAACTGATAAGGGGCTCCAGGTTCCTCCACCTCACTACCATTGATGCAGATGCACTCCTTTTTATGGCTGACTAATCTTCCATCAGTCCACATCTTCCTTAGCCATTCATCTGTCAATGGATGTCTAGGTTGCTTCCATCTCCTGGCTATTGTTCAATAGTGCTGCAAAGGACACGACTTACTTGAGTTTCTATTATAGATAAGAAAGAATTGCATTATAGTCTATTTTCTGCAACTTATAGAACTATAAAATAGCTCAAAGATGTTCAAAAGCAGAGCCAGGGCAGATGGGCGCCCTAGACAGCAGAATCACTCATGTGTTTGTCCATTTCTAAGTCTTCCATAATGTTCCTTGACTATCTAAGCTGCATTTTGCTGTTAACCTTCTCTAAATATTGACTTGGGGATAACTTTGTTTTTTGATGCTGCTGATTGCCTAGCTTAATAAAATTTTTGATTTTCTTATTTTTATTTGAAATAAGAAATCGATGGAACAAGTGCATTGATATCAGATAAGTCTATGGGAAGTCAGGCCATACCTTTTGGCAACCCACCACTTTAGCTCAATTGCTTGCAAAACGCTTTTTGCAAGATGTACTGAGAGAGCCTCAGCTAAATAAACCATCTTCTTTGCAGACAACATAAGGTTTCAAAGCAACATTTAAACAGAATACAGTTGACCTTGAACAGCACAGGTTTTAACTGCATGGGTCTACCTACATGCAGATTTTTTTCAATAGTGAATACTACAATACTACAGGATAATCTGTTAGTCGAACTCATGGTTGAGAAACTGTGGATCTGGAGGAACCTCGGATATGGTCAGCCAATTATAAGTTACAAGGTGATTTGAACACCATGGAAAGTTGGTGCCTCTAACCCCTGCATGATTGAAGGGTTAATGGTAAGACTTTTTTTTCCCCAGCATTTAAGATACAGCCTTTCTCCCAAGCCCATCTTACTCTCAAATCAAGCCTTTGTTACTCTTGAAGTAGAACTGAATGTTCACATGTGAGAGCATTCCCTATAGGTTAGAGTTCCATACGTAAGAATCTCATCTTTTATGAAATGCAAACATTCCTTGATTGCCATGGCAAAGTCATCAGCTCTGCTATTTGCCTCATGCTTTCTAGGGAAAAGTGGAGAGGCCAGATATCTGAGACTGCAGGAGGCGGGGCCTGAGATGAAGGAGGTTGGAAGGACAGGTACCCGCACTGAGGAATGGTGCATCAGAGAACCAAGAGCATCACCCGAGGAAATGGGGCCTGGGATTTGAGATAGTTCACCAGGAGAAAGCAGGGACTCTGGAAAGAGACAGGTAGATGCTAAGGACAGCACTCATCTCTGCGTCTGTGCCAAGAATGATCAAAGATCGACAGGGTGATCCAACTCCCTATTTCGAATGCCAAAGACAAAGAAGGAATGCTTTGGACTGGCCTCGCCTACGCTGTTTGTTTAGATATAAGGCGTTAGTTCTCTGGACCGTTGACCTTGTATAAAGCGGGCAGCATTTTCTGCCTGCCAGCTCTGCACCCTTGCAACAGGCTGTGAGCATCAAAGAATTACCCTCGTAACAAAATCAGCCCTTTAAATCACTCAGAAGACTTACGATAAGGATCACTACCCAGAATAATTTGCTGCCAAATAAAGAATCAGATGCTGATAAATAAGAAAGAACAGCCAGATGGTGGAGTTCAAAGGGAAAAAGTGCGTGAGTCTCCCTTTATTTTGTGTTTTGGTATTTTCAATTGAATTAGTGTGGTGGATCTTTTATAAGTTGCTATGTGCTGAATTGTCACTAACTGCGCTCATTGTACCGATATTTCTACTTGGGGTGGTTGGGGGCTCTCTGAACAGCCAGCCCACTGTCAGGACAGCGTGATAGTGTCATGCAGTTCTCAAGGCAGCTTCCTCATGTTGCTCTAGGTCTGGGGTGTTCCGTTTATCCAGGGGCAGTGAATGAAGGTCTTTGAATTGGCTGCATAATATGACAGACACATTGCAAAATAGAAATGCGGGCACTTGCTTTAAAGAGCAGTAAGACTGTTGTGACAGAGACAGTAGATAATTGGGCCGCATGGGGAGCGCCCCTGCGAACAGGCCCTGGGTGATTCAGGCGTCACAAATTCGTGAAACTGGCCCTGGTGGCATCAGTGAGGAGCAGCAAGTTTGTTCTCACTGTTGACTTAGTCGCCATGCCAGAGAGTTGGGGTTTACAATTTAGTGGCCAATTAAATACTCTGGACTGGAAAGATGACTAAAAGTTGGGCTTCCAGAGGAAAACTGTCTCTTTGTAAAAGAAGGCTTCAACCCTGAATTTCTTAGAATTCATGGCAGATTCATGTTGATGTATGGCAAAACCAATACAATATTGTGAAGTAATTAACCTCCAATTAAAATAAATAAATCTATATTTTAAATAAATAAAT
>SJYF01000258.1:6003595-6020309 GCA_006410515.1 Procapra przewalskii
AAAAAAAAAAAGATTCAAATTACTTTGTAATTACATTCCTTGGGGATCCATGGGGACCTCTCTTGGAAAAGTTTTTACACTTCATTTCATTTAGATTCCATCTACTTTCATACATTTATAGTCATGTCATAGGTTATTTGGGTAACAACCCAAGCATTGCAACATTTCCAGGTTCCATTTGTGTTAGAGTATATGAATCTGTCAACATAAAGCAATCACCTCTACTGACAGTATTTAACTTTTTACGCAGGGTTTCTCAAACTGGGCTCTGTAGAAGTGCTCTTGGGTGCCCTAACTTTCAAGTTTGCTCTATGTCTTAGTCAAGCTGTGACCCAAAGGTTTAGAAGCCATAGTAATTAATGAGAAGATCTGTGCTCTTTCTAATGACCATACGATAGTCAAACGCTTAAAAAATAGTTGAGGAAAAGGAAAATGGCAATCTTCATGCAGATCAGATTTACCCTACTGGTTAAAAAACATTGAGATCATCAGATATTGAGAAAAAACAATGTTACCAACAAGAGTAGTTTTGAGTGTTCATTGCATGACGTACACTTTCGGTGCGTTTTTCAGTCCTCTGAGTTGGGTCCTGATTGAGCCCCTGTTTTGCAGATGCAGAAACTGAGTCAGACCCAGGTATCCAGCAGAAGGGGCGGAAATCAAAGTTCAAGCTCCAGAATCTGATTCTAAAGCCAGGGTCTCTCCCACCAATGGCATTTCTTCACACACTTAGGCTAGGAAAACTTTACACGTGAAAGTCTGTGTCATTTTAAGCTTTTACAAGATCTGCCTTTCTGCAGAATTTAGGGAGACATGACTGGTTTAAAATGCAGGCTTTATTGTTATTCGAGATGAGGAATCCAAAGATAACTGCCACTGAAGAGAGAGTTCATTTCTCACAGTTACCGAGAGATGGGGCCACGTGGGAAGCACCAGGGTGAGTCAGGAGGCAGAGAGGGGAAGGGAGCAAAGTGTGGGTGAAAGCCTTCACTGTGGTCTTTGTGGGAAGGGAAGGATGAGACATAGCAAGTGGGCGGAGGAGTAACCCACCTGAGTAATTTCAGTGGTCTCCAAAGTGTAAGGACTGTCTCAGATTGCCTTGTAGCTGGCCCCTAAGTGATTGGGGCCAGGGAAGAGTGGCCTGGCCTGTGGGAGGTGGTTAAGGCATGGGCTCTGGGTCGGTCGATTTGCGTATGTAAGGTATGCTTGTGGGTGAATCATTCATTGTCTCTGGGAATTGGCTTGCCTCTGGGAGGAGCAGTCTTCATTAGCCAGGCCCCAGATGTAAAGCATAAGAATATAAAGCATGCTAATACAAGGACCTGGAAGACCCAAGCAGACAAGAGACCCAGAGCTGCTGTCCGGTCTAAAGTGTCGCCTCCTGGGAGCAATGTCCTCTCCTTTAAGAGAAGACAATACATCTTTGAAGAACGATGAGAAAGCGATAATGCAAAAATGTACTTGCCGCTCATGGAGACAGACCGATTCATCAGAGCTGCAACCATAGAGCCCAAGGATGTGGCCTTGAGAATAAATGGCACCAGAAGAAAGCAAAGGTGACACCTGGTGATTGCAAGCAATCTCAATTATTGCTTCTTGGGAATTAGGCAGAGAATATAGGCAACGTAACATTTTTTCAAATGCATATTTCTTCTGATTTCCTCTTCTCACTTTGCTCATCTCTCGAGGTCAATAAACAGAATTAGTGTTGATGAGCTTAGGGCTTCTCAAGTCCCACATCAGAGGTCTCACTCAACCAGTCCCTACCCTGCCACCTGCTCTTGGGTGACTAGTCTCCAAGCTGGACTTCCAGTTTCCCTCCTATTTCTGCTGGGAATCTGGGAGTCCAGGGGACTGCGGACTGAAGGCATCAAGATTTCTGGGTTCCCTGATCGCATCCACCCAGAAGACTGAAGGGCAATTGCTGACCTTGGTCCCTGTCCTAACCCCTGTGCTCCTTCAAGGGTCAATGATGATGCTCGGAGCTGAGGCTCTCAGACTTTGGTGAGCAGCTTATGGACTAAGAGGTTTCCTCTTGCTCCATCCTCCTAAAGTGCAGGGAACCCAGGCTCTCACATCCCAACAGTCTGATTGGACCCCTTTCTTCAGGAAGGAGAGCTGCCCCCCTACTCACCTATAGGCAGCTACATATCCCTTTGAGCTCAAAGTTGCTCTACTGGCTTTATAAAAGTCAAGGTGTTGTTCCACTATCAGTCTTGCTATAACAGATTAAAAAAAAAAACAAACAGAAAAAACTCATTCTTCCCCTAGAGCATGGCCTACAGGTATATTCTGAAAGTTGCAATCATTTTCCTCACCTCTTTCTACTCACAGCACAAATATTCTCAAATAGAACTTTAGGTCAAGGTTAAGGTCATTCGGGCTTCCCTTGTGCCTCAGATGCTAAAGAATCCATCTGCAATGTGGGAGACCTGGATTTGATCCCTGGGTTGGGGAGATCCCCTGGAGAAGGGAAAGGCTACCCAGTCCAGTATTCTGGCATAGAGAATTCTATTCTGTATACACCATGGGGTTGCAAAGAGTCAGACACAACTGAGCGACTTTCACTTTCACTAAGGCCATTTTTTTCTATGCACACGTCTTGACATTTTGGCTGCAGGTTCTTTGATACTTAAACCCACTTATGAGTAGACATATGGTCTGTCTTTCCAATACTGGCAGTTAGAGCTTTATGATGGGTTAGTAGAAGTAATGTGTTTCATTCCTAATTCTTGTATTCATTCTGTAATTCTCTCTCAAGTCAGACACTGTGATGGTCTTTTAAAACATATTAATTTACTTAGCTGCATGGGGTTTCAGTGGTAGCACATGGGATCTACATTGCATTATGCGGAATCTCATGCTGTAGCCCAGGGACTCCTCCATAGCACGCGGGCTCGGAAGCTGCAGTGCACGGGTTTAGTTTCTCTGCAGCATGTAGGATCTTAGTTTCCCAACCAGGGATTGAACTTGAGTTCCCTGCATTACAAGGCAGATTTTTAACCACTGGACCACCAGGGAAGTTGCTCTGTGGTGGTCTTGATCAGAGCTTAGCAAATTATAGCCCATGGAGCAAATCTGGCTTGTTGCTTACTTTTTATGATGCAGGAATGTCCTTAAAAGGCTAACAAGAACACAGCTATGCTCATTTATTTGCTTATTTTCTATGACTGCGTTCAGGCTCCAGTTGGAGAGCTGAGTAGTTGCAGTATAAAATGTGCATGGCCCACAGAGCCTGCCGTCTTTCCCAGCTGGCCCTTTGCAGGAAACGTCGGCGAGCAGCAGCCTGGAAGATGAGAGCTTCCGTTTCCGGCTCCAGTGCTCGTCAGGACAGCGGCGTTGAGCTGGTAACTTCACCTTCATTCACTTTAGCTGTCACCTCTGTAAATCAGTCATAGAAATACCTACCTTAGGGATGTGTAAGAAAAAAATCATCAGTCTTAGAGAGCTCTCCGTAGTGTCTTGCACCTGAGAAGTGCTCCATGTAGAAATTAGCTATTGACATACAAATAGCGTGTCAGTGAGATCATAAGGTGAAAAAAAATGGCTGACTTTGGATAAACTTTCGAATATCTCAGTTCTCACAGATATCCTGGTTATATAATCTCTGCACAGACAGAATCTGTGCCCGGAGGTTTTTCCTGTCCAGCTCTTATCGAAATATGTCTGTTACATGTACAGATGATGAAACAATGCCTTTAACCTTGATCAAGATCGTATATTTCCAGGCACTCTGAGTTAATCGCCATATCACATACACTAAGCACGACGTTTGACAAATGCTTTGCTAATGTCACAGAGCGTGGCATGTGGCAGGTAGACAAGAAGAATCATTTGGGAAGAAGCCAGGAACTCTTAAAATGAAAGAAGCAATTAAAATGTAATTTTCTGATAAGCTCAAGTTTAATCTGTCTCCTATTCTTTTTCATGGACCAGACCCAATCTCTCTTAATTGAGGAGGTTAAATGATAGTTCTCATGAACAGAAGTTCCAGAGTTTGGGGAAATCGTACGCTTTACCTAATTTTAAGCCTTATTTTAGGCTTCCCGCGTCACCATGCTTCTGAATGATAAGTAACAGAACAATGTTATTTACATTTATAAAATATTCTATTGAAAGCAGAAAAATACTCATTGTTTTCAAGTTCACATGAAACATTCTCCACACACTGAACCACAAAGCAAACCTTAGCAAATTTAAGAAAACAAAAATCTGTATCAGGCATTTTTTCTGAGCACAACACTATGAGGGTAGAAATCATCAACAGGAAAAAAAAAAACCAGCAACTGCAAAACACACAGACACATGGAGGCTAAACAATACGGTGCTAAACAACCAATGAACCGCTGAAGAAATCAAAGAGGAAGTTAAAAAGAAACCTAAAGACAAATGAAAATGAAAACATGATGAGTCAAAGTCTACGGGACACACATATACAAAATACAAAATCTACAGGATACAACCAAGGCAGTTCTAAGAGGGAAGTTTATAGCGACACAAGCTTACCAAGGGAAATAAGAAAAAATCTCAAATAAATACCATAATCTTACATTTAAAGTAACTAGAGACAGAATAAATAAAACCCAAAGCTAGTATTAAAAACTTTTCATCGAAACATCAACCTATCAAAGAACCGACAAAAAAGCGCTGGAGTTTTTACACCCTTGCCAGGTGGCCATAGTGCTGCATGAACAGGACGCCTTGGCTCTCTCCTCACACCTTCCCGTGGGGTGGGAGATGCTTCTCATGGCCTCACAGGGAGTGGGGTGGTGCTGTGGTCATGCTGACTGGGAGAGCAGAGACTCTGAGCTCTTCTGTTGGCTTGACCACGTAGCCCTAGACTATTGAATCATCCTCTCTAGGGAATGTATTCCTGAAATGGTTCATTTTACGTGTCAGCTTGGAGGGCATCTTTGGATGAGATGAACAGTTAAATTGGTGAACTTGAGGGTAAGCAGATTGCTGTCCATAATGTGTGTGGGCCTCACCAATCAATTGACTTGAATAGCACAGAAAGACGAACCTCTCTCAGTAAGACGGAATTCTCTGGCAGAACGCTTTCATACTTCATCTGCACTTTCAGCTCTCCTGGGTCCCACACTGCAGTCATAGACTTGCCAGCCTCCATATTTGCCCAGGGCAATTCCTTAAAATCTCTCTCTTTCCCTCAATATCTGTCTGTCTGCCTCTGTATCCTTGTTTTTCTCGGTGTATATCTATCAATATCTACCTATAGAGATATTGTTGTTGTTGTTCATTTGCTAAGTCATGTCCAGCTCTTTGCAACCCCTGGACTGCAGCATGCCAGGCTTCCCTGTCCTTCACTATCTCATGGAATTTGCTTAGATTCATGTCCATTAAGTTGGTGATGCTATCTAACCATCTCATTCTCTGCTGCCCCCTTCTCTTGTTGCCTTTCCCAGCATCAGGGTCTTTTCCACTGAGTCAGCCAAAGTATTGGAGCTTCAGCTTCAGCATCAGTCCTTCCAATGAATATTTACAGTTGATTTCCTTTAGGGTTGACTGGTCTGATCTCTTTGCAGTCTGAGTGATTCTCAAGAGTCTTTTCCAAAAGCACTGCAATTTGAAAGCATTGATTCTTCAGCACTCAGACTTCTTTATGGTCCAACTCTCACGTCTGTACATGATATAGATTATATCTTATATCCACCTATATAGTGATGCCCCTATCTCTATGTAGATATATAGGGATATCCTATTGAGAAAACCCTAATACAATTTCATTTATAAAATAGCATTTTAAAAAAAGACCATCTTAAATAAAAAGTTATGATGGATGCCCAGAGTTGAGTAATTGACCACCACATGTAAATGTCCTTTACCTCAAATGTGTGGCTTGGCTTTGCGTCCTTACACAGAAAAAGACCTTCTCAACACTGGAAAGATTGAGAGCGTAAGTCCTGGAGATAGATTTGGCTCAACTGATCTAAACCTGAACTCTGCCGCTTGGGAGCTTTGTGGGCAAACTACTTAACCACTCTAGGCTTCAATTCCCTTTTCTGTAAAATGGGAATAATAAAAATGACTACATTGTAAGAATATTAGGAGAAATAATGAGTTAATACAAGTAATTTTAATACAAAGTTTCTGGCACTCAGTAATTGCTTGTCTCAGTTAAGATAGACCTCACTGAAGTGATGACTATTTTTTTTCTTGGAACTTGTTGGCTGGAAATACTTAAGTAGTCAAGTGGGGCCTTAAGGGAAGCAGGAAAAAAGTCAATGATACGTCTGGAAGGGAGATAAATGAAATAATTGGAGGACAGAATTAATATCTTTCACAGTTATTATTAATAGCATGTATTTATTCATGTCTATACATATTTAATTAGTATTATGACGTATGGAATCAACTTCACTTTTCTTCCTTGCTCAGGGCAAAAGACTTAGCATTAGATTGATGCTTTCTGCAGCAAGCATATTCTCCATCTTACTTAGCAGAGATAAGTATGCTTATTAAGAGATGGTACAGCTGCTCCAATAGTTACAGCCCTGAGCTATGAGATCATCAGTCGCCGAGAAGATGAGCAGTTTAGCATCTTGAGCTGATATTAAGAAGCTTTCACGTGGAAGCAATTACACCCTTGGTGGTGGGGGGAAGAGTTAACATGCGAATATGCAACTATTTACTAGCTCTTGGAGGTCAAGCCTCCTGCATTTCATTCTGAACTTCTTGCTCAGTGCCTTTCAAACCTCCCCTGCTAATTTTGGCTCCTCAGAAATAATTCCACCAAGGCAAAAAGTTGGCAGTCAAATAAGTTTCATTGGCCATTAGATGACAGCATTTCTTAACTTGTTATTTTCCATTGCTCTCTGTTCTCCACTGACTTCCTATTCTTCACTATATTACCTGAGTAGCGCATAGCATTGACCTTGACACATGATATACATTCACTTATCAAGGGTCAGTCCGTTAGGTGGAGTCCTCCCAGGGAATCAGCTGTGTTAATCAACTTCAGAATGTTATACATGGACACAGTATACTTAAGAAACTTCTAAAAACACGTGCACAGAGAAACTGTTACTCAGGGAGGGACATACAAAATAGCTTTTCTCTGTATTTTCAGATGAATTCCCCTTAAGAGTTTAGGTATATTTAGGTAAGTGGTCTCTGCCCTTAACAACCTTGACATTTTTGAATTTTCCTTTTGACTTTCTCAGTGTCTTACGAGTGTGACTAGCTGTGCCTCTTGGAAGGCTCACTGGTTCTGAAGGGAGGAGGAATGCAATCCAGTTATGCATTCAGTCAACTTTTATAGAATGCCTTCTACATGCTGGATGGAAATTTAAGCAATGGGACACAGTGGCGAACTTGCTGACCAAGCCATCTTGTGAACATTCTGGTGGAGAACATAGATAATCCCAAAGAAATTTGGTAAACATGTGAAAGAGTAAGATTCAGCACATGTTTTGGAGGAAAATCCAGCCTGATGTTTTGCTGGATTGAATGTGGGAGGTACAGAGAAAAGTTGAGGAGTCAGGATGAATCCCAAATTTTTGTTTTTTTGCAACTGGGTAAATGTTAGCTAAAGAGGATGGGTAACTATATCACTGAGGGTTTTCATGCAGAAAAAAAAAAAGAAACTACTCCAGGTGTCTTGAGTTGAAAGAGGCTTGACAGAAGGAACTGAGAGCTTCCAGAAACCTCGAAAGAGCTGAAGAAACACACGTTAGGGGAGGTGGCTAACACAGTTCAGTTCTGCCACCACTGCCCAGTGAATTCAGGAGCAGTTGCCTCCCACCAGATATTAGGAAACTACAGGAAACTGAGATGATGGTTGCAGCTGCCCCTGAGAGGAATAGTCTCAATGGACCTCCCAGAGGTCACTGAGAAAAACTTGTCTGCCAGAGCTCCAATGTCCAACATTGATGCACATGGGATAAGAATACATAATTTTTCTTCTCTACCTATAAAATCTCAGTGCTGCTGCTGCTGCTAAGTCGCTTCAGTCGTGTTCAACTCTATGTGACCCCATAGACGGCAGCCCACCAGGCTCCCCTGTCCCTGGGATTCTCCAGTCAAGAACACTGGAGTGGGTTGCCATTTCCTTCTCCAATGCGTGAAAGTGAAAAGTGAACATGAAGTCGCTCAGTTGTGTCTGACTCTTAGCAATCCCATGGACTGCAGCCCACCAGGCTCCTCCGTCCATGGGATTTTCCAGGCAAGAATACTGGAGTGGGGTGCCACTCCCTTCTCCCAAAATCTCACACTAGTCCATTTCATTAGCAGAACACAGCAGTAACCGGAAATGGAAAGACAGGTGAAACTGAAAGATTAAGTTTCCAGCCTTTTAGCTGATTGCCAAAAGGAAGCATCCAGCTGCCTAGAGCTCAGGGGAAAGGTGAGGTTGGAAATATAAATTGGAGCCATCAACATACAGATGGCAACTCAAGGAAGGCAACTGGAGAATATTACCTAGGGAATAAATTGAGATTGAGCCGAGGTCCAAGAACAGAGTTCCGTATACTTTTGGGAAACTGGGAAACGATGGCACTTGAGAAATGCTCTAGAACAAAGATGGTTGAAATTGGGATCCTGAAGTAAGCCTGAATGGCTTAAGGAATTCAGTCAAGACTAGGAGAATGTTAGGGGTAGTTAGGGATCTGGAGACTGACAAGTACACACTGCTGTACTTAAAATGGACAAGGACTTCCCCGGCAGTCCAGTGGTTATGAACCTGCCTTCCAGTGCAGGAGACCTGGGTGTGATCCCTGGTCAAGGAACTGTGAAAAGTGGCTTCCCAGGTGGCTCTAGTGTTACAGAATCCGCCTGCCAATACAGGGGACAAAAGAGATGCGGGTTTGATCCCTTGGTGGGGAAGATCCCTGGAGAAGTAAATGGCACCCTACTCCAGCATTCTTACCTGGAAAATTCCACGGGCAGAGAAGCCTGGTGGGCTATAGTCCACCGAGCCCCAAAGAATCAGACACGGCTGAGAACATCACACAGAGGGAACTAAGATCCCGTCTGCCCCAGGGCATCTAAGCCCAGGTACCACAACTAGAGAGATGCCTGCACATTGCAACAAAGAGCCCACACACCGCAGTGAAAGAGCCTGCAGGCCGCAGCGAAGACCTAACGCAGCCATAAATACAAATAAGATAACCAACAAGGACGCACTGCAGAGCACAGGGAACTCTGCTCGGTGTCATGTGGCAGCCTGGGTGGGAGTTTTGGGGAGAATGGATACATGTGTATGTGTGGCTGAGTTGCTCTGCCAAGCACCTGAGACTATCACAACATTGTTAACTGTCTGTGTGTGCCATGTGCTCAGTCGTGTCCGACTCTTTGCCACCCCATGGACTGTAGCCCACCAGGCTCCTCTGTCCATTGGATTCTCCAGGCAAGAATACTGGAGTGGGTTGCCATTTCCTGCTCCAGTTAATTGTCTATACTCCAGCATGAAATAAAAAAAGTTAAAAGGAAAAAGACTAGGAGAGTGCTTAGAGGTCAGGAAGAGGAGCAGATACCAGCCAGTGAAACTGAGAAGGTGAGAAAACAGTGTGGAGATGGAGTCTTCTGAATGCCTAAAGAGAAGGATTATCAGGGTCAAACGCTGATAAAGATGTTAACGAGATGAAGGATGAGACTTTCACAGAGGATGTGGTGAGACGGAAGTTGCAGGTGATTTCAACCAGAGTGGTTTCCAAAATCCTAAATGAAACAGGCTGGAGGGAGAACTTACTGTGAGAAAACAGTAAAGTTAGCCAACTCTTGGAGCAGTTTTGATGTAAAGAGAGCAGAGGAAAAGGGTGCAACTGAAGGTGGTGTGAAGTGTAGGCAAGGCATGTTTAAAGAAAGGCAACATCAGCGCAGCTTTGTGTGTGGATGAGCAGGAAGCAGGACCGTGAACTTCAGCTTGAGAACGGAACAGTCAAGACAAACTGATTGGATGGCCATGATAGGCTTCACTATTCTGACTCCAGATAATGCTTGATGCTGTAATTTTTTAAAAGGAAGACATAGAGTTCCATTTCAAAGAAATTATTGGATTATTAAATATATACACCTGCGACACTGAGGAGATGTTTCCAATAAAATGTAAAAAAGACCAATATTCTATTTCATAAATTATTTCTGCAAGTGCTGGAGGCAGTGAATGAAGAATGAATCATAAAATTATTGGGGGGAAAAGTAGAGGAATGCTTTTTGAAAGCTTTTTGCCATCAGATCTTTTCTTATATCATTTTATTTATTTATTTATTTTGTCTATGCCGGGTTATGTGGGCTTTTCTCTAGTTGCAGCCAGTGGGGGCTCGTCTAGTTTCCGTGTACCGGCTTCTTGTTGAGGTGGCATACCTTGTTGCAGAGCACGGGCTTCAGAAGTTGCAGCTCCCCAGCTCGGGAGCACAGGCTTAACAGTCGTGGTGCATGGGCTTAGCTGCTCCTGGCATACAGGAGATTCCAGGACCAGGGTCAAACCCACGTCCTCTCCATTGGTAGGCAGGTTCTTTTATCATCAAGCCATCAGGGAAGCCTTCCAACCAATCTTAAAGAAAGTCAAGGGCATGAATTTTCAGAGACGAGACAGGTGAATTCTTCATTCCACACTGTTCTCACTAGTAATGTGGAATGAGAAATCTGCAAAAAATGGTGGATATATCAGAAGAAGTGGGTTAGCTGGAGCCAAGGGGCTGTCAATGGGGGCCATGAGTGAGGGTCTTCGTTTTCACCCAGTGGACTATGAAGAACCCATTCAATGGGTAAGAGACAGTAGGTTCTTGAATGGGGTGAAAAAAGGACCCATTTTGCCAATGTCAGTGGATCCATGTACTGTTTGCTTTCAACAATGTTATAAACCTTGGAAATGAGGGAAGTTCTTTTGGAATAATGTGAATGTTTATACCATGACCTACACAGTACCAGCTCATGAGGAGTCCATCCAGGTGGCTCTGTGGCAATTCCCTTAAAGCTCCTTTTATGGCTATTCATAATAGTGAACACATACTTAATCGCAAAGCTTCCATCCATAAAAATCCGTATCATACCTCTTTGCACAGATATCTTTCGTGTGTGCTAGGCATTTTCCAAAGCTTAATAAGTCTGCATCTGATTTGCATCATCTTATTGCAACAATAACAGTCTTGGTAATATGCCTCCCTAAAGAGGCTTTAAGGAATTACAATAGCTTTTGCAGCTATGTACTGACAATCTTCCCTTTCCTAGTCTTCAGTAAAGTTCTGCTTCCTGTGCTTTTAAGAAAACTTGGCTGTGTAGGTGGGGGATAACAGCTGAAAAATGCTTCTAGACTTAAGAAGGTAAACATTAAGACCAGGTGAGTTTAAGGGAATGGCTTCGAATGGCTTAAATATTCACACCAGAGCTCCACAGACACTGTCGGCAGGATGGCCACATTCTCTAGTGGCTCTTCCCTGATGTGATATAATGTCCTTTGATTCCCTTTCTCTTTTTTTAATTCCCTTTCTTAACATCTGGGGAACCCCCAAGAGACTCACACTTCTGATTCATCAGCACTTCACAGTATGTGAAACATCCCTCTGTATGAATTAGTAAACAAGCAGTGACTTCAGAAAAAGCATGGTCGGGCAGCACCCTGAAGCGTTCAACAGGAAGATAACTGATATTCATGCTTTCTGGTTTTCTGTAAAGTAGTGGAGAATGACTCTTCTACCCCGAGGCAAAATGGTCATGATTCTTTAGGCTTCTAGGAGGATGGGGTTTTTCTGGAAACTGCAGTTGTGAAGAGGTGGTGGGTGGTTGGCAATCCAGAGAGATATACAAACGGGCTCAGAGAAAGGAGTTGGAAGATGCTTTGGAGGAGGTAAGATAATCTCAGAAAATGAACAAACAGGAGCCAAACAGGAGTGTATAGGCATGTGCACACACACACACACACACACACACACACACACCTTGTTAAGAGGTATTAAAGCAAACTGAAGCCTTTAAGTCCCCAGGGCCACAGCTCTGCATGGGTAATTCTGTTAACTTGAGAGCCTGTCCTCTGTAGTGAACACAGTCCCTGTTCTGGTGGGTACTCAGCTACTGTGCTCTCTTGGTGTCTTGCTGAACTGAAGGATCCTGAGGGCGCAGTACACTGAGTTTCTGTACAAGTGTTAGTCGCTCAGTCATGTCTGACTCTTTGTGACCCCATGAACTGTAGCCCACCAGGCTTCTCTGTCCATGGGATTCCCCAGGCAAGAAGACTGGAATGGGTTGCCACTCCCTTCTCCGGGGGGTGGGGGTGGGGGTCTTCCCTACCCAGGGGTTGAACCTGGGTCTCCCGCGCTGCAGGCGGATTCTTGGCCGTCTGAGCCGCCTGGGAAGCTTCTGCAGGCTGGGCCCTTATTCCAAGTGTGCTCTCTCACCCCTGCTCTTCTAGGAATGTTATAATGCTGCGATTTTACTCCACATTCAATGATCCAACAAGCAAGAGTTTTGAGTTTTGATTCTCCCCTATCAATCCACTGCAGCTGCTGCTGATTATTGGTGTTGATAAACTGTCTTGTTTTCAATTCTGGCTCCATCTGTGGTTCGGTTTGCTTTGTGGGGTTCCCGACCCAGCTCTCATTGCACAGCCTCGTTCTGCGTGTGGCATGGGCTTCCTCTTCTCTAGATGCCCCACAGCCACAGGACGCTCGACGAACGCAACTGGAATGAAAGACACACCTTTCTTTTGCACGTTTTCCTTGCTCTGAAGTACCCAGTAGGCAACACCGATCGTTGCCTCTTTAGAATTAAAGCCTCGCTGGACTCTGGCTGCCTTTGACGCCAAGGTACCCTTTTCAAGTGGGTGGCTCTGTGCTGACACGCTGCCATCCTTCTAGACCATTCCCTACTGCAGTGAGGCCTTGTGCTGTGGAAAGGGGTGACAGCCCCACCATCTGTGTGATCCTCTGCAGCTTCGTGAGCCCCCCGCATCCCGGGGTTGCTCTTGGGAGGTCTTGGGCAGGTGGTGCCTACGTGGACTCCACCCATCCCTGAGTAGATGGACTCAACCAGCTTTCCTTGGCATTCTCCAAGGCAGAGCTTAGCTCTACAAGTACCAAGATGTCCTCAGCTTCAAATATGCCTGTCTTATCAAAATACAGTGACTGGCTCACCTTCTAGCACTTTCCCTGTGAAAATACATTTTCTTAGGGAAGTAGGTTCATGATGACTCTAGAGCAAACCTCAGGGTTTTAACGGGCAGTTGACTGAGTTCTTACTGTGTAAGTCACTCTCGCTACCTATTCTCCAGTTTCATTAATTTCATATAATCAAATGAATTCTTCTTGGTCCTTACCCTTCCATCAGGATGGATGGAGTAAAGCATCTTACCAGACTTTCAATGCACCCTAATTATACACCAATCATTCTAGTCCAACAACACGTGACCTGCACTACCCATGGGACAGACTCGGCTTTTGTTTCAGTGTGAGATCAGTTTCAGTGTAGACATAGGCCATCAGAGGGGTTATGGTAAGGATCTGAGGAATAACAGTGTATGTGACCAGAATGAGGAAAAGATCAGAACATCTCTTTAAGGGTGGATTTTTCTTTTTTTCTAGAAGAAAGGGAAACCTACCTGATCATCAAGTCAGCAGCTGCTGAAGACAAAATGCTTGCTGGGATATATATTCAGAGGGAAACTGAGTCCCCAAGGGGGTCTCCATTGCACACTCTGGTGCAGTCTATAGTTTTTTTCAGGAGGGGCTGGAAAAGCAGCAGGAATCTTTGGCAAAAGGGGAACATCCTTCCATCTCAGGCTGATGTGGACAAATGTGCCTGCAGAGACCCAGAAGGTTCAGCTCTCTCCCACCCCATGATGCTCTGATGGCAGCGGGTCCCACTGTTCCCTTTCCTTCTGGTTGTTTTACTGGGAGCTGGGGAAAGGCGTGAGCACTGGGGTCAAGTCAAGCTCACTTCAGATCCTGGCTTTGCAGGTACCAGTATAACGACTTCAGACACGTGGCCTCCCTGCTTCCACTGCCTCATGGTGGAGTGGGATGCTGATGGTAAGTCCCCTTGAGGATGTAATGAGACAGTGTATGGAGAATGCTTAGCACGTTGCAATGGCAAATCAGTGAAGTTCCCTCCACATCCGATCTTGGTCCTCAATCCCTGATGGTCTTACAAGCAACTGAGGGCACAGCTCAAAAACCTGAATTTGAGAGAGAGAGTTGATTGGATCTGTTCCTGAGACCATCCACCTCCCGGCTGAGGGAAGGTCCTTTCAGCCATTTGTTCTTTAGTAACTCAGTTTTATCCGACTCTTTGCGACCCCATGGACTGTAGCCCTCCAGACTTCCTTTCTCCTTCACTATCCCCAGGACTTTGCTCAAACTCATGTCCACTGAATCCATGAAGCCATCCAACCATCTCATCCTCTGTCGTCCCCTTCTCCTCCTGCCTTCAATCTCTCCCAGCATCAGGGTCTTTTCCAGTGAATCAGTTCTTTGTATCAGGTGGCCAAAGTATTGGAGCTTCAGCCACTAGGGGGCACCAATTACATGGAAAAGAAAGGGTTGACTTTCAGAGGCTCAGTCCATTGCCTTGAAATGAATGCGATTTAATATATTTTCTCGGAACAAAGTTTGGCCGTGGCTGATGTTGAGAAGTGCCCACTATTTCTGCTGAGGCAGGTGGTAACACTTTTATGTCCTTTGAAGAGTTTTCCTAGATACCTCCTGTGTCTAGCTATTGTGGTCACTCAAAAAAAAATCTGCATTTTTACTTTCAGTTCTTTTTCTTCTATATTTATACAACTAAAATAGACAATATTCTTAGTGTGTGAAAGAAACACGTGGATGCAAGAAGGATCTTAACTTTAAAATGTTTCAGATTTTTTGAGCCTACCAGGTTTATGGCAGACCATTCAATCTGAAGACATATATTTTCTTAGCCCTTTAAATCTGGCTCTTAAGCGGACATAGCTAGTGTACTGTACCTGAGATATCTAGGAAATGAAAGTGTTTTTCTTTTCAGAATTAACACCTCATTGCATTTGACGGTAACTAAACCCTGCGAAGCATGAGATGCAATGGGTTTCTGGAATCCACAGCAGAAGGGGACAGAAAGAAAGAGATAGCAATATACCCAGTTAGTCCAGAACACAAAACATGGCCAAGATAGGAAATTTGCTTCCCAGAGGGGGAAAAACTGCTGCTCCCCAGTCCTGTTGAGGTAAAGGAGCCTGCATCATTTCCTGGGCATTGATTAAAACTCTTCTAGTATAGCCATGCAGTCTCTGCTTCAAAATTCCCTGGGTGTCTGCCAAAACTCCAGGTTCTGGACCCACCACAGAGCTTTTAATTAGACTCTGGAATGGACAGCCCAGGAATATACAACAAATTCATAGGTGACTTTATAGCCCTTAAGAACTGCTTTGCTAGGGAATAATTACAATTCTAACTCCACTGACATTTAAGATGTCTCTCTAGGATCTTTGTTCCAGAGAGTTTCCACCTTCTAGAAGAATCTTTGAATGCTCTTATTGCCATGAAAAAAGTCTAATCCAAGAGCAGAGGCCTCAATGACCAGCAGTACTCACCTTGAGACTCTTCACGCTCCGGAATCATGCATGTGGTCAGCACACTGCCGGGGTGGATTCCTCGGATTTGTGGCTCTCTGGTGTGTATGCTGAAGGGGCTCTGAGCTGCAGACTGGCATCCAGGGCCGTGGTTGTAACCAGATGGATCTCAACTACAAGAGGCAATGGTCCCGAGGAGACAGAGGGGTGTGGGGTGGGGACTCTGGGTGTGCTGAGGAGCCCCTCTGAGCCTCCAGCCGGCAGAGCACAGAGGATACGGCGTCTTGAGCTGCTCTCCAGGGAAACTCCACTGGAACTCACAGCGAGTGCCCACAGGCTCCATCAAGGTCTCTCCAATCGTAAGGAAACGGAAATGGAGCGCTTGGTCAGAAACTGGTCTTCAAACAGCCTGTGTCTGTTTCTGCTTCTGGAAAGCACTTCTAGACAAACCTGGGTGATCAGCTCATCTTCCCTTTAGCCGCATTCTCTGATTTCCAAACGGTCAAGGAACCAAGGAGTTATTTCACTGGGCCTGTGTCCCAGCTGTTTCACAAAAACAGAAAAGCCAGACAAAGCTGAAACGCCTTGGAGAATCTGTGAGAAAATCTCTTTCAGTGTGTCCATTTGGTGCTCAGGTTTAGTTTTTATTGAGAAGAAATCAATCACAGATCTGACAAAACTATAAGCCAAGGCTGAAGTACTCACCCTCGGGGTGAGTCTCCCCCTCACAGGTAATTCACTCCTAAGGTAAGGAACTGATCTCGGGTGTGTGAGTAGAAGGCTGCAGGACAGGCTTCATCAGGGAGAGAGGAACCCCGTGCCTCACACAGGACTCCACACTCACAAGGGCCCTGAGCTTGCTGTCACACTCGGTGGCCGCCATCCTGAGATCCTTAACACTTTTTGAACAGGGGGGTCTTGTGTTTTAATTTCGCAGTGATCCTCCCAAATTTTATAGCCAGTCCTAACAGAATGACTTCAGGGTGGGGGGTGTTAAAAGCTCAGGATTTGAAATCAGGCAGACATGGATCAAATTCAATCTGTCCCACCTTGGGTGAGTGATAATGTCCTCTGGTCCTGAGTGCTCCTATGTACACAAAAGAATTACCAAACCTGTGGGGGATTGTTGTGTAGACTAAGCTCGTCTAGTGTATGTCTGGGCTTGGTTCTGTCACCAACCCAATCAACACGGATAATTCCCCCCCCCCCCCCCCCCCCCCC
>SJYF01000258.1:6021921-6035775 GCA_006410515.1 Procapra przewalskii
CTGGGGATCTATTCTTTGGCACAATTTTCACTGTCTCAATTTGGCCATTTACAAATTATAAATGAAACAAAAACCTACAACTTCAAGTGCTGTTCTTAGAATTTTAAGAAAGAGTTGTTTTTAAGTGTAAGAGACTTATCCAATTTCATTTTTTCCCCCGGGTTTAGGGGCCAGTTAAGGACATGGGAATAGTGAAAACCTGTGCTGAGCTTCACACAATGTGGTCACTGTAATAGCTACTAACCTTGTGTGTCTGCCACATTCTTGGGACTTTCATGATTTGTACCTTGCTCCTCTCATCCTAGTAATGCTGTGTGGCCAAATATAAGACCTCTAGGCCTAGAGAGACCAAGTAACTCACTAAAAACCCTGCAATTAAGAAGTAGCAGAGTTGGACTGTGAAGAAAGCTGAGCACCGAAGAGTTGATGCTTTTGGACTGTGGTGTTGGAGAAGACTCTTGAGAGTCCCTTGGGCTGTAAGGAGATCCAACCAGTCCAACCTAAAGGAGATTGGTCCTGGGTGTTCATTGGAAGGAATGATACTGAAGCTGAAACTCCAATACTTTGGTCACCTGATGTGAAGAGTTGACTCATTGGAAAAGACCCTGATGCTGGGAGGGATTGGGGGCAGGAGGAGAAGGGGACGACCGAGGATGAGATGGCTGGATGGCATCACCGACTCAATGGACATGAGTTTGGGTGAACTCTGGGAGTTGGTGATGGACAGGGAGGCCTGGCGTGCTGCAATTCATGGGGTCACAAAGAGTCAGACACGACTGAGCGACTGAACTGAACTGAACTGAGATTTCACTTGGGATGATAATCTCAAGGTCCATCTGTGTGGCTGCAGATGGCATTATTTCATGCTTTTTTGTGGCTGAGCAGTATTTCACTGTGTATCTGTGTGTATTGAATCTTCTTCATTCCTCTGTCAGAGAAAGACTAATATCACATAAAGTCACTTATTGTGGAGTCTAATTTGAAGTGACACAGATGAACTAATTGATAGAACAGAAACAGACGCCCAGACCTCAAAGTCAAAGTCATGGCCACCGAAGCAGACATGTTAGGGGAAGGGGTGAATTAGTAATTAAGATCAGCATATACACACTGCTGCTGCTGCTGCTGCTGCTGAGTCGCTTCAGTGGTGTCCGACTCTGTGCGACCCCATAGAGGCAGCCCACCAGGCCCTGCCGTCCCTGGGATTCTCCAGGCAAGAACACTGGAGTGGGTTGCCCTTTCCTTCTCCAATGCATGAAAGTGGAAAGTGAAAGTCAAGTTACTGAGTCGTGTCCAACTCTCAGTGACCCCATGGACTGCAGCCCACCAGGCTCCTCCACCCATGGGATTTTCCAGGCAAGAGTACTGGAATGGGGTGCCATTGCCTTCTCCAACATATAATATAATCAACAAGAACCTACTGTACAGCATAGGGAACTCTATTTAGCATTCTGTAATAACCTATATGGGAAAATAATCTGAAAAAGAATGGATATGTACATGTGTGTGTGTGTGTGTGTGTGTGTGTGTAACTGACTTGCTTTGCTGTACCCCTGAAGCTAACAGAATATTGCAAATCAACTATACTTCAATTTTAACACAAAAGAAATAGCAGAGCCGGCATTTGGGCTAGGTTTTCAGAGGTCAAGGCTGCTCCCTGCAAATAGAAGGCATTAGGAATGGCACCCTTTGTCTGTGACTCCACAGCTGCTGTGGGGCCTCCTGCTTCCCCCCCTTTCCCGTGTGTCTTGGATCTGTTTCTACTTTGCCTCTCCTTTGTCTTTTAGCTTCTGCTTTGGCCTCACCAGCACTGCCCTCTAAGCTGAAAATCCTGCCCTGATGGTTGAAATTCTGAAAGCATCCTTTGGCTCGCCCAAGACAGAAGGAAATGACAGGAAGAAAACACTTCACTGACTGGGGTGAGGTGAGATGGTGTTTGAGCTGGTCCATTCAAATCCCTGAGCGTCTGGCCCCAGGAAAAGAGACCTGGAAGAGAACAGATAGAACTGCGGTTCTGTTTTGCATTTCAGAAATAGTTTTTCCAGAGGGACCACATCCTAATTCTGTTTTATCAGAGCCAGTCCTTCCTGATGGGCTGTCGATAAGTAATGAAGTTAAGTCGGATCCTCTGTTGAGGACCCACCCAAAGTTGAACAGTTTGCTCTCGCCGCACGGGGTCTGGGCAGAGTTCTTTGGGAGAAGGATTGTGAGAACCTTCCAATGGAGAAGTGTGAATTACAAGCTTGATTTGGCTCTGCTGTGACTACGTACATTGTTATAGCCAAACACTCCAGGAAACAAACTCACTCAGAAGGACAGCGTGGATTGTGGAGGGCTATTACATCAGCGGGACCGAGGCAGAGTCTCCTCTTTCACCAGGGACCCTTGATAGACATTTGTGAAAACCTTATATACCTTAGATCCCCTGGGGAAGGAAATGGCAACCCATTCCAGGACTATTGCCTGGAAAATCCCATGGACAGAGGAGCCTGGTAGTCTACAGCCCGTGGGGTTACAAAGAGTCGGACACGACTGAGCGACTTCCCTTCACTTATATACCTTATATATATAGGTGTACTGCTCAAGCACACATCCCCAAATTCCTTAAACCTGGCCTGCAAAGTGTTAAAGGGAGATACAATCAGGTCACAGCCATGATTCATAATCAGAAGGGTCAGCTGGTTACACACTGCAACCTACACCAGTGGGTGCCATACAGATTACAAAGGAGATTGACTACACAGGGGATTATCACATTCTTTCTGGCGAAGGGAACTCTTGGTTTGGAATCTGGTGTCTCTCAGCCCGGGAGGCCTGTTCGACAGTCGGTGTGTGATCTCCATGGCTCCCAGGAACGTACTCCAAAACTCACCGGGAATGTCAGATGGAGTTTCCCTCTTTTTCAAGATGGAGGCAGCTCGGCCAGCTCCGATCCTCCTTCAACAAGACCGGATACGTTGTCAAGGGATGTCAAGCAAGTGGGAAACACAGTGGAGGTGCAGAAGACCACTTCCTACAGAATGGATGGAAGACAATAAAGACATTAAAAGCAGATGGAAAGGGAATAGAAAAGACTGCCTCACAGATAGTGAGATGGTCACAGAAGATGGTCACGGACGGTCTCAGAAGAAGACCAGAAACAGTCACCTTTATTCATCTGTAAGCCAGGCTGGGAGCCAGGTGGTCGGATCCACCCTCCCCCACATCACACTTCTAGCCTACAGGTGACCTGCACCCCGTCCTTGATAACAGAACAGGGACAAAGAGCCGGGACAGCCTCTGGAGCCCGCATGGCCCCGGCGCCTGACCCGGGCAGGCTGCTCGTGTGCCAGCCCCCAGCCTACTGGCTTTCTGTTTTTTTTTCCTCCTGGGCCATCTGTTTCTCACCTGCCTGATGGCTGCAGTCAGCTTGCCAACATCGTGGGAAGTGGAATATGACACATGGCGATCCGTGGAAAGACAGGAACCGCCAAGGTTTCAAAGTTGATCACCCGCAGATTTACTGGCAATTAGAATCTTTGGCTCTTTTAATTTATTTTCACCTGCTTGCCAAAAGCGATCGATTGTATTAAAGCAGTGAATTCTTTACATGTTTTGTTTGCCAAGTCAGCTGGACTCCAGATGGTGATGTTGACCTTCCGAGAGCAACACATTCTTCCCAGGAATTGTATATTCAAGGAAGAGTCAAACCTCTTGCCCACTCACTGGGAAACTTGGATTTTTTTTTTCTTTTGAAAAATCACAGACATGTCACGCACGGCCAACTTAAAAATAGTCATGACCTAAAAGTTGAGAGTTATGTTTTACTCAGTGGGAATTTTTAGGACTTCAGGCCTGGGAGACAGCATCTGAAGTAAGCCTGAGAGAATTGTTCTGAGGAGCTGGAGGTGGGGGAGGAGCCAGGTTATACAGAAGTTGACAGCCACGGGCAGGTGTGTAACTGGGAAGGTTCATCTTGAAGTTATGCCGGATCTGCTTCTGTGACTTTAACCTTCATCTCGCCGCTTTTGTTACTGTTGTTACTGTTCCGTCGCTCAGTCGTGTCCAGCTCTTTGTTGACCCCAAGGACTGCAGCCCGCCAGGCTTCCCTGTCCATCACCAACTCCCAGAGTCCACCCAAACCCGTGTCCACTGAGCCGGTGATGCCATCCAGCCACCTCATCCTCTGTCGTCCCCTTCTCCTGCCTTCAATGTTTCCCAGCATCAGAGTCTTTTCCAATGAGTCAGCTGTTCGCATCAGGTGGCCAAAGCATTGGAGCTTCAGCTTCAGCATCAGGCCTTCCTATGAATATTCAGGACTGATTTCCCTTAGGATGGACTGGTTGGATCTCCTTGCAGACCAAGGGACTCTCAAGAGTCTTCTCCGACACCACAGTTCAAAAGCATCAGTTCTTCAGCACCCAGCCTTCTTCACAGTCCAACTCTCGCATCCATACATGACCACTGGAAAAACCATAGCCTTGACTAGATGGACCTTTGTTGGCAAAGTAATGTCTCTGCTTTTCAATAAAATAAAGTCCTGTCGTCATCATTAGAGAGTTGAGACTTGTACCCTCTGACAGACAGTCTTCACAGAAGGAGAGCAGCCCCTTACGCGTGCGTCACCGCCCTTGCCTGAGGGCGCGGCGGCCTCGGGGTGGCCTTCTGCCCTTGAGGCGCTCATTGAGGCACCGCTACCTTAGCTCCCAGGGGGCCCCTGGGCATCTCACAGAGGCCAGGACTCTGTGACCCTCCAGAAGCCCTGACAGGCTTGTGGGGACTTTCCCTGCGCCTCAGGTCCACCGAATGCTGAGCGCGTCCTTCGTCAAGTCACAAGAGGGAGAGAAGAAAGCTGTGATCCTGAAACTGAACCTTGCACCACTAGGCTTTTCCAGTTTTCCGACAAAAATGAAGTGGCAGAACCAGCCAGTGGCCGAGAATGGCTTCTTTCTCTACTGGACGCTGTTAAGTACTATTAGTTTCCAGAGGAGGGTCCTGGAGACCCTTCCCCAGCAGAGGTTGGACATTCTGGGTAAAGATAAACCCAGGAAGGAACCTCATGCCAATTATTATGAAAAAGGACAAAAGGATTAAAATAAATCTGACCGTCTCTTTGTCAAGCAGTACACACCTATCTGTTAGGCAACTTCTTATGCCTCATGTTTTTGTCAGATTCTAATTCAAGGAAGACGTCATTTCCTGTGAACCCCATCATATCACAGACTCCAGGGGTTTCTGGCTAGGAATCAAAACATGCACCCAGATTTCTTCACTCATGTTCTTTGTCTTGGTGGCTCAAGGATACAGGGTGTCTTTATACCTCCGCTCTGTGTCTTTGCAGATTTGGAATAGTGAGAGTTGGACTCTTACTTTTTTCCAGAAGTGAAGTGAAGTGAAGTCGCTCAGTCGTGTCCGACTCTTTGCGACCCCATGGACTGTAGCCTACCAGGCTCCTCTGTCCGTGGGATTCTCCAGGCAAGAGTACTGGACTGGGTTGCCATTTCCTTCTCCAGGAGATCTTCCCAACCCAGGGATCGAACTCAGGTCTCCCGCATTGCAGGCAGATGCTTTACCATCTGAGCCACCAGGGAAGCCTGCTTAATACACCTTTTTTTTGACCACGCTGTGCGGCATTTGAGATCTCAGATCCCAAACCAGGGGTTGAGCCAGTGCCCCCTGCAGAGGAAGTGCAGAGTCCTAACCACTGGGAAACCTGGGAAGTCCCTGATTAATGCATCTTAACTCACCTGGTTCTCAGAACAAAGACGCCATATTGGTGCCGATGTTGCTATTCCCATTTTACAGATGAGTATGCTGAGGCTCAGAGAGGTCAGCTTCCCTGAGGTCACAGGCTACTATGTGAGGATTCAGGGTTTGAACCAAGGCCATCTAGCTCCAGGGTCTGTGCCCCTAAACACGTTGCCATGCCCTCCTTGCGATGGTAGGCAAGGCTTCTCACCTGTGCACAGTTTTGTATTGAGCAGGTGTCAGCTCTATCTAAAGATATATTCTGTTGTCACACCTGGACAGGAGTTATTGGCTTCTAATTAGTAGCAATCAGAGATGCCGCTCAGCACCCTACAAAGCGCATCACAGCCCCACATCAAAGAATCACCTGCCCCAAAGTGTCAGTATTCCTGAGGTTTTGATGATGAGAACCTTGATGAAGAGAAAACACCCACCATGTGTGGGTATGAGAGACACGTAGATAGTAAAATCTCTCCACTGTTTGTCTCTGTCTGTTGGCTATCTCTCACCCATCTGTCTATCTACATCCTTCCTCTGCTCTCAGACAACAGCTGAAAGGTCTAGTCTTTTGAAAGGTCCTTTTAAGTATTCATTATTTTGAAAGCCTTTACTTTGTATGAAAGAGTTAGAGAGCCAAGTGAGTTTCAAGTTATTGTTCCTTGAAAATACAGTGTGTACACGCACACACACGTGTTTGGCTCCATTTCAGTTCCTGTGGACTTTCCCTTTGGCTATGGAAAGTCCACATCTTTCCCTAAGGCCTTGTACCTGGACTGTGTCCCCAGCCAACCTTTGAAAAGAGAAGTCCTGGGTCAGGACAGGTCATCTGGGGACTATGTTCCCAGTTATTCTGACTACATCCAGCTTACACTCCGCATTGCATGAGCAGCCCATTGGTACATATGCACATTAGTATTATATTATTACACTTTACATATCACACTAACACATGCTACATAGCCAGCATTTACATGCTGCACAGTATATTAGTGTACAACGCATAGCACATGAGTACATACTACATGTTACATTAATACACATCACATGTCTCACTGGTAACCCATTATATATCACAGGATTAATACATTTCACATTACATGAAAGCACACATTGCATTAATAACACACTGCACATTATGCTAAACCCCAGTGGCTCTGTGGTAAAGAAGCCATCTGCAATGCAGGAGACACCCCAGGAGCCAAGAGTTCAATCCCTGGGTTGGGAAGATCCCCTGGGGAAGAAAATGGCAACATACTCCAATACTCTTGTCTGGAAAAATCTCATGGGCAGAAGAGCCTGGCAGACTATGGTCCACGGGGGTCACAAACAGTGGGACATGACCTAGTGACTCAACACCATCACCCCGTGTCGCACTCCTCAGTGATGCATATTGCATATTACATTATCAATACCTTCTGTATCACCTAACGCTCTCCATACTACATTAAAACATATTTCATATCATATTAATATGTCTCCCTTGATCCCTGGCTAAAGGAGATGTCAGTTGTTCAGTCATGTCTGACTCTTTGTGGCCCCATGGACTGTAGCTCACCGGGCTCCTCTGTCCATGGGATTCTCCAGGCAAGAGTATTGGGGTGGGTTGCCATTTCCTTGTCCAGGGGATTTTTCCTGATCCAAGAATCGATCCTGCATCTCCTGCACTGGCAGGATGGCTCTTTACCACTAGCATCACCTGGAAACCTGGGCTAGAGGAAGGCCCATCCTTTTTGAAATCCTCAGCTCTGGTACTCCTGGTCACCTCCAGTTCTGGCTGGCATGCAGCTGGTGCAGACGGATCTGGTTGCGTGGAGCTGTCAGCTCACAAAGAACAGCTCCCCGGGCTGTCTGGCCCTCACAGTCTGACAGTGCACGGCTCTCCCCTCTCCACGCTGTCTCCACCCACCCCATGCCCTGTGCTGTGTCTGCCCAGCGGGACCCGGTCCTTCGCATTCACTCCCCCCAGCTGCTCTCCTGGAGCTGCTCACACACTTGGAGACGGGAGAACAGGCGTCAGGCCCACCCCACCCCAAGAGCCGGCCCAGGTGCCCCACGGGGCTCGCCCCTGCCCAGCAGGCACCAGCAAGTACTGCACCAGGTGAGGGAGCCCATGTGATGAGGATGACAAGGTCTCTCCCTGAGAGAGCTTGGGCTCCAGCCGCAGAGGGAGTTAGAGGTAAGTCTTTAATAAAAAATGCCCTTTAATTACGTGTAATTGAGGACAGTGCCGCTTTAGACCTGGCTGGGAAAAACCGTCTTTGGTTCCAGGTCTGGCTCCAACATCATTGGGTGCTGGGTTTCGGGAAGCTTGCCCGGCTCCGCCCTCCCTCTCGGATCATTCTGTCTCACACCCTCTCTCTGCTCCCGTTTGTCGCTCCTGCAGTGGGCTGCTGTGGGTGCTGTCCAGGCCTCAGAAGGGTGAATCTGAAAAGTAAAAGATGTTTAAAGCTTTTCGCCTCATAGGGCCTCCTTGGCCCCTGAAAACAAATATGTAAGTGGGCATGTGGGAGAGGGCACTTGCTTTACAGCCGTGCAGTAAGGTGTCCTATTTGGGTAGAGATCACCCCAAGCATCTGTTGAAGGCCTCCTCCTGCTAGACAGAAGACTGCAAGGACGGGTTTATGCTGCTCCCCCGAAGTCCCCACCAAGATCTCAAAGTTTAGTCAAATTCAGCCATGGTGCGTGCAGTGCAATGACGCTGAGACATGAGGGAAGGGGCAGGGGCGACCTTTAAAAGAGCGGCAGAGCCCCAGAACCCAGAAGCTGATCAGAGCCAGGGAGGCCCAGCATCGCGGAGGAGCTGCCTGTCACTAGACCCTGAGCCTCAGTATGCGCGCATCTTCACACATCAGCACGTCAAGGACACGCCCACCGGCGCCCTGAGAGTTCTAAGCGAGTGAAAGCGGCTCCGCCGTGTCCAACTCTTTGCAACCCCGTGGACTATACAGTCCATGGAATTCTCCAGGCCAGAATACTGGAGTGGGTAGCCTCTCCCTCTTCCAGGAGATCTTCCTGACCCACGAATGGAACCAGGGTCTCCTGCATTGCTGGCGGAGTCTTTACGAAGCAACCTATCAGGGAAGCCCAAGGCTGTTCTAAGACTGACCATAAAGGTCAAAAAGTGGGTGTGGCTGAATTCCTGGAAATCCCCACCCCTTCCCCCAAATAACAGGAATTCTCCTCCCACAGATTAGCCTAGGAAATTACCCACCTCTCTAAACACTACCGCCACCATAGCCTGGGGCTGCTCTTGCCTTTTGAGATGGCCCACACTCTTGTCTGTGGAGTGTCTTTCTCTCAAACCTATTTCTTACCTGTCACTTTGTGTCTCACTGAATTCTTTCTGCAATGAGACATCAAGAACCTGAGCTTCTGGATTTCCCTAATGGCCCAGTGATTACGACTTTGCTTTCCACTGCAGGAAGTGTGGGTTCAATCCCTTGTCCAGGTGCTAAGATCCCACGTGCCTAGTGTCCAGAAATCCAAAACATGAAACGGAAGCAATATCGTAACAAATTCAATAAAGATTTCAAAAAATAAAAAAAGGAACCTGAGCTTCATTAAATTCTGAAACCAGGCGTGATCTGTCAAAAGGTCTAGGTTCAAGGCTCAATCTGGGTTTTGGCTGAGCTCTAGGCTCTAGTAAAGAAATGCTCAAAATTCTCCAAGCCAGGCTTCAGCAATATGTGAACCAGGAACTTCCAGATGTTCAAGCTGGTTTTAGAAAAGGCAGAGGAACCAGAGATCAAATTGCTAACATCCACTGGATCATCGAAAAAGCAAGAGAGTTCCAGAAAAACATCTATTTCTGCTTGATTGACTATGCCAAAGCCTGTGACTGTGTGGATCTGAATAAACTGTGGAATATTCTGAAAGAGATGGGAATACCAGACCACCTGACCAGCCTCTTGAGAAACCTATATGCAGGTCAGGAAGCAACAGTTAGAACTGAACATGGAACAACAGACTGGTTCCAAATAGGAAAAGGAGTCCGTCAAGGCTGTTTATTGTCACCCTGCTGATTTAACTTCTATGCAGAGTACATCATGAGGAACGCTGGACTGGAGGAAGCACAAGCTGGGATCAAGACTGCCGGGAGAAATATCAATAACCTCAGATATGCAGATGACACCACCCTTCTGGGAGAAATTGAAGACGAACTAAAAAGCCTCTTGATGAAAGTGAAAGTGGAGAGTGAAAAAGTTGGCTTAAATCTCAACATTCAGAAAACTAAGATCATGGCATCTGGTCCCATCACTTCATGGGAAATAGATGGGGAAACAGTGGAAACAGTATCAGACTTTACTTTGGGGGGCTCCAAAATCACTGCAGATGGTGACTGAAGCCATGAAATTAAAAGGTGCTTACTCCTTGGAAGGAAAGTTATGGCCAACCTAGATAGCTTGTTGAAAAGCGGAGATATTACTTTGCCAACAAAGGTCCGTCTAGTTAAGGCTATGGTTTTTTCCTGTGATCATGTATGGATGTGAGAGTTGGACTATAAAGAAAGCTGAGCCCCAAAGAATTGATGTTTTTGAACTGTGGTGTTGGAGAAGACTCTTGAGAGTCCCTTGGACTGCAAGGAGATCCAACCAGTCCATTCTGAAGGAGATCAGCCCTGGGATTTCTTTGGAGGGAATGATGCTAAAGCGGAAACTCTAGTACTTTGGCCACCTCATGTGAAGAGTTGACTCCTTGGAAAAGACTCTGAGGCTGGGAGGGATTGGGGGCAGGAGGAGAAAGGGATGACAGAGGATGAGATAACTGGATGGCATCATGGACTCAATGGACGTGAGTTTGGGTGGGCTCTGGGAGATGGTGATGGACAGGGAGGCCTGGCGTGCTGCGATTCATGGGGTCACAAAGAGTCGGACGTGACTGAGCAACTGAAATGACTGAACTGAGTCGTGGCACATGGGTTCAACTCCCCATGTGAGTTACACAGTTTCAGTATTAATGGTACAATCATATTGATGATGTGAGACTAATTCAGGCTGCCATGCAGTAAATCTACTATAGCTTTAAAAATCAAATCTGCAAGGCATGATGTATAACTTATCCCTAGTCTTCCCGAAAACGCTGCAAAGCTCTCTCATGATTCTTCCCCATGCCTGCCTGGAGCCCCTCATGCTTTTCTCTACTTCATGTGAAGTCTTGGCCATCGTACCCTGAACTGTGATGCCAACCCTGGGGTAGCCCGCAGTACCTGCTGGGTGTGTGGCCCACTCCGGCTGTGACCTGCAGGTCAGCACTGGGCAGGAAACCAGAGCCACAACTGACGTCCCTGATGTGCACCCTCCAAGACACACAAGTATACGTCCCAGCTGCGGGATTCTAGAGATGCTAAGTGTAGCACCATATAACTCATCCTCCAAACTGGAGAAACTGTGAGAGCAAAAGGGACATCGTTAATAGTTATGTCAGGACAGTGGACAGAAGTGACATCCATCAGCCTGCCCATTGCACAACCTGCCATCACCTCCCACCAGCATAGGAGGCTGTGAGACCAGAGATATAGAAGGAAGGGTCAGGCACTGAACATTTCTCAGGGAACCTGGTTGATCTGAGTTTTATGTGAAGAAAACCAAGGAAAGCTATGACCAAGCTAGACAACATATTAAAAAGCAGAGACATTACTTTGCCAACAAAGGTCCATCTAGTCAAGGCTATGGTTTTTCCAGCAGTCATGTATGGATGTGAAAGTTGGACTATAAAGAAAGTTGAGCACCGCAAATTGATGCTTTTGAACTGTGGCATTGGAGAAGACTCTTGAGAGTCCCTTGGACTGCAAGGAGATCCAACCAGTCCATCCTAAAGGAAATCAGTCCTGAATATTCATTGGAAGGCCTGATGCTGAAGCTGAAGCTCCAATACTTTGGCCACCTGATGCAAAGAACTGACTCATTTGAAAAGACCCTGATGCTGAAGGTGAGAGAAGAAGGGGATGACAGAGGATGAGATGGTTGGATGGTATCACTGACTCAATGGACGTGAGTTTGAGCAAGCTCCAGGAGTTGGTGATGGACAGGGAGGCCTGGCGTGCTGTGATCCACGGGGTTGAGAAAAATCAGACACGACTAAGCGACTGAACTGAACGGAAAACCAAGGAGGACCCTTTGGGGCTCTCGGGCAGGAAGCAGTTTTTATCCCCCGTTTCTTATAGCAAGACTCCAGCCTCCATGACCTTCGCTGAGTTGCAAAGGGTCGATTGGAACTGTTGATAATCAGAAGAGGAGCGGCCAAGAAGCCACCTGAGGCAAGACTGAAGGGGCCAGAGAAGCCCATCAGGGTCATGAGACCAACCACCTGAGACCCTGCACAGACCCTAATACTGTCAGCAACCCCAGCCTTGAAGGTGGACGTGCTGGTCGCTCAGTTATGTCCACCTCTTTGCAATCCCCTGGACTGCAGCCTGCAGCCTGGACTGCAGCCCACCAGGCTCCTTTGATCACGGGATTCGCCAGGCAAGAAAACTGGAGTGGGATGCCATGCCCTCCTCCAGGGGATCTTCCCAATTCAGGGATCAAACCAAGATCTCCTGCATTTCAGGCAGATTCTTTATCATCTGAACCATCAGGAAAGCCCCCCCCCNCCTTGAACCATTGCTCTAAAATGCCTCACCAAATCTTCCTGGGTTGAGACACACAGATTTTGGGGGGAAGGAGCCCCTGTATCCCACTTTGCCTGGCAAAGCAATAAAGCTCTTCTTTTCTACCTCACCCAAAACTCTGTTTCTGAGAGGCAACTCAGCACAGGTGCACAGAGGCTGAGATTTTGGCATCACGATGGGGAGGGTGGAATCTGTTCCCAGCAGTCCTGGTAGCACCTCTGCCAGGCAGACTGTGACAGGGAGGGGAAGAGAGTGTATGCCCACCCCAGCCGCACTGCCCAGCCACTGGGGTTGGCCCAGGGCCACATTTCTTCTCACCAGGAAGGGGGCAGGACCCACGGCTGCTCCTCAGGGCCTGTCATTTCTGTGCTGTTCAGAGTTTTGCTGGCCTGGGAGTGAAAAAGACCTGCTCCAAGCTGCCCCATCCTTGGATGAGTCCCTCACCTCCCCAGGCTTTTCTCCCCAGGGCTATTGGAGCTGCTGGATTTCTGTCTCCACACTTCTTCTAGAACCTTCTCCAGCACCACCAGCTGTCTCTCCCAAACAAGAGCCACGACCTATATCCTAGAGCAGCAGGAAAAAGCAGCAACACAAGAAGGTGGCATGCCATTCAGGGGGAACAGTGAAGGCCTCAAAGGAAAATCTCAGCCCAAACTGCCATTGGGTGAGAGTCCAGTGAAGTCAGTGTCGGGGGAAGCTCAGCTTAATCAGAGACCTCCGTGTTTCTCCCTCATTGATGAAAATCCTCAAAAGGGGTGTGCTCTTCACCACGCCAAGCAGAGTGGCTCCCAAATGCTGTACCTGCTGGTTTTGAATGGGGCACCACTTCCAGGTCAGTGAGGATTAAAGGGTCATAGATTCAAAGGGCATAACATCTGGGGGGAAAAAAAAGACCTTGGAATCAGTCAACAGACATTTAGGCAACATTAACTAAAGACCAGACATACTTCTAAGCACCTAACAAATATTTATTCACTTCATTCTCTCAACAGCCCTATGCACATGCAGTATCATTATCTCAATTCACAGATAAGGAAACGAAGGCACAGAAAGATTTAGTCACACACCCAAGACACACAGATGGTGAGTAATCACACCCAGTGTGTCTGGCTCCAAAGCCACTATGCCAAGGTCACAGCCAGGACAGTGAGTCACACTGCCCTTACCCAGAAATGGGCGGCCAGAAATACCGGGGACTTGGGGATTAGCACTCAAAGCCTCCTCTCCTCCCCCAAATTCACATATCTTTTATTTTCTTTCCAGAACTCACTTCACACACACGTGTAAAACAGGGTTGTTTATGAGCACAGTGGCCTTCCTAGATGGCGCAGCGGTCAAGAATCCACCTGCCAGTGCAGGAGACACAAGACAAGGGTTTGATCCCTGGGTCAGGAAGAGCCCCTGGAGGAGGAAACGGCGACACACTCCAGGATTGCTGCCTGGGAGTTCCCATGGACAGAGGATCCTGGCGGCTGCAGTTGAAGGAGCCACAGAGAGTTGGACACAACTGAGTAACT
>SJYF01000258.1:6059127-6069276 GCA_006410515.1 Procapra przewalskii
AGAGCCCCTGGTGCATCGAGTGGGGTGTGGGCAGCAAACCCTCCTGAGGGAAGTCAGACACTTTTCAGGGCAGCGAGACCCAAGCCTGCGAGGTCACATGGTCTATCTTTCAAAGGATCAAATGTGGGCTGAAGCAATGACCTAAAATGTGTGAAATGGAGTTAAAACTATTGGCCCTTAAAGAGGTCTGGGACTCTTTATGGACTGAAGCATCCGACTCAGTGGAAAAGACCCTGAAGCTGGGAAAGATTGAGGGCAGGTGGAAAGGGGGGCAACAGGGGATGCGATGGTTGGATGGCATCACTGACTCAATGGACATGAGTTTGAGCAAGCTCCAGGAGATGGTGAAAGACAGGGAAGCCCGATGTGCTGTAGTCCATGGGGTCGCAAAGAGTCGGACGCGATGGAGGGACTGCACTGCACTGAAACGATACAAAAATTGAATTATCTACTTGTCACCTCAGTTCAGTTCAGTTGCTCAGTTGTCTCCGACCCCTTGCGACCCCATAGACTGCAGCACACCCTGCCTTCCTGTCCATCACCAACTCCTGGAGTTTCCTCAAACTTATGTCCATCGAGTCGGTGATGCCATCCAACCATCTCATCCTCTGTCATCCCCTTCTCTTCCTGCCCTCAGTCTTTCCCAGCATCAGGGTCTTTTCAATGAGTCAGTTCTTCCCACCAGGTGGCCAAAGTATTGGAGTTTCAGCTTCAACATCAGTCCTTCCAATGAACACCTAGGATGATTTCCTTTAGGATGCACTGGTTGGATCTCCTTGCACTCCAAGGGACTCTCAAGAGTCTTCTCCAACACCACAGTTCAAAAGCATCAATTCTTCAGCGTTCTTTATAGTCCAGCTCTCACAACCATACATGACTACTGGAAAAGCCTAGCTTTGATTAGATGGAACTTGTTGGCAAAGTAATGAATCTGCTTTTAAATGTACTATCTAGTTTGGTCACTGTTTTTCTCCCAAGGAGTAAGCGTCTTTTAATTTCATGGCTGCAGTCACCAACTGCAGTGATTTTGGAGCCCCCCAAAATAAAGTCACTGTTTCCACTGTTTCCCCATCTGTGAAGTGATGGGACTGGATGCCATAATCTTCGTTTTCTGAATGTTGACTTTTAAGCCAGCTTTGTCACTCTCCTCTTTCACTTTCATCAAGAGGCTCTTTAGTTTTTCTTTGCTTTCTGCCATAACGGTGGTGTCATCTGCATATCTGAGGTTATTGATATTTCTCTCGGCAGGCTTGATTCCAGCTTGTGCTTCCTCCAGCCCAGCATTTCCCATGATCTTCTCTGCATATAAGTTAAATAAGCAGGGTGATAATATATGGCCTTGATATACTCCTTTCCCAATTTGGAACCAATCTGCTGTTCCATGTCTGGTTCTGACTCAGAGGCAATCAAAAAGAATATGATTAGTAGCCCTCAGTAGGAGGTGAAATGTCCCACTCACCTTAAGTTACCTTATTTACTTCCCATGACCCCTACTCTATATTTCTGAGAATATGGGCCCCTCTTCAATCAGTCTTTCCAATGGGATCACTTGATGAAACCATTGGGTCCTTCAAAGTCCATCCGTATGGGCACCATGATGGATGTTGTCTGATGCCACTCAACTTCCTGATAGGGAAGGAGGGATGCTCTCACGGCTCCAGGACATTGCTGGAACACATTTGGCAGCAAGATATTGAGAAACAGAGATAAGGCTTAGGATCCTAATATTCAGCTGTGTGCTGACTGTTGTCCAAACATTAGGAAACCATACCTGGAATCAGTGGCATTAGATATGTGCTCAGGGGCACGTACTGAAATGGGATGCTCTTCCCCTGAGGGCTTTCTCTACTTGAAACACTCTTAGGCTTGCTGAAAAGATGCGTTCCCAGGAAGTCAAGTCCGTTTAGTCTGCTGCCAGGGAGTGCCAGCCTTCTTTCTCATCCAGGCTCTGTGTTTCTGGGTGTGTGCACGCATGTGCTCCTGTACACACACATTGCTGGAAGAAGGCAGCCCTGGGTACAACCTAATTTTATCTGGAAGCGATGCTTAGCTCTTGTTCTTCTGGACCATACAAATCTTGGAAACAATCAAAACCTGGGTGATAATTAGAAAATAACTAGCCCTGAACCCTCCCGTGTCTTACCGTGGCGGTGAGAGACGTGAGCTGGGCAGGGAGTACCAACGCATCAGCTTGTGAACTGTCACTGCGTCCTGGCACTGCCCGAGTACATGGTCCAAGTCAAAAATGTCTTCTAGAAAGCCAGGCAGCAAGTTTGGGTTTGGGAATGGGAGTCTGCACTAAACATCACGGAGAAGCCCGAGGCGTTGGCACATCCGTCTGAAGTGACGATGACATGAGAGAGGTCTGACGGTTATCCCAAGCTTTATATCTGGTCTGTCAAAATTTGCCCTTGTCTTGCAGCAGGATGTCCAGCCCGTGGCCACCTTCGATTATGAAACATCACCCAAACTGTCCATCTTGTGAAAATCACCATTTAGGTTGAGATGGCTCCTTTCATTGTATATTTAATACTCATTAAGCTTGAAATGTTTCCTTATATCTGTATATTTAATACTAAATAGGTCTGAAATATTTCCTTATATCCATTAGATGGGCAAAATTTAAAACATGTAAGAAGCATGTTGGAAAATAGTCCTAATTCTTTCTGCTGAGTCTACAGATTGTTTCACGTGTGCTAGAGAGCAGTGTTGCAATAGCCGGTAAAGTCTCAGGTCAGTGGATGGTAGGGTTGTTCTCCTTACTGGTTTATACAATATAGAAACTTTCTATGCGCCCACGGAGACCGAGTCAGCTGTGTCCACTGCAGCGAGCTTTGCAATAACGCAGAACTGGAAACAATCCGGCGTCTGTCAGTGGTATACTGCATACAAACACTGTGCTCAGGCCACACAATGAAATAAATACATCAAAGTGAAATTCGGTCTGCGCATGTCAGCATGGGCAAAACAGAATGAAGTACAATGTAGTAAATGAAATATAACATACCATCAAGTGAAAAAAGCAGGTTGCAGAATTCTACTTTAGTGGAGACTGGCTGAGTGTACACAAAACCCACTTCCCTTCCCTGACAGCCATCTTTGTAGCTGAATGAGGCCGTGTTTCTGAGCTATGGCCCAAGGGATGTGGGCAGAAGAGATGAGTTCAGCTCTAGGCCTGCCCCTAGAAGTCAACCTCTAATTTAACCTCCCTAGCCCTCAGTTTCCCCATCTGTAAAATGGGGATAATAGTACTAGTACCTTCCCAAAGTGGCTGTTTAGAGGGCTTCCCTGTGGCTCAGCTGGGGAAGAATCTGCCTGCAATGTGGGAGACCTGGGTTTGATCCCTGGGTTGGGAAGATCCCCTGGAGAAGGGAAAGGCTACCCACTCCAGTGTTCTGGCCTGGAGAAGTCCGTGCACTGTAGAGTCCATGGGGTTGCAGAGAGCTGGACACGACCGAGCGACTTTCACTTCACTTCACTTAATGAATTAGTTGGGACACAGGAACTGCTTAGCACGGTATATAATATTCCAATAAGTATAATAACAGTTGTTATTGTGGCTATTATTTTTAGCATTACAGATGATTGGACTTCACCATTTTTGACTTTACAGTGGCATAAAGACAATGTGCATTCAGTAAAATCATACTTCAAATTTTGAATTTTGATCTTTTTCAGGACTAACAATATATGGTACAGAAGTCTGCTATGATTCTGGGCAGGCTCCCAGTCAGCCACACAATCACACAGGTAAACAACAAAAAACAGTCACACGGACGTCCATTCTCTACCCAGACAACCATTCTGTTTTTCATGTTCAGCACAGTATTCAAGGCACTGAAAAACTGAGGGCAGGTGGACAAGGGGCAGCAGAGCATGAGATGTTGGATGGCATCATCAGCTCAATGGACATGAGTTTGAGCAAACTCCAGGAGACAGAGGACAGAGGAGCCTGGCGTGCTGCAGTCCACAGGGTCACAGTCAGACAGGATTGAACGCCCGAACGGCAACAAGGTGCAGCTGAGGTATCCGTGGGTTAAGTATCATTAAACAACTCTTTGATTGACAGTATCTTCAATTTGGCATGGACCCCATTGCAAGTACAGATTTTTATTTATTCATGTTATTTATGTATTTACTATGACTGCTCTTTCTATGAATACTTTTTATGGAAGGAAAGGTTGTGACTAATAAATAATGAGCAGCAACTCGAACTTAGAATATTACCTCCGCGATTCCACTCAGAGCAGTCCTCTGGGGAAAATGCCGTTATTATTTTGCTTTTACAGATAAGAATATCGACTTGCAGAGCAGCTCACTACCTGGTAAGAAACAGAGCTGATATATGAGCACAGCCATTGTTTGAAGTAATACAGATCACCTCGCTAACTAACTGTGGGTCTGAAGGATTCCACATGAGCAAAAGTTGAGGTGAAAAGTTTGGGTATGGCTTTTGTTTACTAACTGAGAGCACATGGCATTGTTCTCTTACCATTGCTGTTACTATGAATATTTTTCAAATAAAACTACTGATAATATTGCAAATAGTAGCAAGAAAAAAAGATTGACTGTAAAAGTGCCTTGACTGGTAAGAATAAGATACCATTCAGCTCTTGCGGTTGCTTCAACCGTGAAAGAAAAAGCCCTAAAATAAGAAAGATGTTTTGACAAGCAGCTTGGGGGCACTTGTCAAATTGCTGTCAGAGAAGAAAGCAGAGTCTCAATTCTAGACGTGCCCCACAGTCGAGGTCACTAAACCCATCCAGTTTCTTTCCAAGCACCTGGCTAATTGAGATAAACAATTTTTTCCCATTAATTTCTAAACTTATGGGGATTTCGAACAAAAAACAAAGCACAACTTCTAATTCATTACTGTGCTTGTTATATAAACAAGTTTTTAAAAGTGTACTGAGCATATTCAATCAAAACAGGAGACTTCAGGGTACCGTGTAGTCACTTTCGACAAAGAGCTCAAAAATTGAGGCCATTCTAGTATAAAGAGATTTTCAAGAGTCAAGGGAAAAATTTGAAATCTACTAAGATACAGTGAGGCTAAAGCTGGAACTCCAATACTTTGGTCACCTGATGTGAAAACCAACTCATTTAGAAAAGAGTCTGATGCTGATCAAGACTGAAGGCAAAAGGAGAAGCGGGGACGCACGCGGATGAGACGGATTTCTGTTCAGGTCTGCGTGGCGGTGGTGGCCTAGTCTCTGTCATGTCTCTTGGGACCCCATGGACTCCAGCCCGCCAGGCTTTTCTGTCCCTGGGATTCTGCAGGCAAGAACACTGGAGTGAATTGCCATTTCCTTCTCCAGGGGATCTTCCTGATTCAGGAATCCAGGGTCTTCTGCCTGGCAGGCAGATTCTTTACCGACTGAGCTATGAGGGAAGCCCATTCAAGTCTCCATATTTCCTCTTAAACACTGTTACATTTGGGGGGGGTGGCAGTTTTCTTTTCATTTATTTCTAACAATCATTTCATTTTGATCTGTTCTAGGACCTATGTTTATTAGAAATGTGTTTTTAAACTTACAGAAAGTTTTAAAACTCATGCTTTAAATTAACTTTATTTTCTGTGTTTTAGAATTCTTTGCCAAAAGAACATAGCTCCATGATATAGCTATTTTGATACTTAAATATTTGTTTGATGGCTGATGGAGTGGTAATTTTTGTGTGCTCCATGGGTATATAAAAACAATTTATTTATGCCCTCTAATGATGAGATAGGAGCTTCATAAATACTAATGAGATCAAGGTTGCCAGTTTTCTCACCTAAAATCCTACATATCTAATACTTTTCCTACTTGGTCAGTTTTTCTGAGATATATGTGCTAACATTGTTAATTCTTCCTGTAGATTTTATGTTCTTTCTTGATAATTTTCATAATTGTATTTCCTGTCTCTTTAGGCTACAAAGTTAGATGTCTACGCTATCAGGATTTTTATATATTGAATTATTAGCCTTTCATGATATGGGGACCCTTTTATTCCACGTCTTTTGTTGTTGTTTGTTTCGTGTTTACATTAAAGACTATTTTTTCTGATACCAATAGTAATGATATCCGTTTTCTTCTGTCTTTGTTTACTTTTTAAAAATTTAAACAACATATAGCTGGATTTTTAGAAAAATCCCAATCTTTTAATTAGTAAACACAGCCCATTGTAAGTAGTCGCTAAGAAAATTTGTACCGTGTCATTTTCAGTTTTAGATGAAAATAGATGAGATGGATAGATAGTGTCCCTGAGTGAATGGACATGAATCTGAGCAAACTTCGGGAGGCAGAAGGGGACAGAGGGGCCCAGCGTGCTGCAGCCCATGGGGCTGCAGAGCATCGGACGCGACGTAGTGACTGAAGAACCGTAGCAACGTAGGCGATATTTTTTTGCTTATCTTCTCCTCTTCTGATTTTTCTTCTAGAAATCACTTTTTAATTCCCTTTTCCCAGTCTTTTGTACGTTGTCTATTGCACTTCTTTTGGTCTTTAACTGGCATCTTTGAAATATTTAGCACACATACTTGAGTCAAATATTAATGAGCACTTCAGCCATTTTCTTGAAGTCCAATCACCCTCTCTCGCCTTGTAGGCTATAGTTCTTATGAGTTTAATCAAACCTCATTTTTTATGTTTTCTATTCAGCTGCAACTTTTTAAAAGATCTCTTTTAAATGCTATGCAGCACTTTTAAATATCTGTGGCATGACACTTGTAAGATTATGCAGGCTCCCAACAATGCTGGCCACGTATCCTGACTTGACCTGACCTATTCAATCTGATCTCAAAGAAAATGCTTCTTAGAATCAATGTAAAGATCTAAAAAGTTAAAATATGGACCTCTTTAAAGATATTTCTAAAAAAATGAAATGAATATCTGAGATGTCCCTCCTGTTGTTCTCAATGATGAACTGCGTATTTCTGTTTCTGAGTTGTCCGTCAATGCACAGAAGAATGATCCTGCAGGGCTGGCAGCAGCAAATGCGGTTCCCCCAGCCGCCAGCAGGTGGCACAAATGCCCTCAGCCTCCAGGAGAAGGTCTAAACTCTCCTGCAGAACCAAGAAGAAGCGGAGAGAAGAACGTCTATCATCTCAAGGACAGTTTGGTCGGAGGGCTGGAGTTGTGTGAAGTCTGAGGCAGTCAGGAAAGCAGATATATCTTAATCTGGCTCCAGCGACACAGGAAAATATCTCAGGCCAACACAACTCCATTTAATTTCATTCAACTTCCTCAAAAGGGGGGGAAAAGTGGTTTTCCCAACAGCAGAGCAGGAGGGAGAGAAAAGTACCCAAAGAGGGAAAAAGTCTGAATTTTATGGAATATTTTCACGGGGCGCTCCTTTCTTTGATGGTAAAACACCATTTAAAAGAAATGGTGATTAAAAAATGAACCCACCCTACTTCCCCCGCCCCCAAATACAAAACAAACCAAAGCTAACCCAGGCTCGGCAGGTTTTGCCCCGGGATCGACTTTCCTCTTCAGAAAAAGATCCCCGTGTCTCTGGGAATTGGCACCTCCAACGCTGATGGGAAGAGTCCTGCCCTTAGATCGCCCAGTGCACGGGCTTGTCTGGCTCCTGTCAGTTCCAGGGACGTGGGAGAAATCCAAAGACCAGGAAATCTTTGGAGAAGAATGGTCTTTAGAATCCCCAGCCTTGGCGCCTTAATTCAGAGCAGCAGCAGGTCTTGTTACACCTCCCAGTCCGCCCGTGGCGACAGGAGACGCACAGGTGAGCATGCAGGCGCCTACCTACCTGGGGGGCGCCTTCTCACCCTCCTCCTCTGGGACTTCCCAGAGGAGCAAAACACGGGCCAACCCGAGGAGTACGTGTTAAGGTAAAGAAGGATCCAGAACCGTTTCTCGCATCAGCTTGGTGGCGAGAGCCCTTCCCATCTCCTTCACATGCGGCCAAGGTCGCCTGGGCTTTGCAGCTGGAGGCTCAGTGCCACGCCTGGGGCAAAACTCGGGGATGAAAAAGTCACAAGAAGAGGGAGGAGGGTGATGCGAAATATCCAGATCGGGGTGTGAATGTCAAGGGACGGGCAGAGAGATGACTTTGACGGTGTGTGATGCTGTGAACGGCATAGACTGGAAAACAAAAATGAGCACTGAGGGAAGCAAGAAAGCACCGTGAAATCCACACGGGCTGAAAATACCCAGTGGTGGTTGCGGCTGGTCTGGGGCAAGGTGGAAAGTCAAGAATGGGACCCTCAGACCACCTGCCACCCGCCCCAGCCTATGGCCCTTTGTACATAGTTCGGAGGGCAAGGCAGGGTGTTTCACTGGCGTGCAAGCTCCCACCTGGAAATATTGCTTTGTGGTGGGCGAAGCTGGTTAACGGGAGACTTCCCATTGTCGTGGTTAGAAATGAGGGTTTGACAGTGAATATTGCTATTCAGTGATAACAGTGTGCATAAGCATGCAAGTGTGAAACCCAAATGTCTTCCCGTTACGTGCAGTGGGAGCTTTCCATGTTGCTGCTCGCTTGTTTGCATTCTTGTTGCTGAAACTCTGGGGAGCAGCCCTTTATCCGTGACTGATTCCGCACCCTCTTGTCACGTCTGTCACTTTCTCCTCATTTTTTTCTCTGCAGTCACAGTGCTGCTTCTTCGTTCTCCTGGGGTTTCGACACAGTTAATTTTTCTCATCGGTTCCTTTTGAGCTTTTATGTTACACGGAGGTAGAATAAATCTCGGGCCTTCTTGCCTCACTTGAAAATCAACTTCAGTGTGTTTCAATCAATCACTGGAGTTTTTACTGAACTCCTTGAATACAGATTGAGAAGCTCGATGGCTCATTTACCAGAACATGTAAATTCGAGAGAAATATTTTATTTAAACCCCCATAAAATCCTGCTTTTTTGTTACTTTGTATAAGCATTAATAGTGTTCGTTCTTTTACCAATCCAATATTGGTAAAAGATAAAGATATTTTTTACCTTTCTAAATATTTGCTTATTTAGAGGGACTCTCTAGTAAATGTGTGGCAAGCAAATTTTGTATTTTTTGGACAGTCACTAAAGCTACAGTACCAAGTATGGCAGTTAAATAGAAACACAGTCAGTCCTTAATCCGTGGAAAGTTATAATTACACCTAGACCGTTTTCCTAACTGGGTTCCCTTTGAGCTCCAGGATATGAGCTGATAGTAACAAAAATAATCTGTCCTTTAGTTTTACCGTGAGTGATAAGGAGCGAGTGTTTACGCTTCTAGAAGAATAAATTATTTTTAAGCCAATTAATTACTGCTATTAAGCACTGTATACAGTGGTCCTCACCAGGCGCTACTTTCCCCCGTCCCCAGGGGACACGCGCCAATGTCTAGAGACAGTTTGACTGGCTATGACCAGGGTAAAGGGTGTTACTATCTGAGGAGCAGAAGCCAAGATGCGGCTAAACACCCAGCAACGCACAGAACGGGGGGCCCGTCCTCCCACAACAAACGCCGTGGCCCAAAACAGCAAAAGTGGCAACATTCATAACTGTTACTATAGTAAACGATTTTACTAAAGAAACCAAACCTCACACTGCCTGACTCGTAAGCCCGTTAAATCTCCAACACCCTTGTTGCTCAGTCGCTGAGTCTCATCAGGTGCTTGGCAACCCCGTGGGCGGCAGCACACCACCCTCCTCTGTCCTCCAGTACCTCCGGGGGTTCGCTCAAATTCATGTCCGTTCAGTCAGTGATGCTGTCTAACCAGCTCGTCCTCTGTCGTCCCCTTCTGCTCCCACCTTCAATCTTTCCCGGGATCAGGGTCTTTTCCAGTGAGTCTGCTCTTCACATCAGTGCCCCAAACTATTAGAGCCTCAGCTTCAGCATCAGTCCTTCCAATGGATATTCAGGGTTGATTTCCTTAAGGATTGACTGGTTTGATTTCCTTGCTGTTCAAGGGACTCTCAAGAGTCTTCTCCAGCACCACAGTTCAAAAGCATCATTTCTTCAGTGCTCAGCCTTCATATGGTCCAACTCTCACGTCTGTACATGACTACTGGAAAAGATATAGCTTTGACTCTACGGATCTTTGTTGGCAAAGTGACATCTCTGCTTTTTAATATGCTAAGTTTGTTACAGCTTTCCTTCCAAGGAGGATGCATCTTTTAATTTCATGGCTGCATTGAGATATAATTCACATACCAAACAATTTACACATTTGC
>SJYF01000258.1:6089939-6109513 GCA_006410515.1 Procapra przewalskii
TTTCTTTAACAAATGTGTGTAGTCTTGGGTAAAGCGACAAGTTCTCCAGGCAGCATTTGCTCAATGAGTACTTGCACTTGATAAGGAAGACCAAGATTTGCTGGGGTTTGGGGCTATAGTTTGGGTACCCAACACCACCTTTCTACACCCAGACTACTGCCTCAGTACGAAATCCTCTGGAGTTTAAGACAACTTGGCAGGGACCTCCATTGTACATAATTAGCCAATTTTCTTTGCTCAGTTTTTCCACAATAACTAGAATAATTGGCAAAAGGCACAGTTTTGCAATGGGAAGGATCTCAAAGTAAAATCCTAGTTGTTTACCCAATTCTGCTAATAATATGTCCCTAAAATGAGTCCTGAGGCTTCTCCTAGGCTCTCTGCACTCACACCATCTAGGGATGAAGATGCTTATGGAGAATCAGCGTTTTAATTACTTTCTTCTGAATGGTTACTAGAGGCAGAAACTACTTGGATGCATAGAGAAATGTTCTGGAACATTAGAGATGAGTTACCTCTTAATAGCATCACTAAATGCTGAACCAAATAAAGAGCAAGAAAACATACAAGGTGGACACAATGGGCTGTCCCAGAAGCCAGAGACCGAACTTGGGAAAAGTGGGAAAGAGGCTTTATGAGTGCTCAGGATCCAAAATACTGTGGCAAGAAGCTTTAGAACAATGAAACCTTTAAAGAGGGGACAGTTTGGTGGAACTCGGATGCTTTAAAAGTAATGCCTGTGTCCAGCAGATAAAATCAAACACATTGCCTATACTTTGATAACCCCATTCCAAGAAGAAAGGTATTCTTCCATTGACTGGATGAGGTTTTTAAAGCTAAAGTATGTAGCTTATCTGTGTGTGTGTGTGTGTGTGTGTGTGTGTGTGCCTGTGCATGCTCAGTTGTGTCCAACTCTTTGCAACCCCATGGACTGTAGCCTGCCAGGCTAATCTGCCCATGAAATTGTCCAGCAAGAATACTGGAGTGGGTTGCCATAACCTTCTCCAGGGAATCTTCCTGGCCCAAGGATTGAAGCTGCATCTCTTAAACATCACCTGTATTGGCAGGTAGATTCTTTACCACTAGTGCCACTGAGGAAGCTAAAATATGAAAAACAAAGGAAAAAGGGGCTCTGGTAGCTCAGATGGTAAAGAATCTGCCTGCAGTGCAGGAGACCTGGGTTTGATCCCTGGGTCAGGAAGATCCCTTGGAGAAGGGAATCGCAACCCACTCCAGTATTCTTGCCAGGAAAATCCCATGGACAGAGAAGAAGCCTGGAGGGCTACAGTCCATGAAGTCACAGAGTTGGACACGACTGAGCAACTTAGCATAAGGAAAAAGGTAGAATGATCCACTGCTTTTGTGTTCTCCAATTAGTCGAAATTATTTGGGGGTTATAACAGCACTTTCTGTAGTATTATACTTTTTTTTTTTTGTCTGCACCAGGTCTTTGTTGTACAGGCTTGTTTGCCTTGGGGCATGTGGGATCTTAGTTCACCCAGCAGGTATCAAACCTGTGTCCCCTGCATTGCAAGGCAGAGTCTTAACCACTGGGCCACCAGGGAAGTCCCTGTACTACTGTATTTTAAATAATCTAAATGTGACTGAGTTTTGTACTCAGACTCAAACTACTGTGTATGGATTGGCCACCTGATGGAGATGGGGTCTATGACCACAGACATCTCACTGTATGGCCTAGAAGGTCACTCGTGTAGTTGATTTAGAGCTAACAACCGGAAGACAGCAATAGAGGAGGTGAGTTAATTCAACCCAGCAGGTAGCACGCGGCCAGATGAACGACAGGCTTTGTAAGGAAGGTGGGATCGTTCGGCTGCAGTAGCCTGGAGGTGGAAACGATTGTAGGAGTCGCATTCCTATTTACCAGCCAAGTGTCAAGAGTGAAAAACAGGCATTACCGTATACCTTTCACTGATGAAAATTGCAAACAAAACAAAACGAAACAAAACAAAAACGGGTCACTTACTAAGGTGGGTCTGAAGTGACCCAGGAACGAAATGTGCATATTTAACAATCGGTGTAAGTCTGCACCAACAAGGGCTAAAGCAACAAAGTCCAATTTGAATAAGGCAAGAGGAAGCTGGATCACCACTGGATTCACGTCTGTAGTGCTTTGAAACTCACTGACTCCCAAGTCATGCTGTGGCAGGGACGTGGAACCACCAACAAATCCTAGAGGGGTGGGGGTTAAAGGACTGTGCCAGCCTCTATGCAGTTCAGTCCAGTTCAGTTGCTCAGTCGTGTCCGACTCTTTGCGACCCCACGGACCGCAGCACGTCAGGCCTCCCTGTCCATTACCAACTCCCGGAGTTTACTCAAACTCATGTCCATTGAGTTGGTGATGCCATCCAACCATCTCATCCTTTGTCATCCCCTTCTCCTCCTGCCTTCAATCTTTCTGAGCATCAGGGTCTTTTCAAATGAGTCAGTTCTTTGCATCAGGTGGCCAAAGGACTGGAGCTTCAGCTTCAGCATCAGTTCTTCCAGTGGATATTCAGGGTTGATTTCCTTTTGGATGAACTGGTTGGATAGTCCAAGGAACTCTCAAGAGTCTTCTCCAACACCACAGTTCAAAAGCATCAATTCTTCAGTGCTCAGCTTTCTTGATGGTCCAACTCTCACATCCATACATGACTACTGGAAAAACCATAGCCTTGACTAGACAGAACTTTGCTGGCAAAGTAATGTCTCTGCTTTTTAGTATGCTGTCTAGGTTGGTCATAACTTCCCTTCCAAGGAGTAAGCGTCTTTTAATTTCATGGCTGCAGTCACCATCTGCTCATTAGTTATCTATTTTACACCTAGCAGTGTGTAAATGTCAATCCCATTCTGCCAACTTATCCCACCCCCTCTTTTCCACTTGATGCCCATATTTTGTCTATGTATATGCCTCTACTGTTACTTTGCAAAATGAAGCACTGAAAAGGATTAATTTCCAAAATATGCAAATAACTCATGCAGCTCAATACCAAAAGACAAACCGCCTAATCACAGGCACGTTTAGACCGTTCAGGGGAGGTGATTCCCCTGTTCTTTTCCAGAGCTCTTCCTTCAGCCCAACAGAAGTGACTGGCCTTGTCACAGGGCTGCAGGAAATTTTAACAGTCAGCTCAGCCACAGGGCCAGCTTCTCTATTAGGATCCTGGAGAAACAGCTACTTGGCCTTATATACTCAGCACTGTGACTTAAAATAATTGGCTTCTTAAGCTCCCAGTCAGACTTTGTTGTTGATAATGTCAAACTTTCTCAGGCATTTCAAAGAACAGCCCCATTCCTCACCCTAAATAGTGCCCTAAAACTTAGCATCTGTGGCTGTGATTGTAAGAGCAGAGGACCACACTTGTGTATCTGAACCTTCAGTTAGGAAAAAATATTAAATGGCCTTTGAGTGCTGGGCTGGGGCAAACTGACAGTGGGAAGAAGTGAACCCGTCAAAGATGGGGTTTTGGCCACAAGACATATGAAGAGAGGTGGGGTGCAGAGAGATAGTGAATGCTGGCACCAGTCAGCATTCTTACCAGGCAAAACGAAATGGTCCTGGGAGTGAGTTATCATAGTCATCACAAATGTTCTAAGTGTCTTCAGTGATCAGTCACAGAAGCACCAAAAGGAAGGACAGACAGCCCTGGAGACAGGGGCCAGCACCTGCTTCCACTCTGAGCTAAATGCCTGGGGACACTGTTCTGTTTCTCCCCTAATCTGGTGCAGTGTCTACTAGGAAGGCTTCTCATGCCTGAGGCTTTCAAATAGAAAGAGGGACAGACTTTATTTTCCTGGGCTCCAAATTCACTGCGGAAGGTGCCTGCAGCCACAAAATGAAAAGACAGTTGATCCTTGGAAGAAAAGCTATGGCAAAGCTAGACAGCATATTAAAAAGCAGAGACATCACTCTGCTGACAAAGCTCCATGTAGTCAAAGCTATGGTTTTTCCAGTGGTCATGTATGACTGTGAGAGTTCGCCCATAAAGGAGGCTGAGCACTGAAGAATTGATGCTTTTGAACTGTGGTGTTGGAGAAGACTCTTGAGAGTCCCTTGGACTGCAAGGAGATCCAACCAGTCCATCCTAAAGGAGATCAGTCCTGGGTGTTGATTGGAAGGACTGATGTTGAAGCTGAAGCTCCAATGCCTTGGCCACCTGATGTGAAGAAATGACTCGTTGGAAAAATCCCTGCTGCTGGGAGAGATTGAAGGTAGGAGGAAAAGGGAACAACAGAGGATGAGATGGTTGGAGAGCATCACTGACTCAATGGATATAAGTTTGCACAAGCTCTAGGCGCTACTGAGGGACAGGGTAATCTGGCCTGCTGCAGTCCATGGGATCGTAAAGAGTCTGACACGACAGAGGCAGAAGGGAGACAATTCTTACTATTGTACTAACACTTCATCATCTTAAGCCCATCAGCCAAATCTTGAGAAGACAGTGAGCCAGCAAGATAGCTTGCTGTCACATCCTGGCAGCCCCAAACTGACGCTCACAGCTCTTTTTACATCAATGCAAACTTTTACACAGATTTCTGGCACTTGATATGAGTGCGCATGTGTCAGTGGAGGGACTAGCTTAGCCGAGCATGCTGCAGTGTATGAAAATCTTCTGTGAGATTTCATTTTGGATTGTGGGTTCATGGCTCTGCAGATGCTATGAAAGTCATTCTCTGGTTGTCAGTGTCTTAACTGGGAACGTTGCAAAACCAGACAGGGGTATTTCTAGGCTGCTTCAAAGTTTAACCAAGCCTTTGTGATTCTTCTTTCTCCTTGCTTTCTGAAACACAGCCCCTAGCAAAAGTTTCCGTTTCCCTCAGAGCCAAACCCAGCAAAGTAGAAGCTGAGTGGGAAAAAGTTGTTGAGTGCAGGAGGCAAGGCTGCCAGAGGAAGAGAGGAGCCACTTATCTGTATGGGGGTGGCGAAGAGAACTGGTGAGTTGCCTTGAGGAAAAGAAATGAGATTTGCCTTGAGGAAATTTGAAATTTCTGCTTGGTGACTTAAAAGTCTGATTGGAAGGTAGAAATGAAAGAGAACACATTTTGATTCTTCCATTCAAAAATGAATACTATTTACAAAATGCTATAAACGCTGATGCTGGGAAAGATTGACGGCACGAGGAGAAGGGGACGACAGAGGACGAGATGGTTGCATGGCATCACTGACTCGATGGACACGAGTTTGAGTGAACTCTGGGAATTGGTGATGGACAGGGAGGCCTGGCGTGCTGTGGTTCATGGGGTCACAAAGAGTTGGACATGACTGAGCAACTGAACTGAACTGAATGTTAATAATGTTAATGTTATGGCAGAAAGTGAAGAAGAATTAAAGAGCCTCAGGATGAAAGTGAAAGAGGAGAGTGGAAAAAGTTGGCTTAAAGCTCAACATTCAGAAAACTAAGATCATGGCATCCAGTCCCATCACTTCATGGGAAATAGATGGGGAAAGGGTAGAAACAGTGACAGACTTTATTTTGGGGGGCTCCAAAATCACTGCAGATGGTGACTGCAGCCATGAAATTAAAAGACGCTTACTCCTTGGAAGGGAAGTTAATGACCAACCTAGACAGCATACTAAAAAGCAGAGACATTACTTTGCCAACAAAGCTCGTCTAGTCAAGGCTATGGTTTTTCCAGTAGTCATGTACGGATATGAGAGTTGGACCATAAAGAAAGCTGAGCACTGAAGAGTTGATGCTTTTGAACTGTGGTGTTGGAGAAGACTCTTGAGAGTCCCTTGGACTGCAAGGAGATCCAACCAGTCCATCCTAAAGGAGATCAGTCCTGGGAGTTCACTGGAAGGACTGATGTAGCTGAACCTCCAATACACTGGCCACCTGATGCAAAGAACTAACTCACTGGAAAAGACCCTGATGGTGGGAAATACTGAAGGCAGGAGGAGAAGGGGACGACAGAAGACGAGATGACTGGGTGGTTGGCTGGTGATGGACAGGGAGGCCTGGCGTGCTGCAGTCCATGGGGTCACAAAGAGTCAGACACGACTGAGCAACTGAACTGAACTGAACTGAACTGAACTGAATGTTAATAAATAAAATGTGACTGTTGTTCATCTGATATTATTAAGAAAAGAGTAACTTTCGGTCCCATGAGGCCATACTAAGACTAATTTAACCTGTATTATTTCATGCTTAATGAAACACCCTTAATGGTTCTGTGCCTGAACCATTTTTCTTGATTCGTGCCATCTAAGGGTAAAGCTGCAACATCAGGCTTCACCACTGTTCAATTGACCCAGATGTCTCGGCTCCTAATCTTCACCATTATTTGCTCTGTTTCTTTATCTTGGGAAGCGTACAACTCTTCTTTGACTCCACCTATGGAAATCTTGTCAGTTGAATCGGTTCCCTCTTCTGAAAGCCAATCTTAGACCTCCCAGTCAGAATTCACTGCCCTTCCTGTGGGAATATTTCGACCATACACACTTATGCCACTGCAGTATAGTCAGCTATTTGCCCATCTTTCTGCTGAACTGTAATTTATGCCAGGGCGGTTAAAGTGTTAGTCACTCAGTGGTGTCTGACTCTTCACAACCCCATGGACTGTAGCCAGCCAGGCTCCTGTGTCCTTGGGATTTTCCAGGCAAGAATACTGGAGTGGGTAACCTTTCCCTTCTCCAGGGATCTTCCCAACCCAAGGATCAAACTCAGGTCTCTTGCATTGCAGGCACATTCTTTACCATCTGAGCCACTGAGGAAGAGACTGTGGCAAAAAGAAGGCACCCATCTTAGCTATTAATCCAATTAAATTGATGTGACCTCCATTACAGGGGGTTCTCTTAGTTACAGAAGGCTCTGCTGGGGACCTCCCAGCACTTTGAATAACTGACTGTCAGCACAGCAAGGCTACATGCATCTAACTCAAATTCCAGAGTTAGTGCTGAGATCCCCCAGTTTTGTTTTGGTCCGAGATCTGCTGTCATGGAGGAGGCAGGAGAGGCTTCGGGAGTGAGGGAGCGTGATAAGGGGATGGCGCTGCGCCAACGGAAGGGAATCATTCCAGAATCACAGGATTCGTGACTTTGGCCAGTGTGGTGGTCTGCCCACATCCCCTTGGCCTGGAGTGCCTGCTACCATCTCCGCGAGCCTCCCCTTGGGCCAAGGGAGCCTTTTCTTGGCAGATGCAGGATTCCAGAGCTCTTGGGAGCTTGCATGCCCTGGCACCCTTACTCTTAGCAAAGGCTGATTGGGATGAGATCATGAAAGCCCTGGTACCTAATCACCCAGTACCTGCTAAGTGCCCTTACCTAAGACGCTACCTTCACTCCAGAACCCCCTCCAGAATCAGGCAGGGAATTGGCCTGGCCAAAAATCTCACCGTCACGTGACTTCTTCCCTTCTCCCAGTTGGCTTCCCCCACTCCCAGGCTTCCTCCGAGAAATCTTGCTTTAATAAATTGCATGTGTAACAGTGTCTCAATATCTGCTTCTGGAGCATCTTCTTCGAGACAGAATTCCAACTGATGATTTTCTAAGGGAAGCTTCTAGCTAGAAAGGTGAAAGGCAAGTGGGACCCTGCCTCTGGCCTGCAGGGTCCTGAGATGCTGTATATGGGCCCGTCCACCCTCCTCCACTGCACCCGCCTTCCAAGGGGACTTTCTGCCAACCTCTCATGGGGATTGTGGGTGCAGACTGGAGGCAGCCACCCAAATCCCAGCAAGGCTGTGGAGGGTGCTTTAAGCAGGCGGCGCTGTAGGAGGTTTCCAGAAGTTTCAAAAACTGACATAGCCCTCCGTAAATAGTTCCATATCTAACTCAACTGAAATAGATTTAGTCAAAGGTAAAAATGTATGTGTTTTCCTCTCATCACACTTCAAGGGTTTTTTATGTCTCAATTCAAGCCAAGATGAAAATTGGAAGCACTACAGCCCTTTTTTTTTTTCTTCTTTTTAGGAAATTATTCTTGGGATATGGTTCTCTCAAAAAAGCTGGTTCTTGTGAGGTGGTTTGTTTTTTTTTTTTCCTGCCCAGTTTTCAGACATCCCTTTAGAACTTTGGATAAAAGTCCAGACTCTAGATGTATATTCTTTTCAAACTGGACAACATAAGAGTCTTGCTTTTGGTGAAGTGAGAAGAAAGAAAGAAAGAGAGAAGACAGATGGCTTGCTGAAGAGTAACTCATGTTATTTTTTATTTTAGGCTAAAGGATCAATGACATCGATCATCTTCCATTACAGATTAGCTGTGTTCTTTGAGGAAATCTCAAAAGGTAGATTGCAGAATCCACTCCATAGAACCCGACTGTGTAAAAACATTTGTTCACTGGATAAGAGGGAGCTGAGGTGACAGAAAACATATTTTGTCAAGACTAGTGATTTGCCCTAGTCCCCTCATTTTCATGCATGGTAAGTTGCTTCAGTCGTGTCCAGCTCTTTGCAACCCCACGGACTGTAGCCTGCCAGGCTCCTCTGTCCATGGGATTCTCCAGGCAAGAATACTGGAGTGGGGTTCCTTGCTCTCCTCCAGGGGATCGTCCCCACCCAGGGATTGAACCCATGTCTTCAGTGGCTCTTGCATGGCAGGCAGATTCTTTACCTCTGAGCTACCAGGGAAGCCCCATTCCCCCATTTACCCTCAGAAATTTTCAGAAATGCTTAGATTATCCACTTATTAAAACATGCAGAATAAAGTCTGTCCCCTGTGACAGAAATCTCATAGATGCTGATTCTAGAATTTTCATTCTCACCTGTCAGCTCTTTAATCATGCCTTTATGATGCCTTCTCTTGTGAATTCCATCAGATCTGCAACATCATCTGATTAGTGATATTTCCCCAAATGAAAAAACCAAACAAACAGAAACCAGGGTAATATCACCAAAGTGAAAAATATTGTCTTAAAATTTAAATTACTTCATGTGTCCATATTCTTTTTACTCATTTTCTTCTTTCATCAGTTTTAAAGACGGAATGAATCCAATCTCTGTTGTGTATGGTCCTGCAAGAACTAACACTTGCCAGAGTATTAGCCTGTGATTAATCTGTGTAGTGTATTACTTGATACTCACAGGAATCTGCACATGTGCATCTATGCCTAATGAAAAATGCGTGGACTGAGCATGAGAAGAGCTGTGCTGAGCCTCAACCCGCCTCTTTCTAGCTCCAAGGCTTTGAGAAAACCACTCAACCTCTCTGGCTTCCGCTTCATCAACTGTAAGGTGCAACTAATTCTACCTTTTGGCTCTGAGCATCCAGTTAATCACATTTCTGAAGAGCTTTGTAAGCTGAGAAGTGTCAGTGTTAGCCTCTCAGGTGTGTCTGACTCTTTTGCGACCCCATGGACTGTAGCCCTCCAGGCTCCTCTGACCATGGGATTCTCTAGGCAAGAATACTGGAGTGGGTTGCCATTCCCTTCTCCAGGGGATCTTCCTGGCCCAGGGATGGAAGCCAGGTCTCCTACTATCTGAGCCACCAGGGAAGCCCTATGAGCTGAGAAAGAACATTCAAATATTCATTTACTAATAAGAGCTGAGACTGGAAATATGCATTAAAATAATAAGAATTAAAGTTCGCTTGTACCAAACATACCATCCATTTATAGTCTTTCATAGATCTACCTGAGAATTAATTTTCTGAGGGGCTATGATGTGTCAGGTGTCCCCCCCAGAAACTTGTGGTGAACCAGACAGGTGTGATCGAGTTCTGCAGTGAAGCACAGACAGTAGTTGATAAAACATGAGGATTCATGTAACTTATCAATTTAGACTGTGCTAAATGACCTACAAAGTGAGACGGAATAAAATGGTACCATTTGGGCTAAACCTGGACTGTGATGAGGGGTCCAGCTGGTGGATGAAGACTGGAAGGAAAAGACTCCAGACAGAGGGAACAGCTTACGCAGACCCTCGGGGTGGACATGGTCAGGTCTTGAAGGCTGCATTTTCCCTTGTTTATTTTTCTCCGTCTTTGAGTTTACCTATTATAGTAGGGCACTTTTATATCCACCCTCTTGGGAGGTCTATCTGATTCTACCCACCTGGAGGGAGACCATCAGCTTGAAGAGGTCTGGACCTTATGTGGCTTCTTCATGGTCTCAAGTCCTGAGCCCCTGGAGCCCAGGGTCTTTTTTTCGGAGGGTCCACATACTCTTCTGGTGGAAGAGGAAAGCTTTGCTTCCTGAGAAAGAAGAGGACGGAAGGATGGAGGCAGATGCTTGTTCCCAGTGGGGAAGCGATCAGGGAACGATTATGCCTTGGCTCGGAATCAAGGGGAAAAGTAAGAGAAAGGGGAAGATCTCAGACCTTCCCCCCCAAAGCAGAATAACTCCTCACCCTTTCCTGCCTTCAGTGAGTTCAAGATCCCCGAACAGCAACAGCTGAACCCAGGGTCAAGAAGAGGGGATGCACGGGAGCCTGGAACCCAAAACTCAGGAAAAGTTAACGCATCACTTTTCTCCATCAAGTCAAGTCACCCCCTGGTATCTCCGATGTGAAGCAGCTGCAGTACCCTGGGCTCTGCCCAGGTTCCAGGGTAGCGGACCATGTGAGCGTATCAGTGTCTCCATGGTGACAGACAGTCTTCGCATCCCACCCTGTGTTGCCTCCGGACCAGCATCAGGGAATCTCAGGGGGGAAAGTGCCTGTTGGAATCTTATCCCTTAGGATTTACCAGGGTCCACACGGCAGAAAAGCCTGGTGGGTCACAAAGAGTCTGACATGACTGCAGTGACTGCATGACTGCATTTGGGTCACAGGATGGGGGTAACTGACAAGAGCCACGGACTGGCCTCCCTGGGTGTGATGGCTACCAGAAACTGGTGGTGTAGGAAGGACACACTAATGCATTCCAGGATGTAGCCCACTGCCTCCACGCCAGAGGCTGAGAGATCGCCCCTTACACCTTGGCTTCAAGGACGGACTTCTGACTGCTTCTCACAGAAGCGCGGAACCCTGCGGACCGATGCAGGCCGGCTCCAACACTGAACCTCAAGCCCAACTTCCACGCTGTGGAAGAAATTGGTTTTACCCGGTGTATATCCATCTTTATGCTTTTTGATCAAGGAAAACAAAGGCTATAGGAAGAAATCGATACAGTCATAAGAGGGGCTGAGTTAACACACAGTGTCCCTCTGCCACACTGGCATATATGTGTGTCTGATGAAGACTGGGCATCAGAGGATACGATGGACGGCATCACCAGCAGACTTGAACTTGGGCAAGCTCTGGGAGATGGTGAGGGACAGGGAGGCCTGGCATGCTGCAGTCCATGGGGTCTCCAAGAAGCGGACACGCCTGGGCGACTGAACAGCAGCAACGTATCTGATGCTTGCGTGTATCTATACGGGTTCATTCTGATTTCAGGATCTTCAGGAGAGAAGATTTCTGTTACTCTTCACCTGGAAAAGAAAGAGGGAAGAGGAGGGGAGAACAGGAGTGAAGGAACACTTAGGAGAAAAGATAACCCAGTTGTTTATTTATAGTTTATCTCCGCAGAGGGAACTTTGCAAAGGATTTGATAAGAGGGGCCAGAGTTTTCTTAAAGATTAACTGGCCTCCTTTAAAAGGGCACTGGCTTCCTTTCACGCGGGTGTCTGGAGGCTGCAGGACTGGGTGGCCCTCAGAACCTCACTGGTCTGTAGATCCCCTTAAGACACACTGCTGATATCATGGCCTCCTTTCTCAGATTCCTCTCTCTCTCTCTCTCTCACTTTTCTCTCCTTCCCCCCTCCCTCCCTCCTTGCCTGTCCCTCCCTCCCTTCGCCCAATCTCCCCCAGTCTCCTCTCTCTCTCTTCAGCTCCTTCAGGTAAATCCTACTCCAACTTGCACCAACTTGTTTTTGACTGACAGGGAACAGTGAAGAGCGCTTTCTCCATTTGGAGCACACCTCAGGACCAGCCTTCCCCAGGCAGCGGCGGATGGCCCCTTCCTGGCCTTGTCCTGACTCCGCATCTAGCCAGGCGTCGGAGCTCACCCGTCCTTGCAGGTAAGAGGTGCAGGCTTGTCGGTCAGTGCTGGAGTGCTGGAGCGTGCTGCACCCTGAAGGAATTTCTGAAAAAAAAAAAAAAACTTCCCTTCGAAAGGTAATGAAAAAAGTATGACTGCTGAAACTGACTGAAATCATTCAAGACGTCCAAACTTATCTGAGGGAATTTACAAGTGCTGTTTGCCTGTGGAAAACGGGTTTTTACTTAATGATGGGGCTAAAAAAAAAAAAAGCTTTATTCATGCCTGTAAAACAATATCCAGATGTTATCTTGTATGCTGTGGGTAGAAGCGCTCTGGATGGAGGGAGAAGGCTTACTCTCTTTGCAAGGTTCCCTCCCCCCACCCACCCCCGCCAGTGTCTGNCTGTGAGAACAAGTTTGTTATGGATTTTCAGTGATTATATAGTTGTCGTTTTTTTTTTTTTGCGTCATTCTTTGGTAATTATTTTCCTTTGTTGGTGGAGAAATCAGTTTAAGTTGGTGTAAGGGGAAACCTCGCCAGAATATTTTAAAATCTGTTACCTATCCTTCACGAGAAAAAAGTTGTGTAAGTTTTCCATGGTAGGTTTGAGGAATGTAAACAGCTCTGACTATGGAAACATTAGGAACCTGGTTCACAGCCCATGGCTAATGGGTTTTAAAATCTGTGTGTAATTTCATGGGCGTCTAGACTGTTCTCAGCTAATCAGTGTTATACTGGGTGAAATTTCCATATTGTTTCTGTGAATCTGGTTTTTTATCTCCCCTCTCCACTTCCGCATTTAGTTGCCCAAAGGAAATAAGCACATGTTGTTCAATAGATGTCTCTTGACCTCACGAGTTCTTTAAGTCACAGGTTAGGAAGCTTACAGCAAATGCAATGATCCACTCAGTAAGCCAAGGACCAAAATTTGTCTCACTCAATTCAAACCTTCAGATTGATTTTTTCTTATCAGAAAATATAGTGATCTTTTTTTAACCTATAGAAAGATTTTGAAAAAAAAGTGACAAGTGATTCTTGAAATTTTTTTTCTGAGACCTCAAAATCACACTGACACACACAGAGTTAATCCTCCATCCTATTCCATTCTGCCCTCTCTCATAAACCTTTAAACAAACATGGAACAATCAGCAACAGCCTTAGGTGATCAATTCTTTCGCAAAATTGCCCTAAAAACCAAAAGAGAAGAGTCAAATGCAATCATCGAGCGTATTCAGATGCCATCATTTTATGAAAGTTTAGGAGATTTCCGGTTGAACAGCTAAGCACTTACCTTGCACACAGCTCCCCGGTGCTGTTCTTGCCCTGGGTTTTTTTCGTAGCAGTTTTCCTCCTTCCCTAGTGATAAATATAATAAATGGCCAGGCAGGGAGTGACCCAGAGGTCGTATGACAAGTCTTCTGAAAAGTCTAGAAGGTAGAGGAGTTTCACCAAATCCCTGGTAGTTGTCTCGGAAACCCTAATGAAATAATGGGGCCAACAGGTCCTCACTGAGTTAAATAAATGCCCAAGTCGTTTGGGGGTTTCCTAGAAGTAAACTTAGCTGGATTTCGTGATTCTGGTGGCTTAAGGAAAACATAACTTTAAAAAGTCCTCCCGCCCTCTCATCCCTCCTTCCCCCAGTCAACCGTTGTGGTCATTTTCCAGAAAATGCGCTTTTCCCCTATTTCCTCTCCTGACGCTTAGAGCCAGTGCAGACAGCCGGTGTTTGAGAGGGAAAGAGACAGAGCAAGACCCCAGGCTTCCCACGCCCACCGTCCAGAAGCGCCAACAAAAGCAGGGCTGCTGGCTCCTTCCACTCTCTCTCTGCCCCTGCATGGAGGAAATCTTAAAGGGATTGAACTTTCTTGTTTGGGGATGTATGTAATTATATACCTGAATGACAACATGCTTGGTACAAGAAAAACCATCATTGTGTGGCTTGAGGCAGCCAGAGATGAGAGGCAAACTTTTTCAGACTTTGTCACTAAATGTCAAGACTCCAAAGCCTCCTCTCCTGCCACATCCCCCTCTCATCTCTCGGAGACACGGGGCAGCCACTGCCTTGACTTCCTGACTCTGCTGCAGGGTTGTTTGTCGAGGGTGTTTGCCTGGTGGACGCATCAGAACCTTAGAGGTGGCACAAAAGGCCAAAGAATGAGGCATGAGCTTGCTAGAGTCGCTGACGACCAGCCCCCAGGGACCCTTGCTTAAGGCATATAAGCCTCCCTGATCGTTTCCTTCAGCCTTCACTCTAAGGAATTCAGCTCCCATCTTCTCCCCTGCCACCTGTGAAGCACTTCACGCCAGAATCTGATCAGGTACTGCGTCCATCCTGCTGTTTCCATTCTTGTTTCAAGTAAAAAGAATTCTCCTCAATCGGCAGTTAGCTCTGGCCAGGGTTAAGGTTAGCTTGCACGCTTGTGAAGCCGAGTGGGCTGCTTGTTAACGGGCACATGAGACGCACAGCAGGGAGAAGTCTTCGTTCTCCTCTCTCCTGCCCTTCGCCCTCCTGGGATGCAGACATCTCGGGAGCGGGGCTGGGGTGCCTTGGGAGTGGCTGGGCGCTGAGTACAGAGAGGGGAGAGGCAGGGGAGGCGTGGGGTGGCGTGAGCGGGAGGGGAGCGTGCTCTGTGCGCCTCGAGGAGGCAGCGCTGTGGAAGGGGGCAGACTCGAGCCCAGACACCTTGCTCTCTGCTGCCACGGAGGTGGCTTCCTGCTGTCGGTTTTACCGACCAGACCAGAGAAAGCCTATGGTGCCAGGAGCAGCAGCTCCGGCAGTGACAGGCCCTCCCACAGCTAACGGCGCAAAGGGCCGCCTGCTTTGCCACCTGCAGTGGAGAACCGAGAGAAGAGAAAAGTAGCTTAGAATCTAAAAGCAAATGTCCCAGGAAAGAAGCGTTATTTGCTAAATGTAACTTTGTCTTTTACCTCATTCTTGGTGAAAGACAAAACAAGATAAGGGAGCCTGGGGGATGTCCCTGGTGGCCCAGGGGTTGAGATTTCATCCTTCCAATGCAGGGGGCCTGGGTTCGATCCCTGATTGGGGAACTGAGACCCTACATGCCCTGCAGCATGGCCAAATGATGGTGGTTTTTTTTTTTTTTTTTTTTTTTTNAAATGCCGTTTGAGTCAATGCAGGCGGTGACTGGGCAATTTTGTTCACAATGCAGCTGAGTGCACATAGAGGTTCCCACCATATCCCCAAAGCTTTTTAGCCAAACACATTTCTGCTCTTCTCATAAGCAAGGTCAGAGCTTGTGAGGAGCCTGTGTACCTGACTTCCCTTCAGCTGGTACTGTGAGTCCACTGGCGCTGCTGCTGAGTCGCTTCAGTCGTGTCCAAACTGGTGAAGGCATCCATTAAACAAGAGTCACCGCAATCGACCTGGACTCTAGAAGCTCGCACCTGGCCTAATTCTAGAATAGTGCTTCCACGCCTAACATGCTATAGCACAGAATCCCAGGTATTTCCATCATGCTCCCAAGATGAGCCAGGGTTGCCTGACCAGGGTTCGCAGCATCAGGAGACACACGAGAAGGACAAGGTGTTGATTTGCAGCTCTAAACATACCTGTCTGTAGGAACACACCTGTCCACAGGATAGAGTGAAGTAGAAGAGCATGTCTGTGCCACCTGAGGGCTGAGGGCTCAGAGGACTTCAGTAATCCCTCTTAAAAGGAATTAGCTAGCAGTAGAATAGGGCTTCCCAGGTGGTGCTAATGGTAAAGAACCTATCTGCCAACGCAGCAGACATAAAAGCCTGTGGGTTCCATCCCTGGGTCAGGAAGATCCCCTGGAGGAGGAAATGGTGACCCACGCCAGCATTCTTGCCTGGGAAATCCCATGGGCAGAGGAGCCTGGCAGGTTACAGTCCATGGTGTCGCAAAGAGTTGGACACGACTGAAGCAACTTAGCACGTAGCGGTAGAAGAAGCCCAGTTTGGTTCTCTTCTGCCTGACCCTACAGCTCCGATTCAGAGCAAGCTGGAAGCATATTGACCCACATTAAACAAGGCAAGCAGTTCCTTTCCTGCAGGAAAGGAGTGTGTCTGTAGCCACACGGCTGCACTGACTATGCAGGCCCCCATTCAGGGTTCTGAGTTCAGTGAAATGACTGCCAGGGCCTGACCCTGTTCCTCTGATTACAAATCACACTAATGCTCAGAGTCACCATCAGAGCTGTTGGGATACAAAGGAGGTGGCTCAAAAGGATCCAGTATTTGGGATGTTTGGAGGGTTCAGATAGCTGGCTTTGGGTTTCAATCCACAACCTGTTTCAGTAGAAATCACCCTGCTGTGGGGCTGATAACTATGAACTTCTTGTGAGATGAGAAAACTCTGCCAGGACCAGAGGCTGATCAAGACTTTATGGATCTTCAAGATTATGCAATTTTGAGGGCCCTCTGTAAGAAAAAGGAATGCGAGATTATGACTGTAAAATTAGGCACAAGCCTTGGAGAGAGTTGGTGCAAGGGAGGAGCCCTGAAGCTCACATTTCTTTCGTGCGTGTCATTCAGTCATGTCCGACCCTTTGCGACACTATGGACAGTAACCTGCGAGGCTCCTCTGACCATAGGATTCCCCAGGCAAGAATGCTGGAGTGGGCTGCCATTTCCTCCTCCAGGGCATCTTCCCACCCAGGGATGGAACCCACGTGTTTTGCATTGGCAGATTCTGTACCACTGTGCCACCTGGAAAGAAAGATCTTTCGTTGTTGTTGTTCAGTTGCTACGTTGTGTCCGACTCTTTGTGACCCCATGGACTGCAGGATGCCAGTCCTCCACATCTCTCACTATCTCCTGGAGTTTGCCCGAGTTTATGTCCATTGAGTTGGTGGCGCTATCCAACCATTCATCCTCTGAAAGGCATCAATAGAACACTTCGAACAGGCTCGAGGCTTTGCCTAGCAAAATATCTATGTGTCTGGCCAGGGACAGCCTCTTCTATTTCTATGAATGCCGTGTTCAGTTCCAATAGCAGTTATCAGTGTCATTTCTCAGTGTGAATGCTGGCTAAACCCCTGCCTGCCAGGTCAAATAATGCTCTTACTCAGTAATGTTTCCGTCTTCAAATATTTGCAGATTTGTATCTTGTTCATCCTCGTATCCTCTGCCAAAGAATGCAAGGTTGGCTCCCTAAATGAATCTGGCTTTCTTATTTCCTGAGTTATTCTTTGTCTACCTTTTAAGAATATGTTTGAGAAGCTTATCATTAGCTTTGAAATATCATGAAATTTGACATCATCTCTACTCTTCCTACCAACTTCATCCTCAAACACTTGCAACAAGTTAAAGAAAATACTTGAGCACAGGAGCCCTTGGCCCCTTCGTCAAGAGTCGTCTAACAGCTAAGGAATGTCTTCTTCCTATTTTCAAAAGTCCAAAGGAATGGAACAAATGGAAGGAATCTATGCATAAATGAAAAGTGAGCTACATCACTTGCAGACATATATTTGCAACTGACAATGGCAGTGTGTGTGTGTGTGTGTGTGTGTGTGTGTGTGTGTGTTTAGCCATGGTGGCTCAGATGGTGAAATATCTGCCTGCAATGTGGGAGACCCACATTTGATCCTTGGGTTGAGAAGATCCCCTGGAGAAGGGAACACACTCCAGTTATTTTTGCCTGGAGAATTCCACGGAGAGAGAAGCCTGGCAGGCTGCAGTCCATGGAAGTCACAGAGTCAGACATGACTGAGCAACTAGCACTTAATAATGAAACTGAAGGTGAGATATAGAGGGAGTATTCAAGTGGCAACAATGTCACAATACAATGGGGCTTTACTTTCAAAATTTTGCCTTGCTTAGTAAACTTCAAATCTATAATTAGATTAAGTGTTTAAAAATTGCCCTCTGAACGGTGCTGCCATAGTGACATTAGTCTTAGCATCCCTCTTTAACAAAGGAGGTGGTATCATATCGTGTGACTCAATTCTTGTTGACATGGATGGCATGATAATCTGACCAAGGAACACTCAGGGGTTCAGCGCTTGAATTCACAGCCGCCCTGACTCCTACTGCCTTGGGGAGATTAAGGGAGTGAAGGCTCCTCTCTGATGCCTTTGTGACTCAGTTTCTTGGAAACTTGAGAAAGATCCCTCAGAAGCTGGCTGTCTATTTCTTGTCTTAGGAGTCTAGGGAAAAGAGAAATTCCCTAGCCAGAAGGCTGCAGGGAGCATCCCAAAACACAATCAACACAAGTAAGGCAGCAGTTCTCCTGGTAAGCTCTGCTGGTCAGCAAAGGGTCCTGGGGAGAGTTTTGTATGCTCCTTGCCCTGTAGGAAATAAGAAGGTGTATACTCTGATTGGGCTTCCCTGGTGGCTCAGTCAGTAAGGAATCCACCTGCAATGTGGGAGACTTGGGTTTGATCCCTGGGTTGGGAAGATCCACTGGAGGAGGGCATGGCAACCCACTCCAGTATTCTTGTCTAGAGAAACCCATGGACAGAGGACCTGGCAGGTTACAGTCCATGGGGTCGCAAAGAGATGGACACAGCTGAGCAACTAAGCAGATACTCTGATAAGGGAGAGGCTACCCACTCCAGTATTCTGGCCTAGAGAATTCCATGGACTCTATAGTCCATGGGGCCACAAAGAGTAAGACACGACTGGGCCACTTTCATTTTTGTTTCTGATAAATTTGGGAATTCATCATAGTCTCTAAAGTTCCCTCTTGGAAGGTCCCAGTTATCATGACCATAATAAACAGTCTAAGAGATCTGGCAGCAAAGACATCCTTTAACTTTGAATCCCAAGATGTTTAACCATTCTGGACTACAAAGCCGCCTGCCACCTCCTTGCGACTCCTATTCAGTCCTCTGACTAATATTTCGCATGATCCCATCAAGGACATTTCTGCAGATTCTAACTGGTGTGGGGTGGAGAGGTTCCATGTGCTCCAAGAAAAAAACATGTTATGACTTTAATACTCCACTTGACTGTGAGTTGTACTTTGGGGACATGCAGGTGACTGGCCAGCTTTTGGGATTTCAAAGTGGCCTCAAGGAGTCAGCCTCAAAAAATGGATTTCCTTTTGTTTCTTTGTATCCTTGAAGTGTTCGTCGTTCAGTCGTGTCCAACTCTTTGTGACCCCATGGACTGTAGGCTCTTCTGTCCATGGAATTCTTCAAAGAATACTAGAGTGGGTTGCCATTCCCTCCTCCAGGGGATCTTCCCGATCCAGGGATCGAACCCTGGTCTCCTACACTGCAGGCAGATTCTTCACCTCTGAGCCACCAGGGAAGCCCCTTGTTTCTTTATGTGCATCTCATTCCCAGAAGGATTAGAATGAGTTTGCAGAGATACATCCACACACTCTCACACAAATTAACATGAATTAGAAGGAGATGGAAAAGAAACATAAAGGTAAGCTTCAAAGAAGTAGTCTGATGAAATCATTTACTTATATGAGTTTTATCTGTTTTTAGAAACTGCAAACTAAATGTACACAGACCCACAGCTGCAGAATCTTGTTTCTGCTTCAGAATTAAAAGTATGTTTTAAAATACGCTTCATGTTTGACCCTGGAAATCAATTAGGCTCCCCCTGAATCTAGTTTTACTCACACCATGTTTTATAATTCCTTTGAAATAATTATAATGACGATTATAATTTAAAGAATTATAATTAACAATATTAATTCTGCCTCTCAAGATCTCTTTCTCCTTTCCTGTTGCTCATTAGG
>SJYF01000258.1:6153014-6165611 GCA_006410515.1 Procapra przewalskii
TATTATAGTTTTGATCAGATTCTCCATATATTGCTACTTAAGAAAATAATTGTATTTATTTCTCTGTCTCATTCTGGGCTGCGCAGGGTCTTTGTTGCTGAGCAAGCTTTTCTCTAGTTGTGAAGAGTGGAGGGGACTCTCCAGCGGCCGTATGCAGGCCCCTCGCTGTGGTGGCTCCTCTTGCTGTGGAAACAGGGCCTAGGTGTGCGGGCTTCAGTGGTTGCAGGTCCTGGGCTCTAGAGCACAGGCTATTTGTGGCGCCCGGGCTCAGTTGCTCTCTGACATGCAGGATCTTCCCTAATCAGGGATCGAACCCGTGCCTCCTGCATCTGCAAGCAGATTCTTTGGCCCTGAGCCACCAGGGAAGCCCTACTGCTCCTTTAAAGAATTAATACTTAGCTGTGGGCCACCGGGTCACTGGCTTTCCTTTATTTATAAGGATGGTGGAGACTGTGCGTTTCTGAAAAGCAATAAACAGACGTTCTCCAGGTCTATATGCAATAGGGTTACTTTAGAGCTCTAAGGGCAAGTCGGGGATAGGATATTCACTGAGAGGGGAGAGCTGTTAAGATGTTGATAATGATTCAACTTCTGTATCCAGTGTGTTGGTTCTCAAAGTGTGTTCCTGGAGCAGCAGCAGCATCTGGGAGCTCTTCAGACCTGCAGGTTTTTGGGTTCCACTCCAAACCTACCAAATTGGAAATGCCAAGCCTGCCGGGAAACTCTCATGCACTTAGGGTCTGAGCGTCTTTGTCAGGCGGGTCAACAGTGTGGGCACAGGGCCCTCACAGGACCCTCCCGCCCAGTGCCAGCTGCTGAGAGCTTGGATTCTCTGCGGCCCTGTTTCCTCCTCATGGGATGCTCTGAGGGCTAATTTTGGCCACACGTGAAGAGCACCCGGACGAGTGGCTGGTCCTTGGCTCCAGTGCTGTCTGTTTTGGATGACGAGTGCTGTAATTGGTGATCTGGGGCTTCAGCCTTCTTGTCACTCACCTGAGTCTTCATTACTGTCGTTTTATTTTCTGCATCTTTCCCCCTTTGGACTGGGCTTCCCTGATGGCTTAGATGGTAAAGAATCTGCCCATAATGTGGGAGACCTGAATTCGATCCCTGAGTCAGGAAGAGCCGCTGGAGAAGAGAATGGCAACCCACTCCAGTATTCTTGCCAGGAGAATTCCACGGACAGAGTCTACAGCCCATGGAGTCACACAGTCAGATGTGACTGTGCCTAACACTTCCCACTTTGGACCATTTCTGGCTCCGCGCTTACTCTGTTCTTGCTTGGTGTGTGCATATATATTTCTCCTAATTGGTCAGGGTCTCTCTGTCCATTTACAGGTTGATTTCTCTTTGATGGGATGGTGTGCTCTAGCTCACAGTAGTTAATTTCTTTGGTCTTTCTTTCTTCCCATATGTATATATGTACCATTATATGTACTATATATATGTAGAGTTTAGTAAGAAGTATTTCAGAAAAGGAGCATGCCAAAATGCCAAAGAGCCTAGTGACATCAGAACAGATGGCATTAAACTTTGGAGGTTTAAGAGGGATTTGTGTGCTGACAAGAACGCTGGTCTAGCTCCCAAAGACTTTGGAGTTTGCTCTTTCTGCCGTGGGCAAGACAAGCCACTGCAGCCTCCCAGGTCTCCTCATTTGAAAACCGTGTGTCAGATGCCTTGGTTCTGACATTCTTTTAAACTCTAATGTTCTATGACTCAACAGTAATAATGCATTTCCACAGGCGGTAAAAATATTCTAGACTCTTCCCTTCCAATTCTCACTGTTGACTTCCTCTGCACTTCCCCTTCCTGCCTCCCTGTTTGCCGGTCAGTCGATAGTGGGCTTCGGTGGGGTGAGTTAACCCTCTCTTTCCAGGGTGTTTTACTACTGAGCTCCCTCCAGAGGGTGGGAATTCTACAGTGAGGGCTGTGGCTGGGGCTTCAGTTTCATTCCTGAAACACTCCTTGCTTGAGCTTTGATCTATTCCGGGCACCCTGCCAGATCGCCAGGGGGTGCCGGGGTGGGGGGTGGAAGGTGAACGCTGAGGGTCAGTTTCACTGGGTCAGTTTCTTAGTAAACACCTGTGAGCTCCACGTGGCCCTCTTTCTTTCAGGAAGTAGCAGAGTCCCATGGTAGCCAGGTGGGTGAAGGGGAGTGAGGACCATCCACCTGCCTTGGAGAAGACGCCATCTGACCCGCCGGCTGAGTGAGCCCCCAGGTAGCACGCGGTTCTGGGGGCGCGGGGTGTTGGGAGGGAGGGAGTGGATGTTTAGCCTTGAGGTACTGCCCACCAGCCACTCTTTTGCACAGCGAGAGGCTGATCCCAAGGCCCTTATCCCCATCCATCTAGGTTTTCTTCCCCCATATATGACCCCCATCCTCAGATGGCCGTCAGGGTCATTGATTCCAACAACAGTTGTGCAAAACTGCAGCGCAAGAGCTTTGGGGAGAGAGAAGAGACAGAGTCAGCTCATCCCTAGCCTGGCCCTCTGCCCCTTTGAAAGAGAGTTTAAAACAGAAGCGTCGTGGCCCTGCCTTCGTCACAGCAGGGCCAAGCCTCCCAGCCTCTGGCAGAAGGCTGAACCGGGAGCTTCGTTTGTGCCGCAGGACAGTTGTGTATCATGCGCACAAGAAAAGTTAAGCTTCTGTTTTCACTTCAGTGGGTTGAATGGCATGCACTTTCCCCTAAGAGTTTCGTTTTATTTTAAGTGCATGCAATTACTTGTCCGTAAGCCGAGTTTGTCTTTGCCAGTGCCCATGTTCTGAGCTTGACTAGGCACTTGGGCTTGCCAGCCTGGCATTATGTTTCCAGACTTCGACTGTGGTCGCTTTCCTCTTGATTCCTGAGAGGGGCTGCCGAGGGTCTGATAAAGCCCACACTAAATTATATCCTGTACTTTTCATCTAAGTATTAGTCGCTCAGTCGTGTCCACCTCTCTGTGACCCCATGGACTGTGGCCCTGTCCATGGGGTTCTCCAGGCAAGAACACTGAGTGGGCTGCCATGCCCTCCTCCAGGGGAGCTTCCTGATTCAGGGATTGAACCTGGGTCTCCTGTATTGCAGGCAGATTCTTTCCTGTCTAAATCACCAGGGAAGCCTACTTTTCATCTAGACTGGTCCCCAAATTAGTGGAATAGGCTTCAACGAGAAAAAATAAATTCTGGATAACATAGGGCCATTCTTTGCAAGGAAAAGGAAAAAGAGACTCCCCTTTCTGAGAAAAAAAAAATCATTTCAAGGGGCAGGCAGTAAACAGCACACTCTAACAGTGCAAGAGGAAAGTGAAAAATCCCAACAGACTTACCGCATCCTCAACAGGTGTTAGCCTTTAATGGATACAGTTTCAGATTCCTTGAAGGGATTTGCCCAGAGGATTATTTTAGAAACTTCTACTGAGACAACATTATTCCAACAGCAAAGATTACTGCATGAATCACAGACCACTGTATACCAGTGTCATTTTAAAGGGAGAAATTTATCATTATTATTAAAATGCCACTGAGGTGGAAAATCATGCCAACCAGGTGGTAACCCTGTAATCACTCACATTATCTTTTCCAAGGAATGTAGGGGTAACTTATTTCAGTCACGAGGCAGGCATTATAAGATGCTGTGTGGCCTCACCCCAGCTTTTCCCTGTCTGTAAGTGCAGAGCATTCTGTGGGGCTCAGCATGGCAGCCTAGTACCTCTTCCAGGTAAGTCTGTTCTGCTACATTGTCATATGCCTGTACTTATGTAATTGTTCACTAGCTCTTTAAAATAGACACTTAGGCTAATTCTACCTTTTAGCTCAAAAGAAGTAAGGCAGAATTTTTGTGCCATACCTAAATGCCACACCTAATATTCTATATTGATAACTTCTATCTCAGCATAACCAGCCATTAATAAATCTTGATTATTTTCTCTAAGTTTGTTTTTGGTTGTTGGATAGCTTGATCTTTCTCATTGTAATCAAGGACTGGGACAGATCAAGGATTCCAAATAATTCATCAGACTATGGGGGGAAATGAATGGCTATTAATGGCTATTACTATATCATGCAAAAGAACAGCTTTTAAAAATTTTTATGAATGGTACCCAAGGTTTTAAAGTTTGTGCTAACACTTTCCATCACTACATCAAGACGTATCTTATGGATGGTGCATTTTAGTTACATCAGTACTGGCCCTATGCCAGTCAACTTATTTTTAAATTTTCTATACTTGAAAATCCTTGAAAGCTGAATATATGTAAGTATTCACAATACTCTGTGGGCTGGATGCTTGTGAGTATGATACCAGAAAGAGAAGATTGGCATCATCTTTTGAGTGTGAAGTTCTGTTTTGACATTTTACAGCCATTATCTCATTCAACCATCACAAAAACTCTGAGAAGTAGACTGTATTCCTAGCTCACAGATTAGGTAGCTGGGGTCCAGAGAGGTTAAATAATGCACCCCAGGTCACACACCGAGTAAGCTGGAAAGAAAGAATTTAACCCAGGTCTCCTTGTCTCCAGTCTCTGCTCTGCACTCTCTCCTACCACCATCCCCAGGTACACATCGATGAATCTGGCCTTCAGTCTTCACCTTTCTTGTGAACTTCTGTGTACATTCACTCTAATCTCGCAGGAGTATCCTGTTTCTACTTCCTGGACACGTGACTGTAAGGGGACGTCTTTCTTTGTCCTTTCCTTAGGTGGCCCTGTGAGCCGGACCATGGACCCAATTCACATCAGCATGGCCAGCACGCCCCTGGTGAAGCACACTGCTGGCACTGGCCTCAAGGCCAGCAGACCCCGAGTCATGTCCAAGAGCGGGCACAGCAACGTGAGAATCGACAAAGTGGACGGCATATACTTGCTCTACCTCCAAGACCTGTGGACCACCGTCATTGACATGAAGTGGAGATACAAGCTCACCCTGTTTGCTGCCACGTTCGTGATGACCTGGTTCCTGTTCGGGGTGATCTACTATGCCATCGCCTTTATCCACGGGGACCTGGAGCCCAGTGAGCCCCCTTCCAATCACACCCCATGCATCATGAGAGTGGACTCCCTCACTGGGGCGTTCCTGTTTTCCCTGGAATCCCAGACGACCATCGGCTATGGAGTCCGTTCCATCACCGAGGAATGCCCTCATGCCATCTTCCTCTTGGTGGCCCAGCTGGTCATCACCACCTTGATTGAGATCTTCATCACGGGCACCTTTCTGGCCAAAATTGCCAGACCCAAAAAACGGGCAGAGACCATCAAGTTCAGCCACTGTGCCGTCATCACCAAGCAGAACGGGAAGCTGTGCTTGGTGATCCAGGTGGCCAACATGAGGAAGAGTCTCCTGATCCAGTGCCAGCTCTCGGGGAAGCTTCTCCAGACCCATGTCACCAAGGAGGGTGAGCAGATCCTCCTGAACCAGGCCACCGTCAAGTTCCACGTGGACTCCTCTTCCGAGAGCCCCTTCCTCATCCTGCCCATGACGTTCTACCACGTGTTGGACGAGACGAGCCCCCTGCGGGATCTCACCCCCCAGAACCTGAAGGAGAAGGAGTTTGAGCTCGTGGTCCTCCTCAACGCCACCGTGGAGTCCACCAGCGCCGTGTGCCAGAGCCGCACATCTTACATCCCCGAGGAGATCTACTGGGGCTTCGAGTTTGTGCCTGTCGTCTCTCTCTCGAAAACTGGCAAGTACGTGGCTGACTTCAGTCAATTTGAACAGATCCGGAAGAGCCCAGATTGTACCTTCTACTGCGCAGATTCTGAGAAGCAGAAACTCGAAGAGAAATACAGGCAGGAGGATCAGAGGGAAAGAGAGCTGAGAACGCTTTTGCTGCAGCAGAGTAATGTCTGACGGCAGTGGTGTTGCCTCGGCTTATCTCCGAGTGGCTTTCACATCTGAGCTCCCTTCCAACACAGAGATCACCAGGGAACTGAAAATGTGTGGACGTGCCCAGAAACTGCACAGGTTTACAGACCTGTTCCTCTGATCTGATGGCTTTAAACAACATTTGCCACGTCTGAGAGGGTTCCTTTCTTCAATGCTCTGTCTGAAGTGAACTCCCCAAATTCAAATTTTCCAAAAGGGGGCTGCATTTCAAAAAAGCTGGTGGAGGGCTACGGGAACAATGTCCTGCTGAATGGACAGACATTTCAGGATGCTGATACTGAAAGGAAATGCACTTCTTATACAAGGACAGCAGCTATAATATATTTATTCAGTCCAAGCATGAAAGACACTACAACCGAGAGCTGAAATGTGGTTCAGTATCAACTCACATCGTTGCTTTAAAACACACTCATTTTTTCAAGCAGAGAAAACAGTATTTATAATGGAGGCTCTCTGGGTCATACATAAACTGGGGCAAAGGGACTCTGTATTCACAAAGTATAATAATTCCGTTTTTACCTTTTTCAGTGAATGTTGTTGTATAGAGTGAAACTGATCAAATTAAGAATGAACTGCTGTAAACACATGCAAATGGAGCTGATGTGATTGTTCACATTAATTTTTTTGTTGAAATGTACTAACCCCTTTCTATTTAAAATGAAGTTCACAAGCAGCACCCATCAGCATCATCCAGGAGCTTTATTAGTAAATTAGCCCCACATGGGCTTGGAGAGTCATAGTCTGTATCTTAACAGGATCGCCAAGTGATTCATGCAAAAATGAAAGTTTGAAAAGCTTCACTCTTGACAGAGTTTCTGAAGTTAACTTTCTGAAGCCAAGGGACTCTGCTCATCCCTATCCCCTATTCTTTATTATGACCCAATATTCCTTTCAGGGGTTTCCTTCCTTATCTGTTAAAATACCTTATCCACAGAGGAACTGCCATGGACATTTCAAGAGCAAAATAACACTCTTGATAGTAATGGTTGTCTCTCTCAAGTCAAGTACATGCTTGTTGATGACAATCAGCACAAAAGAAAATTTCAGCTTCATAACAGTCGAAAATTCGCTCCTACATTGAAGTCCAGGAGTTTGGCTGGGGCCATGAAGAACAGGAGGAGCCAAGGCTAAGGAGTTCAAATGCAGATGACTCCTTGAAGCATGAACAAAGCTTGATACCTGATAGCATGTAAAGGGTGCTGCCCTCAGTATTGAAATAAATCTCATACAGCTCAGTGTTACAGAGTAACGTTTGGATTTGGCAAGATTTAGAGCAATTTCTTTGGGGGTGTAGAATCAATGCGCTAGGATTGGCTAAATGTGCAAAAGGTGAACTCTCATTTCATTCAGACCAGGGCAGATTTGAACATTCATTCAAGAAGAATGGATGTGCCCATGACCCCATGTGTATGCATACACTGACCTGAACACACAAACACACACACACACAGGCATGCTCCTCCTGGCTCTTCCGTCATGGTGGTGGAAATTATCTGCAAAGACATTTGTGACTGAGACAGCAAGTCTTCGACAAATGTGCTCATGGTTATTCTGTTCTTTAAAAATGGGAGTGCTGGGACTCAGAGCAAACAGGGCCTGTAATCTGGATTCAGGTTTTCATTGAAACGGTGTCATATCATGACGTTACCATAATCCTAAGTCTCCTTCCATTAAACACAAAACGTGCCTGAAACCTCTGACCCGTAAGTGAACATTTAACACAGGCATGAAAACAATGGAGTTGAAGTTGTAGAAGTTTAAAAAACAATCCTAGTGCACAAGAAGTTATTGTCCTCAGCTATTCAAGAAGGTTTTTGTTTGTTTCTGTTGATCACTTTATGGCAGTTTGCTTTAGATCTTCATTCTCTTTAAAAAATCACATTAGTGTAGTTGGATATTAGCCCTTTCAATTATTAAACTTTTAAATTGTATAATGTAGTGAAATCACAGGAAAATAATGCCTCGGCATGTTTAGAATTTTTTGCTTGTAACCATAAAGTTTTCTTTTTTTAAATTTTTATTATTATTATTATTTTTTTCACAGATTTACATCAGTGCTAATTTAAGTGTGATCAAGATTGGGGATATTACATACATATATTGTAGATGTATATAGCATAAGATTGAAAAGTCTTTCTTTATGTTCATTTTGCATATCTGTTTTGGCCAAATTTGGAAGACTTGATCATCTGATCTATTGCAATACTACTAAGTCAATTTAGTCGTGTCCAACTCTGTGTGACCCCGTAGACAGCAGCCCACCGGGCTCCCCCATCCCTGGGCTTCTCCAGTCAAGAACACTGGAGTGGGTTGCCATTTCCTTCTTCAGTGCATGAAAGTGAAAGTGAAGTCACTCAGTTGTATCTGACTCTTAGCGACCCCATGGACTGCAGCCTATCAGGCTCCTCTATCCATGGGATTTTCCAGGCAAGAGTACTGGAGTGGGGTGCCATTGCCTTCTCCAATCTATTGCAACACACACAAAATAAATATGTAGTTTCTCAAAACCCAATACTTATACCAGTCAATAAATCATGTTATAACAAACTATTCAATAAATAGCCCTAAAGTTGTATCTGATTTGAGCTTAGTACTTTCCAAGCACACTTACTTATATTATTACTTTGTACAAAATCCTTTCGTGTTAACATGCTCACAAAAGGATTCAGGTGGCAAAATTATTTGATTATATCTGGACATGAATCTGACTGAAACAGACTCATACACAACATCCAACTAAGGACAGTCAAACTAACAGAGTGTTTTGACCCATAAAAAGGGTTTTTCCATTTTGAAACATTTTCAGTGCATCAAGCCTTCTCAGTGCAGTTGTTCAAAACTATCCTCAGTGCAGTTGTTCCATCTGAGAAATCACAGTGTAAACAGCAGCAAGTCAGTGTGATCTGCAAGCTGTGTCTTACTTATGTAATAAAATACATTGTAATGGTAACCCACTCCAGTATTCTTGGCGTGGGTAGAGGGACTTAGCAGGCTACAGTCTGTGGGGTAGCCAAAGAGTCAGACACAACTTTGCAACTAAACAACAGCATTGTACTGACATGGCACTCAGTAGGCAACGGCACCAAACAGCCTAGGAAAGATTCACTCAGTGATCAAGGCAAACCATCTTTGGTTTTCTTTCCTGCGTATCAGGAAATTCCAGCCCAGAAATGACTCCAGAAAGCTAAAAGAACTGGTTAGAAGTAAAAACTGCCATGAATGAGTGCACTAGATATATAGACAATTATTTTGTCTGATTTTTCTCTGAATTGACTGATTTCAATCCCATAAAAATGTAAATTTTGTTGTAGTTTTTCAGTCTCTTGGTCATGTTTGACTCTTTGTGACCCCAAGGACTGCAGCATGCCAGGCTTCCCTTATCCTTTGCTATCTCCTGGAGTTTGCTCAAACTCATGTCCATCGAATCAGTGATGCCATTCAACCATCTCATCCTCTGTCACCCCTTCTCCTCTTGACCCAATCTTCCCCAGCATCAGGGTCTTTTCCAAGGAGTCAGCTTTTCATATCAGGTGGTCAAAGTATTGGAGCTTCAGCATCAATCCTTCCAATGAATATTCAGAGTTGATTAAATGAGTCAGACTTCTACTGCAGGATGACTCTTTCTTCCTTCTTGAATCCTCAGGACTCAGACATCATCTGGAGAAAGAAGGAAAGAAAAAAGAAGGTCAGGCAGACCTGGAGCCTTTGCCCTGGTACCTCAGTAAAGGAGCTGCCTCATCTCCAGGCCTGGTTCTGTACCCCGTCTCTGGTCAAAGAGCTAGACATCTGATGGTGTGACAATAGCAAAGCCTTCCAGCCTCTCACTCTTGGCTTTCAGGCATACTATATATTTTTTTTCTCTTAAATATTTGAAATAGCTAGTTTTGAATGCAGGCTATTTTATCATAGCCTTCTGGAAGGGATTTTTTTTTCAAGTGAAAGCTGGCAGCATTTCAAGTTTTAATATCCCAGTTCTGCAGTGTGCTTCTTTAAGCTTTTGACTCTGTGGGGTCACACAGAGTCGGACACGACTGAAGTGACTTAGCAGCAGTAGCAGCAGCAAGTCCGAGGTGCACTTAATTTTCTTCCCTTAGAAAGACTTACCCCTGAAGGTCTAAAGCTTAACATCTCACTTCTAATTGATTAACCATTAATACATATACTTTGCCTTTTGTGAATTTCAGTTTATCTTTAATCAGAATGTCCTGCCAACCCGTCTTTGGGTCTCTGGGCAACGAAGAGCGGCTTCTGCTCTCAGAGTAAGGTGGCTTGTAAGAAGAATTTGAGTCTCCAGAGTAAGAATTTGCAATGAAAAAGTATAATTAGAATTTAATTTTAGAATTAGATTAAAAAATAAAGCAGTTACTTAACTTCTTGAGGCATTTGTATATTCTTTGGTTGGACTTTTTTTAAAAATTGCTGTTCTGTTGTTTTGATTTTTAAAAAGAAATCTGAAGCAAAGTCTTTGTCTTCAGAGTAAGGAAGGCAGTGAGAAAGGTGTAAAAAAAAAAAAAAGCTGATAGTTGACTTAGCTAGGCTTCCGTGTAAACAGACTTCTACTAGTGAAAAAGAACTTCAGAGAAAATATTAGTCGTTCAGTCTCACATTACAACAAACCCTCATCATATCCTTTGGCTTCCCAGGAGTAGCAATTTTCCTAACTCTTAAGAAACACTGATGAAATAAGTCCAAATTTTTTTCCCAAAATTTTTCCACTAGACACATAATGAGAGAGAAACATGAGGCAAAAATAAAGCTCCAGGCGTTTCACTTCATCTTCACCCTCTGTCAGCTCTCCCGAGTCAGTTTCTTCTCAACTGCCCATGTGCTTGGTTGACTAGACCTCATCTTTGCCAACCATTCTAGCAAGCCAAATAAACCCATGGGTTAAAAATAATCCAAATTAGTAGTAGTAATTTTGTGGCCATTTAGACGCCTAAAAACTGGGGATAGGAACTTTTATCTTTCAACGAGTATGTTGCTAGTATGTTAAAATAGAAGACAGAAAAAGCTGTTGATTGGAGTGGATAGTTAATTCCTAATAAAATTACAAGAATTGATTATGGAAGTCAAAAGATGTGATTGGCACACGAGCATAAATGCCAAAGGTGTCTCATATGTGGATAAAGGCCAGATTTCTAGTAAAGGTAGCACAGTGCATGCACGCTCAGTCGTGTCCAGCTCTTTGCTACTCCCAAAGACTGTAGCCCACTGCCCTCCTCTATCCATGGGATTCTTGTCTTGCTCCAGACAAGAATACTGAAGTGGGTTGCATTTCCTCCTTCAGGAGATCTTCATGACTCAGGGATTGAACCCATGTCTCCTGCATTGGTGGGCAGATTCTTTACCTCTGTGCTGCCGAGAAAGCCCCCTAGTAAAGATAATTTCAGCCAAATGCAGGGACTTTTGGTAAATTCTGGGCATGCTCTTTGTTTATCACAGAAAGGCTGGGAACAATGGGCGCATCGTTTTGTATTACTAACCACCACTGGATGGGTAAAACCAAAGATAAAGGCATCTGCCTAAAAGCCCATTACCACATTTTTTTGTTTAACAGCTCCAACCTTGTGATGTACTTAGCTATGATCTTATCTTTCCTCAAGGCTAAATCTTATCTACTGTCCATGCCTTCACAACAACCTAAGATATCTAATTTCACCCCTCAGAAATATTCATGTTAGACAGAGAACCTACTCAAAATTAGACTCCAAGGGAGCTACCACAATTGATTGCATAGTATGGATTCTCTTAGAAAAAAAATAAGAGCTGTTGATTTTGAGCTAAGAACTATGACCTTTTAGCTTATTATTCCTATGATTGTTATTATTGCTAATGTCTTTAATATTGCTGAAAAAGTAAAGAGTTACAAGAGCATGATTGAATGGGAGTTCAAAGGAATGACTGTTTTTTGTCCCTTTACTATAAGGTAACCATATTCTTTCATCTGCAATCAAATCTAAGACTAAGGATGTTGTATGAAATAAAATCATTACAGGAAGTATGACGATATCAGGGACTTTTTACAAAAATAAACTTCCAGATCACAAGAGGAAGCTGTGTTTGTGTGCTGACAGAAAGTATTTAACAGCAGTCAGGAGAGGAAGGCAGGATGACAGCCAACTTGGATCTATTTTTGAAGAATTATTTCGGTAGAGTGTCATGGAATTGTAAGTTACAAAAAAGAATGCTTTGGTAAACAGTCCTCTCCATTCCAAAAGGACTCACTCCAAAATACCACTTAATGAAATTCACGGGAATGTTATGAAGATGGAAATCCCAAACGACAGGCAGACTTTACAAGCGAACAGTCCTGCTTTTTGTAAATCCTGGCAGTGTGCATTTACCAAAATCCCCGTCACACCATGCTCTCTTGCTATATATAGTACTCCATCTGATCTGATCGCTATACCATGTGGCAAGATGCATGTCCTTGCTTTCTTCTGATTTTTAACTGGTCTTAAATTTGTCTTAGCATGACAGTGACTCCTGCTTCTCAAGGTTGAGCTACTACTTGGAACATTTTAGAAATCTCAAAGTAACGTGTGTGTACTCAGTCACTACTGAACCCAATGACCAATCAGCTTTAATTAGGTCTTTTTACATTCTATGAAATCATCCCTCTATTTATCAAACCATTTCTTGTTCTTAAATATAACTCTATCACCTTTCTTTTATTATATATATGGAATCACTCTCATCTGTAAAATAATAACAAATACAATAAAGCTAATCTT
>SJYF01000258.1:6165939-6184601 GCA_006410515.1 Procapra przewalskii
TGGCTGGATGGCATCACTGACTCGATGGACGTGAGTCTGAGTGAACTCCAGGAGTTGGTGATGGACAGGGAGGCCTGGCGTGCTGTGATTCATGGGGTCACAAAGAGTCAGACATGACTGAGCAACTGAACTGAACTGAAAGAGCTCAGAAGAAAATTATCATTTGAAACATCTTTCTCTGATGATGGTAATTACAATAATTTGGGGATGAGCAGGTACTTTTTAAGATGGTATTTTATACCAGCACCTAAAGGAATGTATTTTGTTTCTTTTCTAATCAGAGAAAAGAAAATGAAATTTCTACCTTATGTCTTTCTTTTGCCATGATGTTCTACTTGCTCATTTTATTTTAGTCAATGATTAAAGATCGAGTTAACAATTTAACAACATCCTTTCTGCACTTTATTTCTTACTAAAGTTTCTTGTACTTCATTGCCTTTTTACTTTTATGGGTAAAAAGAAAGAAAACACACAATTATATAAGCCTTAAAGTTATCAGTATGGGTGTGACTGCAAAGCAACACAGCTGTTTAAGATCCACACTGTAGAGATTTGTACCCAAGAAACAGCCATGGTCCTCCTATGGGGACACCATACACACACACAACAAAGTGCCTGCCACAGCTCCAAACTTTCTGCAGGTGTTTCTTGGAACCTGCTCTTTTGAAATCTTGGGTGATTCATTGTGATATTTTCAGTGATGGCAAGATACATTTCTTTTAATGAGCATGTGACAGGTGGAAATATAAAAGGCTGGTGCATATGATAGGAAGTCAAATTGGAGGATGCTGTTTGGGCAAAAAAACACAATGTTTTTCCAGAAAGTGCACAGTGATCTGGAACACAGTAATAAGGCTCATCAGTTGGGAGGATACATTTTATTAATTTCAATTTGCATGAAATTTCTCAGACACATATCATCTTCTACTCCAGTATCTCAAGCATCTGCTTGCCCTTGCGGGATGACCTTGGCCGAGAACTGAGCTGTCCATGTCCGAGACATGAAAGAGGTTTGCCTCCACCACACCACGTCTTTGCGGTGGTGGATGCATGGGCGCTTGTCACAGTGGCACGGGAGCTTTGCTCTGAGCTGAAGACACAGCATCCTGGCAGCCATAATTTCTCTTCTCGGAAATCCTTGATTTCATTCAGCTGCCTTCGAAAAGTCAGATAAACAATCTTTGTGGTTTAACTTTTCATGAAAGTTCCATATTCTTTCCAGAAACTTCTACTTCATTTGAAGTTTTAGTCCTCAAATTTTCTATCCCTTTACTTGAATTTTACACTTCCACTATAGTACCTCATGCTCTTGGTCAGTTGCTAAGTCACATCTGACTCTTTGTGACCCCATGGACTGTGTAGCCCACCAGCCTCCTCTGTCCATGGGATTTTCCAGGTAAGAATACTGTAGGGGTTTGCCATTTCTTTCTTCAGGGAATCTTCTCTACCCAAGGATCAAACGTGTGTCTCCTGCATTGACAGGCAGATTCTTACTGAACCACCAGGGAATCTCATATTTGAATGTCCCACATGTGTTCACACCAGTCTCTAGAGCTGTTTTCTGTATCTTTCTTAGTTTACCTCTATTGAGTCTGTCTGATCTCAGTTTATATGTGGTTTGAAGATCTGCATGTGATTTAAAGATCTTCCATAAGTCTTCTGTAAACAATAGACACTCCATTCTGCACCAACACAGAACTATACATGCGTTTCCTAACCCTCATTTCCACCATCAGTCGGGCTGACCTAGTACATAGGAAGCATGTTGTAGTGTGTTCTGTTGCAACATGCCTCTTCTACTCATATAAGCCACACACACACACACACACACACACACACACACACACACACACACAAAACCCCGAAGCCTTCCAGTCCCAACTTGGATTTGCAGAGAGCAAATAAGACACACACTCACAGGTTTTTAATGCTTCAAGCCACTTCAAAACATTTAATGGTCCATTTTATAGCCAACAAAGGAAGTATAGCAAGTCTAGTTTCTGTACTTTACAGAAGACCCTACAGCTAACTGAGGTTCAATGTCTCATCCCGTATCACCCAACAAACAAGTGCAGTGATGTAGGCCTCTCCCTTTTGGTCTAATAGTCCATCCCCTAGATATACAACATAGGAATTTCACCATGGAGCTGGTTTTTCCATGTGATGTGTCAAAACCAGAGCTTGGTGATGGTAGAATAGATCACCCAGGGAAAGCATGAATCTGGTAGCCTGGAATAATTATATGGAGGCCCTGAATGCTATCAGGGGTCTGTTACCCAGAGGCTGAGCACATGGGATAAATATTCAGAAGGTAGAAATGATATTAGTCCATGAGGTGAGAGAAAAGAGCACAGGAATATGAACACTGCTCACCAAGATTTAAACAAAGCCAACAAACCGACTGTTTATCTGAGAAGGGATGAACAGTTGGCCAAAAAATCTACAGAGTGGTAACCAGAATTAAGGAATCCCAGAGGAAGGTCTTGGTGGCCAAGTGTATGTAGCTAGTTCGCTTCTAAGTTCCTTACATCCATTATGATTGAGTTTTATCTCCTTAAATCAGGTAAGCATTGTTGTTGTTGCTGTTAAGTCACTAAACCATGTCTGACCTTTTTGTGACCCTATGGACTGTAGCCCGTCAGGCTCCTCTGTCCATGGGATTCCCCAGGCAAGAAGAGTGGAGCAGGTTGCCATTTCCTTCTCCTGGGGATCTTCCTGACCAGGGGATTGAATTGATATCTCCTGCATTAGCAGGCGAATTCTTTACCACTGAGCTACCATGGAAGCAAGCGTGTTACGATCCCCATTTTATAGATGATAAAACTGAAGTTCAGAGAAGTTAAGCAACTTGGATAAAGTCACATAGCTAAGAAGTGACAGAGCTGGGAGGAAAACCCAGGACTGACCAAAGTGAAAGTCCGTCTTTCTCCCTAAGCTCTTTTCCTACCAAGGAGCCTAGAGGATTTGGTGGTTGATATTCTTGGAACCAAGGAGCCTGGAGGATTTGGTAGTTGATGTTCTTGGAAAAAAGAAGCCATTGTTCAGCTTTCATGTGTTTTTGTCAAATGAAAACAAACCACAGTTGAGTTGCTATGTTGCCACAAATCTGACCCCTGGAAGCTAAATTAATACTGAAGAGCAGCAAGGCAAATAATAAGGGATTTGGCCAAGTGCTGCCTATCAGTTAAAGTGGTAAGTTTCCAAAGGGTTATTTTGCTGAGTTCTGAAAACCTGACTTGCAATAATTTATACTGGGCTCTTCGGAGAACCTCCAAGAGAAATCTGGAGATCATTTTAAGATCTTGGCTGGTGGAGAGGCAAAGAGTGCTGTGTAGAGATGAGCAAGCACTACAGAACCAATAGAGCACCCTAGAATTTGATCCTGAGTGTAGGGGACCTAGTGGGAACAAGTGAGTGGCCCTGGAAGGGCGATACTGACCAGGGCTAAGCAGTAGGTTCAGAACCCAGACACCAAGAAAAGCTAGACACACGGGGCAAACATGCCAGGGAAGCTGACTGTGGAGTGAGGCTCTGACAGCTATGTCCTGATGCTCAGGAAGACCAAGCTGAACATCTCCCTGTTTCACAGACAAGGGGGTAAAGAGAGGGGCAAGTGAGAGAGACATAGTGAATGAACCCACCACAAAGAGGAGAGATCAAGGGAGTGAACTTCAGGACCCAAACCCAAGGCAGGCAAGTCAGAGACAGGACCCTACTCCCAGGAGGAGTCAGTGAAGAAAGGAAACAAGCAAAACCTTGTTTCTGGGTCTAAAATCTAAGGCTGGAGTTGTGTCTGACATTGTGTGACCCCATGGACTATAGCATGCCAGCCTCCTCTGTCCTCTACTATCTTCTGAAGTTTGCTCAGATTCACATCCATTGAGGTGGTGATGCTATGTAGCCATCTCATCCTCTGCCACCCCCTTCTCCTTCTGCTCTCAATTTTTCCTAGCATCACGGTCTTTTCCAATGAATCAGCTCTTTGCATCAGGTGGCCAAATATTGAGGCTTCAGCATCAGTGTCAGCATCACTTCTTCCAATGAAGATTCAGGGTTGATTTCCTTTAGGATTGACTGATTTGATCTTGCTGTCTGAGGGGCTCTCAGGAGTCTTCTTCAGCACCACAATTCGAAAGCATCGATTCTTTGGTGCTCAGCCTTCCTTATGGTCCATCTCTCACATCCATACATGACTACTTGATAAACCATAGCTTTTACTCTACAGACCTTTGTTGGCGAAGGGATATCTCTGCTTTTTAATGCACTGTCTAGGTTTATCATGGCTTTCCTTCCAAGGAGCAAGCCTCATTAAATTTCATGGCTGCAGTCACTGTTATTACATTAGGGGATAAAAGCAGATTCCTGGGAGGGCCATGCTATTTGTATTTTTTCCCTAGGGCTGCTGTGGCAGATTACAAACTTGATGATTTAAAATAGTGGAAATGTGTTAACTTAAAGTTCTGGGGGCAAGAAGTCTGAAGTCAGAGTATACAAGGTTGTGGCCCTCTGAGGCCTGTAGGACGGGGTTCTTCTTGGCCTCCTCCAGCTTCTGGTAGCCCCAGAAACTCCTTAGCTTGAGGCAGCATCACACCAACCTCTGCCTCCATGTTCTCATGGTTTTTGTCCCTTGTCTTCACCCTGCCTGCTCTTTCCGTGTGTCTGTCTCTCTGTTCAAATTTCTTCCTTTTTTTTTTTTTTTTTAAATAAGGACAAAAGTTAGATGAGGGACCTCTCAATGAGTTCATTTTATCTTTGTAAGAAACTTATTTCCAAATGAGGTCCCATTTCAAGGCACTGGGAATTAGGACTTCCTTATGTTTCTTTGAGGGGACACAATTCAACCTATAACACTTTTCTTCCCTTTCTGCTTCCTTACCAGCTTGGTGATGCTCAACCCTCCTGTTGTTCTCCCTGGAAGAGATGAAGGTCCCTCTGGTGACGATGATTGTCCTTGGTTTCCCAGTTCTTCAGAATGAACAGGCAAAGCAAACTTCCAGCAGATGCTCTGTTGTTAAAAGCTATGCCAGTGGATGCTTTTAGATACTGCTGAGAGGGCTTTCCGTTCTCAGTGTGGAGAACAAAGTGTCTTCTTCCTCGGATGTTCTGTCCACTATTTCTGTACACAGGAAGACTTTCTAATCCTGGTTTTCAAACAGTCAGAGGCTAGTTTTAGCCTCCACAAGTTAATCATACACTGGGCTTCCTCTTCCAAGTGCTATCCACCAAGAGTTTGCTGATTTCCCAAGACATGAAAGTACTTGACAATTAGATGCATTTCCTAATTCTGTGTCTGTCATTTGGGGCCTTTCGTGTCTCCTCCTGCAGAGGTTACTAAAAACCCTTCCTTCAAACAAGACATGCTTCTTGGAGGCGGCTCTGTGGCCATAGCCGGTTCACGTGCTGTAGTATCCTGGTGGACGCCCGTGCTTGCATCATGCTGCTGAATCAGATAGCACCAAGTCACTCAGGGAACCATGCTCCTAAACCCTGTTATCTTGCCCAAAGCATCTCCTCCTCCAGCGCAGGAAACCTGAGACCCTCCCTTGTCTTCTCCTGCTCCCTCGTCACCAGTATCTAAAGCATCAGCCACCCCTGTCTTTATTACCCCGGAAATGGCTCTCAAGTCAGTTTCTTTGCTTTCGTTCTAATCGTTCCTCCGTTAGCTCAGGCCGCCGTCCTCTCTTATCTGTGTCTTTGAAAAGTATTACACTGGGCGTACCACCTCTAGTCTTTCTCCCTCCCACTCCATCACACTGTGCCCACGCTAAAATTCATCATATTAAAATCCAGTTGTATGCTTTCCTCACTCAAAACCTTATCCTTCAAAATAAAGGTCACCTGTCCTAAAAATCAATGATTTAAGCTCTAGCTTCAAGATGTTAAAAAAAAAGCTTAATTCAAAACAAATTATAAAGAACAATGAAATAGAAAAATCCATATATAACAATTTTGCTTCTGATAGCAAACTTATCCTCCACAGATAACAGCTGTATGCACTGGGTGGGGCTGGGAAACACATGAAATCAACTACTCAGCTCTTTGGAGTGAACAAAGGCAAGGAAACACTTGAGGAGAGTTGAAACTCATAGGGAGCAGTGAGCAGGGGGGAATACCAGCCTTGCCTGAAGGAAAATTGCAATTGTGGTGTGTCATGGGTCAACTAAAATGCCAATGGAAAGTCAGAAAGTTTCTGGCTCAGGAGAAAAGGGAAGGTGCCCAGGGCAATCAGAGCTACTGGAGCGTGGGGTCAGTCCAAGAAATAAAAGAGCACATACTGTGAATCCTAAGTCTGTACATAAACTCCAGAAAAGTCTGTGGGTGACTACTGAACCACACACATGCGGGGCAGACTGCAAAGTCTAAATTGAGAACACAGCTACTATATAATCACAGGTGAAATCAAGTTTGAATTTTAACTCTGACCAAGTTGATTGCCTGCTCAAAGAAAAGAAAAAAAAAACATTAGCACACTGTGTAAGAAGAGAACAAAATTCAGATTATCTACAACATGACTTAGAAAATGTTTAGGATACAATTCCAAATTAAATGACATATGAAGAACCAAGAAAATGTGACCTAGTCTCAAGAGAAAAGACAATTAACAGGGGCCAACCCTAAGATGACAATTGCTAAAACTGTGGTCAATGAGGTAGAGAAAATACGACAATGAATGAAAAAAAAAAAGATAAACCTTACTACAGGTATGTAACATATAAATAAGGACTGATTAGAAATTTTGGGACTGAACAATGAAATATCTGAAATTAAAAAATTCACTAGATAGGTTGAATAGGAGAATGGATATGAAAAGGAAAGGGTGAGTGAACTTGAATATATATCAGCAGAGTTATCCAAACTAAAGAAGAAAAAGAAAAAAAGACTTCAGAAAGGTAATAAGTGCCAGGGATCTGCAGAATAATGTCGAATATCTAATGCACAATTAAGCTGAGAAACAGCCATTCCATTCTTAGGAATTATCCAAGTGAAATGAAAACATATATCCACTCAAAGGCTTATTCTTAATTGTTCATGGAAGTTTGGTTTGTAATAGCCAGAAAATCTATGAACAGCCAAAGTGTTCATTGTAGGTGAATGGATAAGAAAATGTGATCTACCCATTGTTTCTGTCATTCAGCTCACAGTCATGTCTGACTCTTTGCGACCCCATGGACTATAGCACGCCAGGCCTCTCTGTCCCTCACGTCTTCCAGAGTTTACCCAAGTTCATGTGTGTTGCATCAGTGATGCCACCCAGTCATGTCATCCTCTGACACCCTCTTCTGCTGCCCTCAAGCTTTCCCAGCATCAGGGACTTTTCCAGTGAGTCAGCTGTTCATATCAGGTGACCAAAATACTGGAGCTTCAGCTTCAGCATCAGTCCTTCCGATGAGTATTCTGGGTTGATTTCCTTTAAGATTGACTGGTTTGATCGCCTCGCTCTTCAAAGGACTCTCAAGAGTTTTCTCCAGGACCACAGTTCAAGGGCATCAATTCACTGGGGCTCTGCCTTCTTTACGGTCCAGCTCTCACAGCCGTACGTGACCACTGGGAAGACTGTAGCCTTGACTCTATGGACCTTTGTTGGCAGAGTGATATCTCTGATTTTCAACACACTGTCTAGGATTGTCATAGCTTTCCTTCCAAGAAGCAATCGCCTTCTGATTTCATGGCTGCAGTCACCACCTGCAGTGATTTTAGAGCCCAAGAAGAGGAAATCTGTCACTACTTCCACCTTCTCCCTTTTTTATTTTCCATGAAGTAATGGGGCCGGATGCCATGATCTTAATTTTTTAAATACTGAGTTTTAAGCTGGCTTTTTCACTCTCCTCCTTCACCCTCATCAAGAAGTTCTTTAGTTCCTCTTTGCTTTCTGCCATTAGAGTGATATCATCTGAATATCTGAGGTTGTTGATGTTTCTCCCACCTATTTTTCTTCTGACTTGTAACTCATCCAGTGGGGGCATTCCTCATGATATGCTCCATGTATAAATTAAGCAAACAGGGTGACAACAGACAGCAGATTTACCCATACAATGGAATAAATAAAAATGGTATATTATTAGTTAATGAAGACAATGCAGGTGAATCTTAAAGCAAACGAATGAACAAAAAATATAAGCAAAAGAAGCTAAACTAAAAGAGTGCACACTGCATGGTGTCATCCATAGAAAATTCTAAAATATTCTAAATAATCTACAGGAACAGAAAACTAATCATCAGTTCACTGGATTCAGGAATGGAAGGAGAAATGGACCACCAAAAGGCATGAGAACTCTCTTGAGAGTGATGGTTCTTGGTCAGTTGCTAAGTCATGTCCGACTCTTTGCAACCCCATGGACTGCAGCATGCCAGTCTTCTCTGTCTTTTAGTATCTCTTGGAGTTTGCTCAAATTCATGTCCAGTGAGTTGGTGGTGCCATCCAATCACTTCATCTATTGTCCTTTTCCCCTCCTGTCCTCAATCTTTCCTAGAATCAAAGCGATTGGAGATCTTGTTAATTTTTATTATGATGATGGCTCATAGGTCTATACATCACAAAACTGAATTCTAGAGATCTGCTCTGTGATATGGGCTTCCCTGATAGCTCAGTTGGTAAAGAATACACCTGCAGTGCAGGAGACCCCAGTTTAATTCCTTGGTTGGGAAGATCTGCTGGAGAAGGGATAGGCTACCCATTGGGCTTCCTTTGTGGCTCAGCTGGTAAAAAATCCACCTGCAATGTGGGAGACCTGGGTAACTATCGTTAACAATATAGTACAGTGCACTTTCAACTATGTTAAGAGGATAAATCTCATGCCAGGTGGTTTTCCAAACATACCTCACACAATTACACAATAGAACATAAGGACGTTTCTGGAAGTGATCGGTAATTTTAGTACTTGGTTGTGGTGATACCATATCAATGTGCACTTATCAAGAGGTGTACATTAACATGTGTGCAATTTTTGTATATCAATTATGCCTCAATAAGCTAAACACAAATCAATCGGGATCATCTAAACACACAGTTATTATTTATTAATATAAAAATAAAATTGGATTAAATAATTGATATAAGTGGTAATCAGCAAGGAGCTAGTTAAAATGAAGGGTCTGATTCATTAAATTTGGGCTACCCCTTGAGATTCTGTATTTTGTACAAGCTTCCAGTGACACCCAAGAGATGGTCTAAGTTCCACATTTAAAGGAGCCCGAGACTAAACTATTCAATCTAGATAAGATGCAGCCAAAGAGCATTTTCTAAATTCTCTCTCCATGTGTGATTAGCATCACTGGTCTCATTCTTATAGAGCTGTGTCATGTCCCATAACTTCCTCTACAGCGCCAGCCATGAGACTTCTAAGGATGACAACCATCACATCTGGTATTCATTAAACACACATGAGTGTTGGGCATTGTACTCACAGCTGTGTATGAATTTATTCATTTAATCCTCAAGGCAAAGGCAGGTAGTATTATTTATCCCTACTATTTTAGCAAACATAGAAAACCAAAGCACAGAAAATTTAAAGAACTTGCCCGAGGTCACGATTGAAATCAAGAAGAGGCAGATTCAACCCCAAGCGTCACACACTTAACCATTGTGCTCTTTGGCTTCTCTTCAGAGCAATCGTCATGCTCCAAATGTGGCAGGTTCTGGCCCCGAATTCAGAACCACTAATCTGTGTCCAAGAATCTTCCAGCTTTGCTGTTCTTTATGGCAGACTTGACTGTCTTAACATTCAATATGTATTCAGCACTTGCCCTGTATCAGGCCTTGTCCACAAGGTGGGCCAGCTCTTTGTTGCTCTCCTGATTACATACTGCGCCGTTGCACCGTGTGCCTGGTCACCCAGTCGTGTCTGACTCTTTGTAGTCCACCAGGCTCCTCTGTCCATGGGGATTCTCCAGGCAAGAATTCCAGAGTGGGTTGCCATGCCTTCCTCCAGGGGATCTTCCCAAACCAGGGATCGAACCCAGGTCTCCCACATCGCAGGCAGATTCTTTACGGTCTGAGCTGCCTGTCCCACCATTCAAGCAGTGTCTGTTTACCAAGAATGCAGACTGGTGCTCCCTACACCCTCCTCTGTTCAAGGTGACCTGTTCCAGCAGAACCAGTCCCACACTTTGCCCCGGTGTCTCTCCTCAGATCAGAGAGCCCCCACCATGAGCAATGCATGCCATGAGCCTCTGGGGACTTGGGCTGCCATTTCAATCTCTGGCTCCCAAAGGAAGGGAGTATTGTTCAGATATCCTAGCAACTTGCAGAAATTCACTGAGACTCTTAAATGTAGGGCAGAGGTGACTGGCATTTCATCCTATTGGCCCGTCAAACATTCCCATCAGTCAGTCTGTGGGGAGACAGCTGGTACCCTGGGTTCATCATCCATCCTCCAAGAGGACACTGACTGGCAGGGTAAAGTTTAAATCTTCCTATTTTCCAGTGGCCTCAGCATCCCCATGAACAGGCTGTGAGCATCCCATTCAGGTGACCAGGTATGGTCAGGAAGTCAAATTTTATAATGAAATTTGCAGCAACGTGGATGGAGCTAGAGATTATCATATTAAGTAAAATAAGTCAGACAAAAAAGACAAATATCGTATGATATCACTTCTATGAGGAACTAAAAAAAATGATACAAGTGAATTCACAAAACAGAAATAGGTGCATAGACATATAAAATAAATCTATAGTTACCAAAGGGGAAAGGGAAGGGGTAAAATAGTTTGGGGTTAACAGATACATATATTAAATAAATAAACAAGAACCTACAGAGCATGTATGTAGGTGTACATATGTGCTATGCGAAGTCACTTCAGTCATGTCTGAGTTTTTGCAACCGCATGGACTGTAGCCTGCCAGACTCCTCTGTCCTTAGGATTCTCCAAGAAAGAATATTGAAGTGGGTTTCCATGCCTTCCTCCAGGGGGTCTTCCCAACCCAGGGATCGAACCCGCATCTCATGTCTCTTGCATTGGCAGGCAGGTTCTTTACCACTAGCACCACCTGGGAAGTCCAGTGTGTGCGTGTGTGTGCGTGTGTGTGTGTGTGTGTGTGTGTGTGTATCTGAATCACTTTGCTGTACACTTGAAACTAACACAATATTGTGAATGAACTGTATTTCAATTAAAAGAAAGGTATCCAAGGATCTCTGAGTAGTGCATTAACAGTGTCCAGCACAGTACACAAGCCTTCCAGGGTGGCTAGAAGGAGCACTTCCTGAAAGGAAGGGTCGTTGATGACAAGAATGGATTACCAAAGAAAACAGAGCTAAACGGGAGTAATCAGGGCTCTGAACGCAGGCCTGCCCCGAGGCGGGGACCGGACCATTGACCTTTCTGGACCCACACAAGTCTGTGAGCCTACGTCAAGCAGTGTCGAGTCGGTTAGGACTCTGTGGGTTTCATGTTGAAGATCACCCTCCCGCAAAGCTGATGGCCATTGGCCAAGTCCACTTCCCAGCTGAGGACACCACGGCTGAAAGCAGCCTGGGCAGCTTCCCGGGCAGCCCATTGCTCTTACCAAGTCATATTTTGATGAGCTGAATGTAAATGAATGAGAAACACATGGATTTAATTTCCCTTGAAATTAGGGATGGGTGAGCCCAGCCACAGTTTGGAATTGCTGAAAGTCTCCAGCTCTCTCTTTTTTTTTTTTTTCCCAAGTGCTTTTGGTTCAAAAAATCCAAAACCAGGGCTCTGCAAAGCACATGCCCCTCATTTGTATGAGGCTTCACGTTCTTTAAAGGGAATTTGATCTGCCTATTTCAACTTCTTTACACCTCACTTATCAAGATGTTTAATGCAATTTCCTGGAAGGATAACTTTTTTCAATCTTTTTCATTTAGGGAAAGAAAACAATGGAGAAGGTTGAAAATTGTATATGCCAGAAAATGTGGGGTTTCGGGCCCAGAATTACATACATATGAGGTATGCAGTCAAAAATGTGCTAAAGGAATGTATTTGAGAATATCTTGAAAAGTGAGGGAAAGATGGGTCCTTTCAATAAGGATAGGCTTGGGGGAAATCTGGAAAGTACAACATCATTTTAAATACATGGTCCAGATTTTCTCATCTCTCTCAGGCAGAGGAATTCTAGTAGCCACTGGAACGTGGGGGAGAATTATAGCACCCTAGCATCGTCTGCCAGCATGAATCTCCATATCTCCGTGTATCTCTAGTTTTTATAAGATGTATGATGAAGGAGCTGCTGTGGAATGTTTCATAATCAGAGAGGGTAGAAGAAATGCGTTGTAGGAGGTGGGCGTGTGTGGGGTGGGGGGACCCTCGGGGCCATTTTGCTTCGGAGATGCGGCTCAGAGCACAGATTCATTCGTGAGTCCAAAGAACCGTTTTCACTTAAAGGTCATCCTGAGGTTTCAGGGGACAAAGTAAGACACAAACAGGAAAGCAGCAGTTGTCCCCAACCCTGGGACAGTCTGTTCGCATTGTTCAGGAAGCACAAAACTCATCAATCCTAAGGGCCCCACTTCTGTGCAGAGAGGGACGGGGAGTGAGTGGAGCAGTGGACGCTGCCCAGCAGGAGGAAAGAAGGGAATGGTGGACTCTTTGGGAATCTGATCAAGTTTGTCTCAGGTGCCTAGGAGACATACCCTGGGAATTCCCAGGAAAACAATTTGTTTATGCAGGATGCAATAACAGAATAGGGTTTACTATGATTAGTATATTCTCCATTTTAATCCCCAGGCTGGTGTACAAAGAGCAAACATAGGTTACGCATCTCTTTAGAACTACTGAGTTAACTGCTAATTTTGATAAAATTTTCTGGCTTTGAAAGTAGAAGACTAAAGTAGGGCCCTTGTAGGAACAGTGGCAGTAGCAGCGATCAATATCCCCGGACACCTGACACTGCCCAGGCTCCTTGGCAGTTAGGCTGAGGACGAGTGACTGGCTCCGGCCAACGGAGTTCAAAGAAGAACTAAACCTCTATTCTCTTAAGCAGCTGGGATTTGTGGGTGGAGGGAAGCTTGTTTATTACACTAGCTAGTGGTAACCAGCCTGATTAACACACACTGTAAACCTTGAGTTGCTAATTGAAAACACATCATTGTGATGCTCTGATAGTAATAAAACTGGTGATGTTAGGCTAGACTCTTAGAAGTTTCTGAGACTGTAATGGTACCTTATATTGTTTACCTTAAAGAAAGAAAGTGAAGTCGCTCGGTCGTGTCCAACTCTTTGCGACCCTGTGGACTGTAGCCTACCAGGCTCCTCTGTCCATGGGATTTTCCAGGCAAGAGTACTGGAGTGGGGTGCCATTTCCTTCTCCAGGAGAGCTTCCTGACCCAGGGATTGAATCCTGGTCTCCCTCATTGTAGGCAGATGCTTTACCATCTGAGCCACCAGGGAAGTTTCCATTGGTTATCTTATTATTGCATAAAAAATGGTCGTGAAAAGTGCTGGTTTATAGCAACTAGCATTTCTTATCTTGGTGTTTTGATGGTCAGGAATGTGGGAGTGGCTTAGTAAGGAGTTTCTGATTCAGCATCTTTATGATATGCAAGCAAGGTGTTGGCAGGAGCTTTAGTCATTTGAAGGCTTGTTGGGGGCTGGAGGATCCGCTGATAATAGGTAGACTTGATCTCTCACTGGTTATCGGCTAGAGTTTTCAGTCTTTACCACATGGGCCTCTCCATAGTCATTCTCATGATATGAAAGCCAGAATCTTCCAGAGAGAGTGATCCAAGAGAGAAAGTGAGCAGGAATCCACCGTGCCTGCTCTTGCTGAGCCTCTGATGTTGCCCTCTGTCACTTTGCTTTTTTCCCCCTGTTTATTATTAATAAGTCGCTAAATTCAAAGGAGGGGGGATTGAATTTCAAGAGAGTGTCATAGACTTTGTAGATGCATTTCAAATCACACTGTTACTCCAGAGTAGGCTTGTAGGAAGCTGATGGGGATGAAACGATTGATTGCCCCTAAGACTGGAAAGAGGGGCTTCAATGATCCATCATAGAGCAGGCTGATGGAGTGTAATGATATAATTGCTCCATTCTTACAACACTCCCTGATCTCATGAACTAGTAAAAGGAACCTAACCTGTTCTATTCAAACTATGTGAACCAGACCCCTGTCCTGAAGCTGCATACTGAGACGTCAAGGTGAGCATGAAGGCCTTCATGCTTCCCAGGTCATTTACTATGGTAAGTCACAGGCGGGTTTCTACATGATGCAGCGGAAATTTATCCCTGGGAAACAGGGGCTCTGGCTGTGTTGGTGGAGATGCGGCATCCTCCTCTGATGTAACCACCATCTGCTGACCTCCTGGTTTGCCCAGGTGGCACAGCATGCCAATCGCTGGTACACACTCTGGGCATTTGCATAGAAGGATAGGAGTTGGACCATAAAGAAGGCTGAGAGCCAAAGAATTGATGCTTTTGAACTGGGGTGTTGGAGAAGACTCTTGAGAGTCCTTGGACTGCAAGGAGATCCAACCAGTCCATCCTAAAGGAGATCAACCCTGAATATTCCCTGGAAGGACTGATGCTGAAGCTGAAGCTCCAATACTTTGGCCACCTGACGTGAAGAGCCAACTCAATGGAAAAGACCTTGACCTCAGGCAAGATTGAGGACTAGAAGAGAAAGGAGAAAGAGGATGAGACAGTCATTGACTCAATGGACATGAGTTTGAGCAAATTCCAGGAGATGGTGAAGGGCAGGGAAGCCTCACATGCCACAGCCCATGGGGTCTCAAAGAGTGAGATACAACTTAGCAACTGAACAACAACAATAGATAACATAGGATAAAATAGAAAAGAGAGGAACTCTTCCCTCTGTACAAGACACAGTGGGCAGATGAAGTGGATCTTGATTTAAGCCAAATTTCAGGAAATGGCAATAGCACCGTAAATATTGGCTCTGAAGCCAGGGATACTTTTTCTCCTGTTTCCATAGCGTCTATGAAAGTATTGTATGCTTATACGATAAACCCCTTGCTGAATAATTTTCTTTAATTTGCTGGATGAATCAGTAGCATGCAAGAGAAGGCAGCGGAACTAGAGGGTGGTGGGAATTCAAGATTTGTTACGTTTCTGATGCTAGAAACTTCCTTGCCATGGTGATGACAGGCTTGCACCCTGAGGAAATAGTTGTATGAGTGTCTATAAAGGTCTATTGGGGTCCAGTCCAATTCACGCCTGAGCCCAAGGCAGGACCTATGACAAGAGGCAGAGCCATGGTCAGAGACAAAGGCTCAGTCAAGCCACATGGTCTCAGGCGGGTGATGTTTCAGGAAGCAGATGCCACACTTCTTGCTTCATTGCCCATAGAAAGCAGCCAGCAGAGATGGTGGGAGAGTGAGGTCAAGATGAACATGTCACAGCAGCCTGCCAGAAGCATACAGGTAGGGGGGGCAACCTCCTTCTCATCTGGGTGTGGCTTCTGGGTGAAGTAGGACATCCCCACTGAGTCACAGCTTTACTCTAACTTAAAAAGGACTTCTATTTATTTTTTAATTTTATTTTGGACACCAAGAGGAGAAAAAAAAATATAGAGAATGTCACAGAAGCCAAGGTCAGGGTTAGCAAATGGAACTGGAAAAAAAATGAAGCAAGAAAATGAAGACAAAACGTGCTCTTTGAGTTCACTGTTATGGAATTTACTGAGGATCATGGGAGAAGAGTGCTGATGAAGAAATGGATGGGTGGGGTGGGTTGAGTAGAAAATTCAGGCTAGGAAATGGAACTAATGATTATAGACAAGAAGTTATGCTGTAAAGAAGACCAGAGAGGGATCTGAGTAGCTAGAGATTTTAACAGGTTGTTGAAAAAAGGCTTTGGTTTATTTATTCATTTATCCATCTATTCATTTGATCATTCACTTATAAAATCCATTTATTTTTGTTCTTAATATACATATATATAAACATTTTGAATATGATTCAAAATTTCTATGTCTGTCTTACATCAATTTCTTTTTATTTTTACTTTTTACCTTTCAGTCTTCTTCATCCATTTCTCTCATCTCCCCATCCCCACCTCTGGCAACCATCAGTCTCTTTGTATCTATGAGCTTATTTTCTTGTTCTTTTTTTTTTTTTTTGGATCCCACATGTAATAGAGGTCATACAATATTCATCTTTCTTTGTATGACTTATTTTTAATTAGCATGTGTCCTTGAGGTTCATTCATGTTGTCACATGGAGATACATGCACCTCCGTGTTTATTGAAGTAACATATACAACAGCCAAGTCATGAAAATCATCTAAGTGTCCATCAGTAGATGAATGGACAAAAAGGATGATAAGGGAGGGACCCTCCCCTAGAGTTATGGGAATGGCCAAACACAGAAAGTTCAACAATTGGAAAATGAGACCAACAGCAGTTTATCGAACATATACACTCATATACGCTCATCCCCTGTCCTTCATTATCTCCCAGTGGAGGAAGAAAAGGCTTAAACTGGGGCACAGAGGGAACAAGCTGGCTTTATAGTAACAAGAGGGTAGGGTAACTCCTGGTTCCTATAGGTCTGAGGATGTGATCAGCTTGCTTGCATAATTCTGTAGGTTGGCAGGGAACTGAATAAAACCCACTACTCACTACTCAAGGATGAGGAAGAACTACACTTGGTCTGTTTGATAAGGAGGGTTGCTTGGCTAGGGGGACCATAACTGCAGCAGCAACATTCAAAGGGAACTAAAACCAGAGGCTAGGCCATTTGGGGCCCTTCTGATGAGAATGGCTATCGTTTGTTGCTGTTGTTCGGTCGCTAAGTTGTGTTTGACTCTTTACGACCCCCTGGACTGCAGCGCACCAGGTTCCCCTGTCCTTCATGATCTCCCAGAGTTTGCTCGAATTTTTGTCCATTGAGTCAGTGATGCTGTCTAACCGTCTCATCCTCTGTTATCCCCTGTTCCTTCTGCCTTCAGTCTTTCCCAGCATCAGGGTCTTTTCCAATGAGTTGGCTCTTCTCATGAGGTGGCCAAAGTGTTGGAGCTTCAGCTTCAGCATCAGTCCTTCCAATGAATATTCAGGGTTGATTTCCTTCAGGATTGACTGGTTTGATCTCCTTGCAGTGCAAGGGGCTCTCAAGAGTCTTCTCCATCACAACAGTTCAAAAGCATCAATTCTTCGGTGCTCAGCCTTCTTTATGGTTCAACTCTCACATCCATACATGACTACTGGAAAACCCATAGCTTTGGTGATGTGGACCTTTGTTGGCCAATTGATATCTCTGGTTTTTCATACACTGTCTGGGTTTGTCATAGCTTTCCTTGCAAGGAGCAAGCACCTTTGAATTTCATGGCTGCAATCAGCACCCACGGTGATTTTGGAGCCCCAGAAATAAAATCAGTCACTGATTCCACTTTTTCCCTTTCTATTTGCCGTGAAGTGATGGGACTGGATGCCATGATCTTAGTTTTTACCATGTTGAGTGTCAAGACAGTTTTCCACTCTACTCTATCCTCATCAAGAAGCTCTTTAAGGAAGCACAAAATATTGAGTCTTAATTTTATTACTTAGGTCTAATTTATTACTTAATTTAAGTTAAATTAACTAACTACGTTAACTAACTTCATCATCAAAACACTCTTATGAAATATTACCATACCATTTTACACATGGTGGATTTGAGGCTGAAAGGGCTAGTGTCTAGTCCAGTGTTGGCCAGGTAGTAAGTGACTGAGCTGGTACTCAAATCTGGGTTTGCTAATCCCAGAACTTAACTCCATAAACCATTGCTTCCAGGACAGATGTAACAATCCACCTTAGAAATGGACTAGGAGAGGGGAAGAGAAAGAAATTAAGGAGATCAGCAAATACACCTCATCTCCATAGACAGAAGCCTCAGTTAAACAAGCACAGTTACTTTCACTGTTCATCACTTGACTATCTGAGTTCCACTCAACCTTCTCCCAAGGCACACAGGTTAATAACACAGTCCCACTGACCACTAGCAGCCAGGCTCTGCCTCTGATGTCCAATTTTGTACTTTAATCCGTGGTCCCTGAAATGTCTACAAGCCCAGCCAGTCCAGATGCACTTCTAATTATACCCCACTATACAGTCCATGGAATTCTCCAGGCCAGAATACTGGAGTGGGCAGCTGTTCCCTTCTCCTGGAGATCTTCCCAACCAAGGATCGAACCCAGGTCTCCTGCACTGCAGGCAGATTCTTTACCACCTGAGCCACCAGGAAAGCCCTCTGATTACACAGTCCAGGGGGAAGAACCCATCTAAACAGATCATGTATCTTCCAGGTGCTTCAAAATCCCAAGCCCAGACAACCCCAAATTAGTCACCCTCCTGCACATGCATGCTGGGTATGCCAATGGGGACAGGAGTTCTAGAATAATTGCCTTTGCACTGAAGGACACCTTAACTATCATCCAATTCAACCCCAGATTTCACAGTTAAAGAAACTAAAGTTAAGTGGCATCCCCAAGGTCACAACACTGGTTGGAGCAAAGTTAACTTGAGTCCCTTCCTTACTCTTTACTGACCCCTTCCTCCCACACTCCCCTCTGCTCTAAAGGTCAAAGAACCCAGACACTCTATCCTTTTTCAATGTCTTTTGCAGTTAAGGTGACTGTATGACCCATTTCCAGATGTTGTGCTGTGAAGGACTCTGCCGGGGAGAATCTGGGAAAGACTTTTCCTCCTGACAGAGAGAAGAGGAAAGCAGAGAGCTCTATTGCTTCCCTAGCCCATCTGTTATGGG
>SJYF01000258.1:6219872-6251533 GCA_006410515.1 Procapra przewalskii
ATCTTTTCAAAGAACCAACTTCTATTGTTAATTCTTTATATTTTAAATCTACTTTTCCACTCACTAATTTCTGCTTTCATGTATGTAATGTCCCACTTTCATCTTTGCTTCTTTGATATTCTTGTACAATTTTTTAAAAATAACACTTACTTCACTAACTTCTATTTATTTTTCTATTTCAATATAAACATTTAAGACCATAAACTTTGCTCTCTGTTCTAATTACATGTCACAAATATTGGTAAGTATTATTATTTCCTGTGTGTGTGTGATCAGTTGCTCAGTCTTGTCTACTCTTTGCAACCCTTTGGACTGTAGCTTGCCAGGCTCCTTATTTTGCTAAGCCATAAACATGTTCAGTCAGTTCAGTTCAATCACTCAGTTGTGCCCACCTTTTTGCAAGCCCATGGACTGCAGCATGCCAGGCTTCCCTGTCTATCACCAACTCCTGGAGCTTGTTCAAACTCACGTCCATCAAGTTGGTGACACCATCCAACCATCTCATCCTCTGTAATCCCTTTCTCCTCCTGCCTTCAATCTTTACCAGCATCAGGGTCTTTTCCAGTGAGTCAGTTCTTCACATCAGATGGCTGAAGGATTGGAATTTCAGCTTCAGCATCAGTCTTTCCAACGAATATTCAGGACTGATTTGCTTTAGGATTGACTGGTTTGATCTCCTTGCAGACATGTTGTAGCTTCAATCATAATGTCTTTATTTGAAAATGCTAGTATGTTTCTTGAATACAATTTTTTTGCTTTGCTTTTGAGTTCTAGCGTTGCATTAGGTCAGAGAAGGGACTGTGTCATTGTAATCCTTTAAATGTGCTGAGATTTGCCTAACTGGCCTATAAATGAACATTTTAAAACAAATGACTCATACGTGTTTGCCTCCAGTAATCACTGTAGTCCAGTCTCTTGCTGACCACCCCCCCTACACACAGAACTGGACGTCACATGCTAACATACAGGTCAGCGTTTTTCCAACTGTCTTTCCCTCCTACTGGTTTCTTCCTGCCTCACCCATATTCCTGCCATCATATGAGTAATAATTTATTTACCCATCCTATGGTCTTACTCTTAATTCAGCTTTCTCCAAGAGGTAGAACAGCATAGTGGCTAGACACAGAAACTTTGGAGTTCGACTCTGATTCAAATCCTGTCTCTGCCACTTAAACAGCAATGTGAACTTGGATGAAATGACCTTAACAAGTGTCCAGTCTTCACTGAGTGAATGACACAGAACGTCTGTTAGTGTTTCCTTCTTAATTGGAATAAGGCTGCTATACTGAGCGTGGACCAGAGAGTATGGGTTTGAAACCCAATGACCTTTGCATAATCCCATTTCAAAATATGCCATATAATTGTGACTAGAAGGAACATAGTTGGATGCAAAATCTCAGATTAAGAAATATGACGAGAGCAAGGAGAGTAAGGAGAGTTGCCGTATTGACCAATCTGAGACAAGTCCCATTGTTAGGGAGGAACCATTATTCCCCACTACACATTTCCATGTGAGGGCCTTCCCCAAAGTTAGTCTTGCTCTCTCCCCACCCCTTCCGGTCTCTCCCACAAGAAGAGGTGGGGCTTACCCTGCTGGAAAATGATTCAGATGGCTCTTTCCCTGGGTATCACCTTTTGTAAAGAAGGCAGGTTGCTTTGCTCTCTGCTCACTTTCTGCCAACTTGTTGGAATGTCTGGCCTTCTAAACAAGAGACCTTACCTAATGGCTTCATAACCTCCAGCCCAAACTCTTTCTTACACTGTGATGTTTGGTCAGTCGCTCAGTTGAGTCTGATTCTGCGACCCCATGGACTGCAGCACACCAGTCTTCCAGCCTTCACCATCTCCTGGAGTTTGCTCAGACTCAGGTCCATTGAATCGATGATGCCATCCAACCATCTCATCCTCTGCTGCCCCCTTTCCCTCATGCCCTCAATCTCCGCATACCATTCTTTTGTATTTAACCTCTGCTCCCATCTCTCCTTGGCATCTGAAGTGGAAAGCCAGCCTTCTCCAAGCCTCTGATGCCTCCTGGGAGGTAGAAACGGTTTTAGTCTGGAGCTGGGTAGGGGTGAGGCTCACTGGGGCTTCCCTATACTCTTTCAGCTGAGCCATGACTAATGCTGAGCAGGCTGTGACCAACAGCCTCCACGATGCATGCCTTTATGGAAGAGTGTTGCAATGGGGTGGTCTTCCTCTTAAGTGAGAAAATGTGGAGGGACCTTCAGTGGTGCCCCCCAGCCAGCTTCCTCTTCCCAGTCCCCAGAACCCAGCAGTGTGGAACAGACACGATGCATTTTAACCTCCAAGCAAAGTGGGCTCAAGTCAATCTGGATATCAAGACAAGAAAATTTGGTGGGGGGTTCTAGCATCTACATATTTAACCCCAAAATGAGCTCCTACCCTTGGAACTGAGTGATACTGAACAAAAGTGAAGCTTTCAAGCCATCTGTGCATTTCAGATCCTTTTGCCTGATCTTCTAGGTGCATCTGTATGACATTTCATCACTTTGCAAAACCTAGATTGCAAAGAACTGGAAAAAGACCTACATAGATAAGTAGTCCACCTACTGGCTGCTGCTAAATATCTGGTGGATAATCACATGGTCTGTACCTGAGCACCAACATCCAGCAACTGCTCAGCAAAGGACTGGCCAGTCCGTACAGAGTGCCTCTGCTAAAGAGTTCTTCACTGAATCTGGCCAATGGACATCCATATTGAGTCCACTTGTAGTCCAAACAGTTATCTTTTTGAATGTTCATTCATACTCACAGGTTTCCTCGGTGGCTCAGGGCTAAGGAATCTGCTTGCCAATTCAGGAGCCCCAGGGGACATGGGTTCAACCCCCAGGATGGGAAGATCGCCTGGAGAAGGAAATGGCAGCCCACTGCAGTATTCTTGATGAGAATTCCATGGATAGAGGAGCCTGGCGGGCTACAGTCCATGGGGTCCCAAAGAGTCGGACACGACAGAAGCGACTTAATGTGCATATACACATTCATCCTCAGAGCTGAGGACACTTCCTGGTGGATGACTGCTGCATTCACCATGCTGGATTGTGGACTGGCAGTGAATGAGACCCTACTTCCAGCAGAAACACTGGGCAGGCCCTTCAGCTATTCTTCCACGCCATAATCTTGGGTTCCCTGGTCCCCCTCACCTCTATTAGGCTAGCTCTAGCTGGCCTATGTACCTCTGCAAGATTATATGCAGATTTGATGTTGAAATCAATTCAGAACAGTATAAATAAGTTACCTGTCACAATCTTTCTGAAAAAAGCAACTTACATTTGGATAGTCATGTGTCTTTCCCATGTCCCATCACTATGAACAACATGTCTCATCATTAATAGAGGTTTGGGAGTCAGTGCTGGACAAGCATCAGCTCACGCTCTTACCTTGGGTAAGCTGGATAAATTGCCTCATCCAAGTGTCTGGACTTTTTAATTGTCATCATGAGGACAACCAGAAGGGGTAATGAGACAATGATTTTAAAGTGCTCAGTGCAGTGTTTGCCCCTGCTGCTTAGTTCATTAAATATTGTATATTCCACACATCATTGTCATCATCTTCAAAACCTGGACGTTTTTCACATGTGCTTTTGTTGAGTCTAACTCTCAGGTGTTTTGAATGATGCAGCTCCTAATATCATTAAGCTCCAGTAAGTCTATTAAGGGCTTCCCTGGTAACCCAATGGTAAAGAATCTGCCTGCCAGGTCAGGAAGATCCCCTGGAGGAGGAAATGGCAACCTGCTCCAGTATTCTTGCCTGAAAAATCCCATGGACAGAGGAGCCTGGGGGGCCACAGTTCATGGGGTTGCTAAGAGCTGGACATGATGTGAGCATACACACACACGAAATCTGTTAAACTTGGCCGATCCCTTCAGCCAGCTCTTTGGATCCTGAAATTGTCATGCGACCTATTTTCCTTTGGGCCATGATATTTGGAGTTGTCCTTGGTGCGCCTCCTGTCTCTTCACCTTAGTAAGGTATGAACAAGGTCAAGGGCAGAGGCCTGGAGCCTGTCCCATGACCTATCCTCCAGATGGGCATTGATCCTTAATCAGTACTCTTTGTGCTCAACCAGTCATGACCTTGTATAAACCTCAAAGCCGTTTTATGAAGTCCTCTCCTAATGAAATCCTGGCTACCATTTTTGTAGCATTTTCTTCAGACAACATGCTATATGTATCTATCCATGAGTCATGAAAAATTCCTATCTCTTTTTCCATAAAGTTCTTATATTTAACATGTTTCCTGCATGTAAGTCTTTTAATTCAACAAGATCTAACACAAATGATAATCAGTTAATATTAGACCTGCTTTAAAATAACATAATATTTGTTCAAAATCTTTTATAAGAAAACAGATGAAGCCATTTCATCTTATAAAATTAAGATAAAAATTATGTTAGGAGAGTTTGCACAATGATTTCCATACAGGATGGTACTGAGCTGCTTTTTCAATAGAATCAAAAGAATATTTAAATACTATGAAAAAGTTAGCATATGCCCCTACATTTTCAACGTAAGTGTTTTCAGACTGGCCAGGTTAAGATCTACAGACTTATTCCAAGAAGCAGGTATCGCCAGTGGGAGAAGCTGCCGCAGTGCCCGTGGCTTCAGGCACACTGTGCTGCTGAGAGGGGCTGGCCTTTTGAGCAATGTGTGTTTTTTAGAGGTTTGATTGGCCAAAGGATTTTAGAAAATGCTAGAAGATAGGCAGAATATCTATGGTTTTAAGCAGAATTCTAAGACAGCTCCTAAGATTCCCAACTCCTGGTATACATGCCTTGTAGAATCCACTCTACTGTGAACAGGACCTGTGAACATGATCAGTTATCACTCCCTTGATTAGGTTACATCTGTGGCAAAAGGAGTTTTGCACATATAACCAAGACCCCTAATCAGTAGACTTCAAGTTAATAAAAACGGAGATTCTCCTGGGTGGGCCTCATCTAGTCAAGGTGAGCACTTAAAAGCCAGAGAGCTTTGAAGTGAGAGAGGTTCTCCTGCTGCCTTGAAGAAGCAACTGCCTTGTGGAGAAGGCCATGTGGCAAGGACCTCAAGTGATCTCTGAAACTTAAGTGTGGTCCCTGGTGAGGGCCAGTAAGGAAACAGGACTTCAGTCTTACAACCGCAAGGAACCAAATTCTGCTAGCAATCAGTGAGCTTGGAAAAGGACCCCATCCCCAGAGAAGATCACAGCCCTGGCTGACTCCTTGATTTCAACCTGTCGAGACCCTGAGTAGAAGACCTAGCTAGGCTATGCATGCCTGACCCACAGAAACTGTGAAGATTTTTGATGTGTGTTGTTTCCGGCTGCTGAGTTTGTGGGAATTTGTTACTCAGCAGGAGATAATACACGTGGGCGAGTTAACAGTAGGGAGGAGAGTTGTTCAGAGGGAGCGTAACTCTGGGTGACACTTCCAGGGTAAACTGGTTTCCCTGACGGCTGCTTTTCACGTGGCCACGGGAAAAAAACAAAAACAAAAACAAAAATCCATTTACGGCACTGAGACTTCACACTGACCATCCCACACATAGACAGATCATCTTTTCCTGTTGCAGTGAGTCCCAAACTTCAACATGCTTCCAAATCACCTGTGTTAGACCTGATGGCTGAGGCCCCCCCATCAGAGTTTCCTATCCAACTTGTCTGAAGTGGGACCTGAAAATTTGCTTTTTTAACAAGTTCCAGGTGAGGCTCCTGCAGCCCCCTGGGACCCCACTTAGAGCACTGCTGCTCTATGCTAAGATGAAGACCTAGTTGTTTTTAATACTTGATTTCTATAGCCAACCATTTCTCCCATTTGACATGAAAAGATTTCACCAATATTTTTCAAACCCAGGTTAAGATAAAAAGGAGGAATGGAAATGTGATGTACCTTTGAGTAATCCAAAGCCCTTTTCACTCTCCAAGTAGTCATCTCAGAACCTGTATTTGGGTGGCATGGTGGAAGGCAGGTAAACATGATGCTGCTTCCTTTAAACACAGGTTCAAGGTCAGTGCAGCGGCCCGGGGGGCCTCCATGCCTTCCCTATCTGCAGTCACCGCCCGCGCCCCAGGTGTTAGCCCCTGCAGCATCGCCCACCCCTGGGATGCTGCTCCAGCCCCTTGGACCTAGGTGCGCTGAGGAGCTCTGAAGGAGCGGAAAGCACTCTACCTGTACCAGCCCCGACAAATCGCTTCATCATGAACCCTTCCGACACACAGCAAGGACATCCAGCTGGGAGCAAAAATGAAGGCTTGACTGAGATCTGGGAATCCGCAGATTCCATCAAACACAAATCTCAAAAGACTGACATTTAAAACAGGAAGCAAGGGTCCCATCTCTTGCCAACAGAAGGGAAACCGCAGGAATCGTGCGTGTACCTCAGAGCAAATCGAGAGATGGGGACAGCAGCGGGAAAATGCTCTTGATGTCTTCGTGAATACCAGCTGGAGACTGCTTTGGATTTCAGGTCTACAGGAGCAGAGAGTGAATGTTATTTTAGGATATCACTGAGGAATTATTTGGGAGAACTCAGCATTATCATGTTATCTAAAATGATCCCAGTTGCTCATGCTGGTCATAAAGTTTGCTAATAATTTGGATGGGGGGGTATGGGAGAAGGAGGTGGGAGAACCATAACTGAGAACATCTGGTAAAATTGAATATGAGAAGCCTGCCTTGTTTTTATTATTTTGCTCATGACACAATCCTGAAAGAGGGGAACTGAGTGATTATCGGAGTAAATGGCTATTTATATGCAGAGCGTAGGTGTGCTTCAACTTTGCATTCCAAAATAAAAATGAGTGATCTTTTCCATTAAAACAGTGTAGGTCACCCCCGGCTGCCAGCTTTTATGCTTTTACTTATTTATCTTCCCCAAGGAGGCGCAGGCACTTTGCAGGCCTTTCCCAAGCTGCTGTAATTGATGGATAGTTGGATTTCTTTTAATTTAAGTAATGCCGAGTATCTGCAGCTTTGGTAATCGGATCCTACCAGCTTAAGAGACCACTGCCAAAATATTCAGAGCACAGAGGTTTGGCAACGTCATTTAATCATAGCAAAAGGATTACAGAGTGCAAAATAAGCCCCCAGACAGCTCGGAGATGGGCCAATTCAGAAACCGACTGGGGCTGGGGAGTTGCTGAGGCTTGCTCCCTCTCACGTGGCCCTGCATCCCGGCTCTCCTTCACCTTGGTTAAGGCTTCACCTAACCACCTTCACCCTGGCTGAGGCTCCATCCTCAGAAGAGAAAAGACGTCAAGGGTGATGGACTTCAGATCAGAGACATAAACAGTATCTGATCACACGTCAGGCTCAGGACTGGTAAAAATCCCAGACAGGGTACCCAGATTATCCTGGTGTGGGAAGGTCAAGGCCACAGGCTACCTGGTGAGAGCCTCTGACGGAGAAGCCAGATGGTGAATTTAGAAGCCGTCCCTGGTCTCGTTCAAGGGAGACACTGCCGCTGTCTGTGATGTTTTATGTACCACAATAACACAGTTTGCACTGGGAACAAGCATGTGTTCACCATGCAATAGACGCTTTAATGCAGGAAGGAAGGGTGATTTGTGACTGAATGAGGATCTGGAATCTATCAATGACCACCCCAGCTTCAGAGGCCTCTTTCCACTCTGGGCCTGAGTCTTGGGTCTTCCTGCCCTAGACGGGGCAAGCTGGCAAGAAGGTCCCAGAGAGGCCACACCATTCAGGTGCCACACGTATTAAGTCCTTGGCACTCCCTTGCACGAGTTCCCAGACAAAGGAAACCTCTAACACCAAACCCACCCCCACGCAGCACAAGTTTCTTTTAAACAATCTGAGTCACTTTAAAATAAAAAAGTGCAAAGGCAGACTCCTGTGTAAATCTGATTTGCCATGCTAGGCCAAGCTTATTTTATTACATACATTCTGCATTCTAAGAACTAGTAACTTCATATTGTAAACATTAAGCATACAGAGTTAAAGTTCAAGGCCACATTAGATCATTGATTGTCTCTTGTGTCGTGTATCTTTGGCTGGCCGAGATCAACTCGTAGTGTATAAATGCATAAGTTATATAATTATTATATAAAAAGGAAAAAACAAAAAAACAAACCACTGACTTGCATACTTCATTCTGACAAACGCACAGCGTTCGCGACTCAAAAGGAAAACTGGAGGCTGCCTCGCCCCGACACCCAGGCGATCTCAGACTGGGGTAGCCAAGAAGGCTAGTGCTTACCTGACCCCGTGGAGAGCAGAGCCCCCCGCCTAAGGATGAAGTCCTGAATGTTTCTTTTTAAATATCAGACAATTCCAGTTACGGTTTTTCTTTTGATAAACAAACAAACAGAACAAGACAAAAAGAGATGCATGATTTTGTTTCTGCGTTCTCCAACTGCCCATGCCCCGCCCCCATCACGCTGTGTCCGTCCTCCTAACACTGGATTTGGTACAACACTGACCGCACGAAGCCTCACATCTCCACGACTCAGCTCTCCGAAGAACCGACACCGTCCCAAGTCCAGTCTTCACGGCTCGAGAAGCTCCCTTCCCAGTCCTTCCCTCCTCCTTCCCGTTTCTTCGTCTCCCGCCTCCTCCATCCACACCCACGTGCCCTCTCTCCGCACACATGCTCAGTCCCATCCTGTGACAGAGTTCCCGTCTTAGCGTCAAGGATTTGGAAGCCTCGGGTTGTTCTTCACATCCAATGGCAAGAATCTGGTTTCACCCAAGACAGCAGATGCTGATGAGTTCCGTTAACGGTGTCTATCGATGGGCCACCACAGTCTCCCTCTCCTCTTTTCTGTGTTTGATATGTTTCTCTTTTTAAATACAGGTCGTTTTCCTTCCAATGATGTTAGAAATGGCATGTTAGGTCCAGACTGTGTGGTATCTATTGCTTGAGTTTAATCCCCGCTTAATGCACCAGCAGGATTCCCAAAGACTACTCTAAAGGTTTATACACGTCTTCAGAACGTTTTCTTTGGCACTTTATCCTTAGGACGTTACGCTTCTACTTGCAACGTCTTTTACAAGGTCGGTCCACAGATAACCTGTCCGCGTACACCGGTAGCATCCTCTTTATCTCTGTAGTCATGGTTTAGCAAGTCCCTCCCACTCAGAGTCTCTGGATCTCTCCCCCTGCCCCAGCTGAGCTTTCGCATTTCCCTTGAGGCACTTCTGATTCGTGGTCTCGGATAAGAGTTTGTAGCAATGGATGGGTGTCTACGCAGGTGCTGGGAAAGGCCTCTCCCCGGGGCCTTAGTAGTAGGTGCCCAGATGCGAAGGCATATGGCTGGCTGGGAGCCGGGCGCTGGGGTAGATCCCCCCCGTGGGAGAATTCCAGTACGGGTTCGGGGCGGCGAAAAAGCTGGATGACGTCACGGGGAGGGCCGGAGGGTGGGGGGCCACAAAGTTCATCTTCTGCGGGTGGGCGTGATAGGAGCCCACGTAGGGGAGGTCCGCGGGGTACTTGTACAGAGAGGACTCCGGGGGGTGGGGCTGCAGGGCCTGGGCGATCCCGTGGAAGTCGAACTTGTAGGCGTAGCGCTTCCCGTGGACTTTGGTCATGATGTTCTTGTCGTAGTAATAGCGGAGGGCCCGGCTGAGCTTGTCATAGTTCATGTTGGGCTTGCTCTTCCGCTCCCCCCAGCGCCGCGCCACCTCGTCCGGGTCGGTCATCTTGAACTCCCCGTTGGTGCCCTCCCAGGTGATGCAGTTGGAATTCGAGCTGTCAGACAGAAGCTCCAGCAGGAACTGCCAAAGCTGGATCTGCCCACTGCCTGCGGAGGTGGGGAAAGGAAACGGGACACCTGTGAGAACACCGGTGTGCAGAGCCGCGCCCTACCCTCTGCGGCCCCAGGGACTGCAGCCCGCCAGGCCCCTCTGTCCATGGCGTTCTCCAGGCAAGAATACTGGAGTGGGGTTGCCATGCCCTCCTCCTCCTCCAGGGCATCTTCCCAACCCAGAGTTCTGAACCTAGGTCTCCCACATGGCAGGCAGATTCTTTAGACCGTCTGAGCCACCAGGAAAGCCCAAGAATACTGCAGTGGGTAGTCATTCCTTCTCCAGGGGATCTTCCCGACCCAGGTATCGAACCAGCATCCCTTGTGTCTCCTGCACTGGCATGTGGATTCTTTACCACTAGCGCCACCTGGAAAACCCCACGCAGACTTCCTTTAGCAGGCTGTGCGCCCATCCCTCTGGCCTGGGGGCATTGGCTGCTCTGGTCCCCCAGCACCAGCCCCCTTTCTCCATAGAACTGCCCTTGGCCGAACTGGAGCTGCCTCAAACCTCTGCCGCGCCCCCCACCCCGCCCCAGGTAGCCCACGACCTGATGGACTGAAAGAAATCCAGAGGTCAGCCCCCTGGCCTCAAAGAGGGACCAATTCTGTGATGCTGGTCACGCCCGGGACTTAGCATGGATGGGGTCAGACTGAAGCAAGCTTCCAGCTGAGGTCACATGCACGCACACTCAGTGGCTCAGTTGTGTCTGACCCTCTGCGACCCCATGGACTGCAGCCCGCCAGGCTCCTCTGTCCAGGGGATTCTCCAGGAGAGAATACTGGAGTGGGTTGCCATGCTCTCCTCCAGGGGATCTTCCCGACCCAGGGATCAAACCCACGTCTCTTATGTCTCCTCCATTGGCAGGTGGGCTCTCTACCACTAGTGCCACCTGGGAAGCCCAGCTAAGTCCTTGATCTCTCCCCTGCCGTCTCCGGCATCCTCTCCCTCGAGAATGTCCCCTTCGTGAATCGCTTGCCCAAGTACGCTCAGCCCAAGCTCTGCATCTAAGGAACCCGGCCTAAGACGATGATCCTTGGTGATGACCAGGCAGATCTAGAGGCTGATCCAAGTCCTTTCGGGAATGCAAAGAACTCCCAGGGGGCAGAGTTCAAGTCGGTTTCCTTCATTTCTGATTTCCTTAGAAGAGCAGCCAGGTCAACTTTGTGTTTTGGGGCTGGGAAGACTTAATTTTCCTCTTTTGTGAGACAGAAAGCGCCATTATGTGGCTGGCAATGACTTAGTACCATTTATGTTGGCTAGGTCAAGTCGAATAATAAAAGTCAGATTTAGGAAATGAACATCGAAAAGTTTATGGAAAAAGTAGAGAATGGAAGTAAACACCGTTATTTCTAACATAACATGGGGCTGGCACGCAGAAAGCCATTCTGTCAAAACTTTTCCTAGAACAGAATTAACCCACTCAAAATGAGGAAGTTTAGAAAAAAAAGTTGGCTATGTCTCAAACCAGATCACCCATTTCCAGTATTTAGGCAAATGCGTCGTAACGGAAATCCATGTGTTGCCCCCGCGTTGCAATGCCAGTTGAGTTAAGCAGAGTTTTCAGATGAAAACACTGCAACCGTGAGTGACTGCAAGTCCTCTTGGGAGCGGAATGAGGCTTCAACTGAGTCAATAAGATCTCATTTGACTGGGTGTCCACACAGCGCTCTTGATCCCACTGGGGGTCTAGCAATGTGGCTTTTAGGTTTTATTAAATTCAGAGAAACAGCCAGGCGCAGCCTTCTACCCTCTACACTACAGTGCTTCAGGATGACTGATGGCTCCCTTAGAGAGAGAAGCATGCAAATGCCAACAGTCAGACTGTGACCAGGAGAAGCTAAGATGCTTTAGGCAGGTTTTAGAAGTTTTGAAAACAGGTAAGAGGCAGGTCTTTCCTTCCCAATTCCCAGATACCACCTTGGGCTTGTTACCAAAGAGATGACCTTTTGTTACACTATGAGTAAATACCAACAGATATGATAAAATGATTAAAGGAACTCTGCTGACTCTTCAGGGAATTGATGAAACGTAAAAATCAATTATACATTTGCTTTCTCTAAATCCTGTCTACAAGCTCCCCAGATAAATGGCCCAGCTCATAAATCTTTTTTTCCACATTGGCTGTATGCAGTAGATATGTTTGTGAATCTATCCATACGATAGCATCGTGAGAAAGGTCAGCCTTTTCTGAATACATTCTGGAAAATTAGCATTTTTTCACTCTAGCAACACATTTGAAATGTATTAACAGCTTGTAGTTCATTGCAATGTAAAGTCTTCGCTTTTAGGGGGCCACATATTCAAACTGTTCTCAATCAACTTTTGCTGCCCCCAACATTTCATTAATATGCATTTTTTAAAATACAAAGAGCTGTTTGAGAAAACCATATGGTTTTAGTATATATATTGTAGCTAAAGGATTACTACTTGAAAAAAAAATTTTCATATATGACTTGGGAATAAGGAAAAACATGGATTTTTGATTTAAACAATCTAACATATGTTTCAATATAAACACACAGAGTTGTTTGAAAATACATATTCACTGTCAACCTCCTCCCATAGAGAGAGCAATCCCACAGATCTTGTATAAAATACACAGATTTTCCTAAACAGCCAAAATTATACTTGTCATCTCTTCCAACCTTGGCGTTGTCTCTTGGGAATCTGTCACTCACTCACTTCTTTTATAAATGTGTGTAAGAGAAAAACGGCAGAGAAAAGTGTTTTCTCATCTCTCCTGTTTCTAAAGAACTCGTAAGTCGGGAGCCTAAGTTCATGGCTGGAAACTGAAGGGTCAAAGGATGGACGAGGAATGTCTCCTTTGACTATTTTACCATCAGCCTTTAAGACACAGGGGCTTGACGTCTGAGCCTTTCAAGGGCATATGGGAATAAAACAACTGCAAAACAAAATTCATCTGCTTCATTATCAAAAAATAACAGCCATAAATGTAAATCGATTAATGTTTAAGTTGCTGTTGCTTAGTCCCTAAGTCATGTCTGGCTTTTTGCAACCTCATGGACTGCAGCCCTCCAGGCTCCTCTATCCAAGAGATTTCCCAGGCAAGAATACTGGAGTGGGTTGCCATTTCCTTCTCCAGGGATATTCCTGCACCAGGGATGGAATCCCCGTCTCCTGAATTGGCAGGTGAGTTCTCTGCCACTGAGCAACCAGGAAACCCCATCGTTTAAGCAGACATCATCACATGCAACGTTACGTCAAGCTCATTGACCGTTCCGTGTGTGTAGCAGATCTTCTTGCTCTGCTTGAATTCTCAAGGGGGCACAATATTTGCTGAGGACTTACAGTCAATGGTAAATTAAACAAGTTATTCATGGCTATAGAATTTCAAAAGCCATTTATTAAATTCTTCTTTTACTGTCAAAATAATAACACTGTGTGCTAAAGGTGTGTATTAGAAGATAGAACAGAGATCCCCAAAACACGAATACCTAAGATTTAGGTAGTCTAAGAGTGGGTATCTCACCAGGCAAAGCAACAAGTAAAAGCAGAAGGTCTTTTAAGACCTGTGGTCCATCCAACAGCCTCATCACCTGCACCTCAAGAATCACCTTCTTTGGAAAAAAAAAAAAAAACACCTCTTTACATCTCTTTTCTCCTCTATCCTGATAACCTCCTTTGAAACATCAGTAAAGAGTAGCTACTTTTATCCTAGGTTTGTCCAGGGTAATTAACTAAAAGGCAAGACTGGGGAAAGAGGGAATCCAAGCCTGTTAGCTGCCCACTTACAGGAAGGCCCAGTGGGATGAAGGGGCCTGGGGCGTGGCTTTGAAGAAGACGAAAGGCAAGCCTTTAATTCTGGGAGAGGGCCGACGTCTCCAGTTCAAAGAAAAGAAGACGGAGGTTCAAAAGGGAGGGGCTATATGTATACCTACGGCTGATTCACGTTGAGGTTTGGCAGAAACAACAAATTTTGCAAAGCAGCTATCCTTCAATAAAAAAATAAATTGAAAAGTAAAGAAGAGAAACACCGTAGCACAGAAGTACAAACTGGGCAATAGAAAAGGGCAAAATATCTAAACGGTTTATAAACCACAGAGAAAAGCACAGCTGGGAGTGACTCAGCAGCCATGGGGCAAGCAGGAGGGGGGGGTCCCAAGGAAGACCCTCAGCCCCCAGCTGATGGAGGGAGAGAGCCGTAAATAAAGCAGAGGGGGGCCCAGCAGGCACTGTGGGGGCCAACCTTCGGACTTTCTGCAGTAGCCAGAGGTGCTGCAGAAAAACCCAAGTGCACAGCCTGGACCCCCCCAAACCACATCAAGATCAGGGCGGCAGGCGTGTGTCCCAGATGGAAGGCTTTGTCAGGGCTCAGGGTGGCTCAGACAGGACTGGTGAGGGGAGTGGGGGTACAGGGAAGCATGGGGGCTGGAAGCAACCCTTTGGAATCAGCACTGTCTCAGCTGAATCCTGGCTCTGCCTCTTAACAGGACTTGGGGTGGCTCGCCCGGCTGTCTGTGCCTCAGTGACCCTGTCTGCAGAAATGGGGTGGCGCAATACTATCAACATGGTAGTATTATAATGCCACCTTGCAGGGTCACCATGAAGATAAACTCAGGGCATGAGTGCTCGGATCATGATCTGTCTGAGCTGGAAACCAGGGTCTAACGAAAGGTACCTCCCTTGCCTACAAACAGGAGACACCAAAGGAAACCAACCACCCTCCTTCCTCCCAAAAAATCGCAGGCTGGCGGGACAGAAGCTGGGGATGGTGGTGTTCTCAGGGCTGGCCAGCGTCACTGGAAGCTGACTAGTACCAGGCATCATTCTGAAGACTTTCCATGTGTTTATTTAATCCCTCGATTCCCAGAACTATGTGACAGCCCATGGCAGGGATGAGGAATCAGAGCCCAAGAGGCAGAGTGACTGATCTAGCTGGAGGTCAGCAAGGGGTGGAACCTGGACTCCAGTCTTGCTTTCAGGCCTGGGTTCCACACACACCTCCACAGCCCCTTCAGGTCCTTTGGCCCCTCCCTGGACCTGCAGTTGGTACGTCTCAGTAGAAGACTGGACACTCGCACCTCCTATCCAATGCCCAAACATCCCTAACACTGGTCTCTGGCCCTGCCTGGAGCAGGTTCCACTTTCATGCTCACCATTAAAGACCCCCATGAGTCCCAAGGGAGCCAGTGAACTCCTGTTCCCAAGGAAGCACTTTCCAGGACAGGCAATTTCTGTTCAACACAGGAGCCATGGTAAACACTCAGCCACTCTGATGGGATGTAAAGGGGGAGTGTCGCTAATATCTGATCCAGGACTTCACAGTGCAAGGACACACTCGTCTCAGCAGGAGAAATGTGGTCCACGCTGCACAACAAATGCATATTTGGGAGGGAGATGCGGAGATGCTGTTATCATTTTGGGCATCCGCATCACATGAGGTCACCTTTTCATTTAAAAATGGTTTTTAAAGTTTGCATTATGTGGAGAGCAGAGGCAGCAGTCTCAAGTGGTGAAGGATTTATTTATCAGAGACCGGGCAACCAGAACCAAACAGGAAGAAACATTCTCATTAACAGCAGGATAAAAGACATTCTTGTTTTAGGTGGGGGAGGCCCCATGAATGTAACTGACACACAGCCTAAGAAGAGACGGAGAAAGGGAAAGTGTTAGTCTCTCATTCGTGTGCGACTCTTTGCGACCCCATGGACTGAAGCCCGCCAGGCTCCTCTGCCCATGGGATTTCCTAGGCAAGAATACTGGAGTGGGTTGCCATTCCCTTCTCCATGGGATCTTCCCCACCCAGGGATCAAACCTGGGTTTCCTGCAAGTCATCTGCATTGCAGGCAGATTCCTTATCATCTAAGCCACCAGGGAAGCCCAATTCACTATAAACTAATTAAGAGAAGTCTTTATCTTCAGGTCCGAAGTTGGATGTTGGGATTTCCCTAGCAGTCTGGTGGTTAAGATTTTGCCTTCTAATGTAGGGAGACTGCAGGTTCAATCCCTGGCCAGGGAGCTAAGATTCCACATGCCTCGAGGCAAAAAAAGAAAAAAAAAAAAAACTACCCCAAAACATAAAACAGAAGCAGTATTGTAACAAATTCAAAAAAGACTTTGCAATGGCCCACATTAAAAAAAAAAAATCTTAAAAAAAAGTTGGACGTTGCCACTTTCCCTGGACCCAGCGGACACAGTCTTAGTGAAGCCTTGCCTCCCGATGCCCCACTGCTATTAGGTACCAGGACATCTTCCATTTTCCCAGGCCAGAGAGTGCTCCCTGCTCTGCCTGCAAGTCCCTCTACCCACTGTGGGCACCCCCGGGCACTAAGCCCTCTGTTAAGGGGCCACAGCTCTCTTTGGCCCCAAGTCGCCAACCAAGTGCCACCTTTATCTGTGACACCATGGGCACCGACCTATACATATTTCACTTAACCCATCTGGGTGGGTGAAAGGGCCGGTCTGGTTTTGCTCAGTGCTGCTGGACAGGTCCCTGCCCTCTATCCTTGACTACAGCCCCATCCCAAGCACCGAAGCAGCTGTTTGAATGGCAATCCTTCCTTTCTATTCTCTGGGTCCTCATTCTCCAAGAGCTCCCTCTTCCATGCTCGCTCAGTGGCAGTGGAGGGGCCAGAAAATATTAAAGCAGGTTTTGGAGGCAGAGAGTTGGGGTTCAAATCTGGCCTCTCTTCTGGTGGGCTGCATGACCCAGGAGAAGTTAGCTCATTCATCGGGACCTCCAATTTCCCTTCTGCAGGAGGAAGACCATGGTGTTCCGAGACAAGCATTTGCCCAGGCGTGATATGGCTGGGGGGAAAGGGGAGCTATTGGATTGTTATTTCACATTATTGTATGAACGTTCCCGGAGCGTTCCAGCTTCCGCCCTTTCCCCCTTTCTAATCTCTGCTGAACGCTCCTGCCAGATTAGTCTTCCTGAAGCCTGACTGATAATCACCATCTCAAAACACAGTAATGGTTTTTATGTGACTGGTTATGGATGAAGGTGGAAGAGGAGAGTGAAATAGCTGGCTTAAAACACAACCCTCAAAAAGCTAAGATCATGGCATCCAGTCCTATCACTTCATGGCAAACAAATGGGGAAAAAATGGAAACACTGGACTTTCTTTTCTTGGGCTCCAAAATCACTGCAGATGGTGACTGAAGCTATGAAATTAAAAGATGCTTTCTTCTTGGAAGAAAAGATATGATAAACCTAGACAGCGTATTAAAAAGCAAGGACATCATTCTGCTGACAAAGGTCCATGTAATCAAAGCTACAGTTTTTCCAGTAGTCAAGTATGGATGTGAGAGTTGGACCGTAAAGAAGGCTGAGCACCGAAGAAGTGATGCTGGAGAAGACTCTTGAGAGTCCCTTGGACTTCAAGGAGATCCAACCAGTCTGTCCTAAAGGAAATCAATCCTGAATACCCATTGGAAGGACTGATGCTGAAGCTGAAGCTCCAATCCTTTGGCCACCTGATGCAAAGAGCTGGCTCACTGGAAAAGAGCCTGATGCTGGGAAAGATTGAAGGCAGGAGAAGGGGACGACAGAGGATGAGATGGTTGGATGGCATCATCAGCTCAATGGACATGAGTTTGAGTGAACTCCGGGAGACAGTGAAGAACAAGGAAGCCTGGTCGCTGCAGTCCACAGGGTCGCAGAGTCAGACAGGACTGAACGCCTGAGCAGTAATGGAGGCAGCTGCAAATGGAAGCTGAGCACAGGTGTAAGAGCAGCCCCAGGAGACGCAGCCAACAGGCGGGCGCCGAGGAAGCCCGTGTCCGTGGAAGCTCCTTGCGAGTCAAGGAGAGCATCTTGTTACTCCGTGCATTCACTTATTTGGCAAATAATTTTTGAGCACCTGGTCTATGCCTAGATTTAATGCAATAAACAAAACAGACCTGTTCAGTTCTCTGCTGTTTAAAAAATATTTACTGCACTAGTTACCATTAACTAAACTTCAGGGTCAAAGATACAGAACTCCCAATAATGATACTTTACGTTCTCCAAAGTATGGATTCCCTTGTGGGGATTTACACAGAATCTACATTTTCCCGTTTCTAACCCCGTTTTGGCCTCAACGTTTAGGAAATATACATTCCAGCTGGGATTTCCAACATGCCTGTGACATCTTGGCATCTGAAGTTGCTGTTGAGAATACGCAGCATATGCTGTGCATTTCTGAAGTGGATGCCAGGACAGCTGGTTCTGACCCGAACACAAACAAATCCAACAACCTGGCTGGCACTGAGGCGTGGTGCCAGGTGACAGTCCTTGGCAAGGGACAGGCTGCAGATGGGCGATTAAAGATCTGCGCTTTCTTCTGGCACCTGAGTTCAGACACAGGCCATTCACTGACCACCAGCCTAAGTTTGAAGTCTTACTGTTGTTATTAGGTTCTCTCTCTCTTTTTTTAAGATATTATTTTATCTGCTGTGTGATGGGCTGAAGTGTGGTCCTCCTCCCTGCTAATCCATATGTAAGGTTTGCTCAGTACCTTGGAACGTGACATCATTGGGAACAGGATCTTTAGAGGGGTCATCATGTTAAAGTAATGTTGTTTGCATGGGCTGTAGTCCAGTTTGACTAGGGTCCTGGTAGAAACGGGAGCTTGGGCACAGAGATAACGTACAGAAGTAAGGAGATGCAGGCAGAGATGGCCATCTGCAAGCCAAGGAGAGGTCCCGAACAGATTCTTCTCCATGGCCCACAGAAGGAAAGAGCCCTGACAACTCGATTTTGGACTTCAGGCCTCTAGTACTTCCCAGGCGGCGCTAGTGGTAAAGAACCTGCCTGCCAGTGCGGAGATGTACAAGACTTGGGTTTGATCCCTGGGTTGAGAAGATCCCCTGGAGGAGGGCATGGCAACCCACCCCAGTATTCTTGCCTAGAGAATCCCCACGAACAGAGGAGCCTGGTGGGTCGCAAAGAGTCAGACACAACTAAAGTGACCTGGCACACACGCATGCCTCTAGAACCAGGAGACAATAAACGTCTGATGTCTAAGCCCCCAGCTTGTAGTACTTGGTCAGAGCAGCCCCAGGAAGCTGAAACAACTTGGATTAGGTAAGGATGCTCTTCGCTGAAGCTCAGTCTTAAAAGTTTATAACTCAACCCTTTTATTTGCCATTTAGGCAAGTAATCCAGTGAAACCTACAACTTAAATTTGTTCAGTGGAAGGGATTTCTTTGCCTACACAGGGTCAACGTTCAAAATCGCTCCTGCCCCAAAGATAACTTTGTAAGAGCAAAACCATCAGCAGTGTCTCACCTGGATTCGCAAGGCGGCTACTTGTGGGTCCAAGAATCTGGTAAGGATCTGCAGCAAAAAGCAAAGACATAATTGGGAGCAGGTGGGATGTAACTGCAAGAATGATGCTGACCTGATGGGGTTTTCAGATTTTAGAGCTGACAACGCCTCTCACACCAAAGTCCCCCAGCACGACTTCCTGTATGAGAGACGATGTCACACGGATCTGAGACAGGCTTCGAGGTAAAGATCCCCTAGGTGGTGGCTGAGCTCAGATTTGGTCTGGGGTTCCTGACATCCAGTCCAGGCCTCTCTCCATCCCAGAATATAAACAGGGCAAATGCTCTCCATCCCCTATGGTGCCCAGGACAATATTGGCTGTGTCACTCAGCACGCTGGCAGCAGAAACATTCCACTGCATTTCTGGGCTGATGTTGTTGTATGTGGCCTGGAAGGTAAAAGTCAAATAATTCCAAGGACGCAAAGAAGCTGGGTGCAGATGGAATGTATTTTCCATATTTACTGCATAGATTTTGTAAATGGTTTAGCAAAAACTCAATCATTTCCAATTGAGTAGACTAGGAGTTTGGTGCCCGTTTTACATATGGAACAGTCCTAAAGAAGACAAAGGAATATTAATTTCATTTAGAAGGTGACACAGTTTAGAAAGATGCTGCCAGGCCCCTTTCTTCTTTCATGACCATCAGGAGGCTCCCTGAAACATACCTAGCTGAGGACGCTGGTCTTCAGTTTTGGGCACTGTGGAAGGAGACGGCTGAGCAGCTGAAAATCCGAAAATGAAAGAGACAATTAGCCATAACTTGTGTCTGACTCCTAGACTTTGGCCCTGCTGTTCACCATTCCACCAACTATCTTAATTATGAACACAAGAGTCCTACTCTTATGGTAAGAAGCATCTCAGGGTAAGGGAAATTGTTCCTTTTTAGCAAAATCAAGTGCAAACATAGGAGCAAAACAAAGGCCCTCTAACTTATTTTAAAGATTTATTTGGTCAGTCCAGGTTCGATGCATGATACTGGATGCTTGGGGCTGGTGCACTGAGACAACCCAGGGGGATGGTACGGGGAGGGAGGAGGGTGGGGTGTTCAGGATGGGGAACACGTGTATACCTGTGGCGGATTCATGTTGATGTATGGCAAAACCAATACAATATCGTAAAGTAATTAACCTCCAATTAAAATAAATAAATTTATATTTTAAAAAATTTATTTGTGCCCCATTTATTACAAAACTAAAAAAAATTTGAGATGGTTTATAAAACAAATGAAAATGAATCACCCTCTAAAATAAATAAAGGGAAATTACTAGGAAAACAAAATAAAGCAAGGAATACTTTAAACATGGCCAAGATTGGGAAATGACCTGGCGTTTAATCTATACTCAAGCATCCCATGAGACATGTATTTGTTCACGTGGAAATCCATCACCTTGTTCACTTCTTTCTGTTAGGGAAATATGTCTAAACCCCAAAGAGCATGAATCACTGCATTTAAAGATCAGCTGCACTTTGGGGCCAAAGGGACACACGTGTTGTATGTTGAAAAAGCACAAACTGGCTAAAGAAATGATCGTTTACTTCATCAAGAGTTACCCACTGCCTGGTGATGAGAGGGGTCAAGGCAGCAGGAACCAACACCGTACCTTTCGACTGGGGGGCGGGGTGGCTGTGGCTGGTCCAGGCAGATCTCCTGGGTGGTTCGTAAGGTAAATCTGTAAAGACAAATAAAATGACTAAAAGATCAATGATGTGGCTTGATACTAGCTATTCTGTATGCTTTTTAAAGTTTGTGTTTATTAGAACAAGTGAGAAGACCCAGTGATCCAAAGAAACATTCAACCTGGGTTTCATGAGATTTATGTTTTTTTACAAAAGATAACTCTATCTTTTATCGATCTAACCCATTTTCACCCATTAATCTGAAAACTCCCATGGACAGATTCTCTCGGAGCTGGTGGACTCCCCTAAGATAATTCATTACAATCATAGTCAAAACTGTATCGAGTTTCCTACCATCTATTTGTCTTGCTTCCAGCTTGAGCTGACTGAAGTCCATTACCTGTCTGAAACACAGCCTGCAGTATGGACGAATGAGCTGATGCCTGCTCGAGGCCTGACCCTAAATCCAACAAATGGCATTCATCTTCCTTCCTCTTCTTCCTTGGAAAAGAGTACCGCTCTCTTTATTTGCCACCTGCCTCTCTCAGCCACCCCTCATTCCCCCTCATCCACTTTTATTAAATCAGTCTTAAGGGACTAGCTCTTTTTCTGTGCAAATGTCTACTTTTTCTCCTGCTGCAAATGAATTTAGATTTCCCTAAAAGGAATCGCATGAAGTCATTGGTAAGACTGAAATAGTATTGCCCCGGCAACATGTTAGCAGCGGTCACAGAACTGAAGTATATGCCAATGATTTTTTTTTTGTATTTATAATGTATTGTCACTTGTCCCATAAACCTTCATCATACTTTGCATACGCAAATTGAATAATTATATTTTGGCACCCTCAGTGCAAGCTCTGTTATGAATATGACTCTAAGTCGTTTCAAGTTTCCTTTAAAATATATTCCAGAAATGTTATTATGCATGTTCTTACTGACTGTGCCTATGCAAAGCTATGACAGAGCCATTTCACATCTAAGTCTTCTTGGATTGGGAGGTCTCGGTTCAATGCCATGTGTCACTGGGCCAGCTGAAAGCCACACCCAGGTCCTGGAGCAGGTGTCCTGTGCGGGACACCTGGAGGTGGCTATAAACTCTCACGTGGAGAGATTTTAAACTTGGTTCAAAATTGGCCATTTGGTGGGTCCGTCTTCAAAAAGCTTGACTATGTTGCAAAAGACATGTCTCTTTCCATTTTCCTATCCCAGAGAGACAAGCAATGAAATGCAACATGAAATCCAACACAGAACTGCCCTAATTTATTTGGTCTGTTTGGCTACGACCATCTCGACTGGTGTGGTCTGTGAAATCCTACTCTCCAGAGCTTTGGTTGAGTTTGATCACTTTCTCTGCTGCTGCGCCGCACCGCTCCCTTTCCACTGGCATTTTTGTATTTTGGGACTGGAGGCGTTTCCCACCCAGTCCCTTGGATTCTCATTTTTCTGATGTTGGGATCACACAGGGGAGTTAAGTCTGCAGCTGCTATTAATTTACCACTAAATTTCAACTTACGTCGCTGGGGGCATTTGCACACGGATTCTCATCGAGTTGCATTGGTCTAGAAAATGGTTAGCCAGAGTTTCAATTTGAGAACTGTCTCAGAAAGAAAAATCTAGAAGGGCAATTGTAACAGAATCTTAGCCCACTACAGGAGCAGACAGTCACACCGACAACAGGGTGGCTATCTACGGAGTGAAAAGGCAAGAGAATCCAGAAATATGATCCAGGTCCTCGTTTCTCCACAGACCAGCAGTACTGGTACCCTCTGGGAGCTTGCTATAAATGCAGAATCTCACTCTAGAGCTACTCAATTAGAATCTGCCTTTTACCAGATATGACCCTGCAATCCCACTCCTGGAGGTATATCGGGAGAAAACCATAATTAAAAAAGATATGTGCACCCCACTGTTCATAGCAGCACTACTCACAATAGCCAAGACACGGAAGCACCCTAAATGTCCACTGACTGACTGACGGATAAAGATGTGGCAGACATGTGCAATGGAACACTGATGCTGTTTAGGTGCTAAGTCGTGTCTGACTCTCTTGCAACCCTGTGGACCATAGCCCAACAGGCTCCTCTGTCCATGGCATTTCCCAGGCAAGAATACTGGAGTGGGTTTCCATTTTCTTCTCCAGGGGATCTTTCTGACCCAGGGATCAAACCTGCATCTCTTGCACTGGCAGGTGGATTCTGTACCACTGAGCCACTAGGGAAACCACACAATGGAATATTACTCAGCCATAAAAAAGAAGTAAATTATGCCATTTCAGTAACATAGATGGACTTAGGGATTATCACTCGATTGAAGTAAGCTGGACAGAGAATCCCAGGGACAGGGAAGCCTGGTGGGCTGCCGTCTGGGGGGGTCTCACAGAGTCGGACACGACTGAAGCGACTCAGCAGCAGACAGAGAAAGACAAATATATGACATCACTTACACGTGGAGTCTTAAAAAAAAGATACAAAGGAGCTTATATACAAAGTAGAAACAGACCCACAGACATAGAAAACAAGCTTATGGTTTCCTAAGATGGGGGAGGAATACATTAGCAGATTAACATATACACAATACCAAAAATAAGACAGAACCAACTAGGACCTACTGTAGAGAGCAGGGAGCTATACCCAGTATTTTGAAAAAACCTATAGGAGAAAAGAATCAGAAAAAGAATATATGTGCAGGTATATATATGTATATACACACATATATTTATAACAACCGCTTTTTTCTGCACACCAGAAAATATCATGACATTCTAAATCAGCTATGCTTCAGTTTCAAAACAAGATCTCACTTGACTTGGCTGTATGCTGAAGTTGGAGAAAGCCTGTTCTAGACAATTTCCTTTTTTCTTTCTGACAAACCTGTGTTCCTACAGATAATTATTTCAGAAATGCTATCCGAGTCTGTGAATGCCAATCAACGAGAGGACCAAGTTCTAGATTGAATGCTTTTGCCTGAAATATGAGAACGCGAATGGAATCAGTAGCCAGTGTCAGTCGCTGAGTCTGCTACTATCTTAAACATAAGACTGCGCGTGAAATGTACCTGGAAGAAATTAAGCACCAAGCCATGAATAGAAAAATATTTCTGAAACTCTGTCTTCATGAAGTCCTTCTTAGAGTGCACAGCCGTGTCCCATCCTGCCTTGAAAATCAGTCAGGACCTCACAACTCCAAGCCTGATTCTTAGCCAAGAACTTGAAATGTTTACATGAACAATGATTAATGTGCTCATGAGCATACTGCCATGGAAGATAAGTGGAGTTTTGTTTTTGTTCATGAAATTCTGCCCCAGGGCTGTCTTATCAGCTACTGATCATGTGTCGTGGGAGCCCCGAGCCCCCTCCTGTGGGATGTGACACTGGGGAATGTTGAACCAAGCCTCGCTGAGACGAGAGACGACCATTTCAGTGACCTTGCCGGCAGCTACACCACCTCAAAGCAGAGTCAGTTTTGAGCAGTTCTGCTCCTCGGCTGCTTGAAAAATTATGACACCGTGTACATTTGCTATTTGCCCCTGATGGATTAGAAGATCATAAGACTTCGAGTAAGAACACAGTTTACATGTCACTTTTGGTGGTCATTTCAACCCACCCTTCATTTCTCTTCCATTTTGATCTTCAAGGTCATTAACTCATAAACTTGGCAGCAGGTCTGTGCCAGGGAAGGCTGCTTTCTGGCATGGATTCTGCTCTTTTTATTTCTTTAACAGACTGTGTTTTAAAACCGAGTTTTATAAGAACCATTCCAGAGGCCACTGAAGGTATCAAAGAAGTATGTTCTCTGCCATGATTTAGACCAAAAACCAGAAACTACAGAGTGTGACTATTGCTGGCTTCTTCACCCCAGCACCTTTGCTTATGTCCTGGGAGTTAAGATAACTGTGCTGCTGGAGCAGACTCTTGAGAGTCCTTTGGACTGCAAGGAGATCAAACCAGTCAATGCTGCAGGAAATCAACCTTGAACAGTCACTGGAAGCACTGATGAGGAAGCTGCAGCTGAAGCCCCAATACTTTAGCCACCTGATGCAAAGGGCTGACTGGTTGGAAAAGACCCTGATGCTGGGAAAGATTGAAGGAGAGAGGAGAAGGGGGCAGCAGAGGATGAGACGGTTGGATGGCATCACCAACTCAATGGACATGTATTTGAGCCAACTCCGGGAGATAGTGGAGCACAGAGGAGCCTGGCGTGTGGCAGTCCATGGGGTTGCAGGGTCAGACATGACTTTGCGACTAAATAGCAACAACAAGATCAGTTCCTGATTCTGAATGAGACTCCTTCCCACCATTGCTCCCTCCTCTAGACACCAGTGATGTAAGACAGCATCCTTGCTGTCCTTCTTGCAAGATTAGGTTCACCAAGTTTTATGCTCTCTTTTCATCAGGATCACTGAACAGCCCTGCTAGCCCTCTTCAAGTCCACCCACCACTTTAAAGGACCAGAACTTGGATCGTGAGAGGGTTTACCCTCCCTTTGCAGGACCCATGCCATGTGTATGAAGCAACTCTGGAGGTCCCTGGCTGTGCTGGATGAGAAAGGATGGATTCTGCCAGTTCTCAATGAGCTTGGATGCTAACAGCAAAGACCAAGAGCTATGGCCCAAAACCAGTCTCTAAACTCCCACTTAATGCATGGGATTTTTAGAGTGAAGCCTCCTAGCGCGACGAAATTACCCTCTCCCATTCTCCTCCAGCTCTCCCTACAGCCGTCTAAACTCCTCTGCAAAGGCATGGAGATCTGGTGTGGGGGGTGCATTCGCCTTCCCTTCTCAACCAGGTGTGCAGGTTGCACAGGGCAAAGGCAAGAATGCATTTTCAGCCATGTGCTGTGATGCAGGCTTATCTGGGGAGGCAGGGCATTAGCTGTGTGGTCTTGCTGTGACTGGCAATGCTGCCTGGCACTGCGCTGCAAACCCTGAAGGAGGAATCATTGGAGATTCCAAGAAACGCTTGAAGAGCACCAGCTGAAAAGCCAAAGTCAAGGCTGCACGTGCAGACCCAAGACTCCAGTCTCTTTCAACAACATCCTCACGTGTATCATGGTGTACGGGTTGCCATGATGATGGAGGGGAGGGGAGGGTTATAGATCGTCCCAGGCTTACACCAGAGCTTTCACATGCACTGCTCCAGAGCTATCAGGCAGGGTTTACGTCGCGAGGCCAAAAACCAGCCTGCAAGTTTCCCTGAGTCAGACTTGCCTCTCTGCCCCTTGAGGCCTCAAGGGGCCATCGTCCCCAGAAGGCATGCACTCAGCAAAAGAGGAGGAGGGTGCCTCTGGGGAAGATGGGGAAAGGACTTCTGGTAATAATAACTGACTCTCGGAGAAACGCATGTGATACCACGAAATGCGATCACAAAAAAAGAATGTAAACGGGTCTGCCCATGAGCTAGCATTTTCTAAGAGGAGTGGACAGACTCATCTACATGCTAATTCAGCAAAGGGATCATGCAAGAAGAGGGTGCCTCCTGAATCAGGACAGCTTGGAAACAAATAAATAGGAACGAGCACGGGAAGGGAGGGGGGCTGAGGCATGAACAAAGGAGTATGTTGTCTACCGTGCATTATCTTGCAAGGTCACCGGGTGGTCCTGGCTGATCGCGGGGGCCACTGAAAGGATGCAGCCACTGGACAGGGCAGGCCGCAAAGGAACCGTGGAATACAGGATCGATTCAGGCAGACGGACCATGACAAGGGGAAAGGGAGGGCGGGGCAGGCTGCCCAGGGCTGGATGCTGGAGAAGGAAGGAAAGGAAGCTGGTGGGAGGGAGCACCAGGGCACTGGATGCAGCAGGACAGATGGATGGGAGGTCCTCTGTCTCCACGGCTGTGAAATCAGAGACATGGACGGATGCTGCAAACCAAGGGCGCAGGGCAATGGGAACTCAGGCCTCTATCTCCAAGGACCTCTCCCCAGGAGAGTCAGCCACCACCTCTTCTGAAAGAAACCCACTGACCACAGGCACATGGTCAGGTTCCCAGGGACGCGCTCTCCCAGGGACCCCTGCACCACCCATCGGCCCCTCCCTAACCCTTCCCAAGCCATCGAGAACTTCTCCAACTGCTCCACGACAAAGTCATCCCTGCAAAGCTGTCCACCCCAAGTGTACAAACAAGTCTACTCTCCCCAGGTTCAAATCTCTCAGTCTGCCTGATAGCAAACAGCGCTCTGGCTTGTTCGCTCTGATCTGAATTCCTCGTAGACATCTCAGACACCAATATTTACAATCTCCTTTCAGAATCACAGCGGCAATCCTCCAAACAGGTATTTTGGTACAAATTTGAGTCTCTTCCGAGTCACGCTCGGATGACAGATGGAAGGAAGTGTGTGAGCAGGGTTTCGCCAGGTGAATGAGTGTCGGCCACCCCTGCATCTCCCTGGGGTGTCCAGCCGTGGTCCTCCCTGCCACTCTCCTCTCTCACACCTGGATGCTCCAGGTGCTGATGAGCCTGCATGCAGGGCAGCAGTGGAGACTCAGACATGGAGAAGAGACGTGTGGACACAGATGGGGGAAGGGGAAGGCGGGACAGACTGAGACAGCAGCGCTGAAGCAGACGCATCACCACGTGTAACCCAGGCAGCCGGTGGGGATTCGCTGCATGACGCAGGCAGTCAGAACCCGGGCTCTGCAATAACCTAGAGGGGCGGGATGGGCTGGGTGGGGGGACAGAGAGAGCTTCAGGAGGGAGGGGACGCTTGTACACCCATGGCTGATTCATGTTGATGCATGGCAGAAACCGACACATTAGTGCAAAGTGATTATCCTCCAGTTAAAAACAAATTTAAAAAGAGGATATAAAAATATGAATAAAACTTTATAATATTAAGAAAAGGACCTCTTCCAAACCCACCACATCCTCAAATAGGGTAAAAAGAAACTCTAGGGCCCACTGTGTTTTCTTTTTGAGTCAAGCAGCACGTGGGATCTTGGCTCCCCAGTCAGGGATCAGACCCTTGCTCCCTGCACTGGAAGAGCAGAGTCTGACCACCAGACCCCCAGGGAAGTCAAAAGACCTACTGTTCTGTCTGTGAAGTAACATGTAGCCCCGGCCATCACACTAAACCAACTCACATGCCCCCACAATCCCCAGCTTTTGAGACTCAGACACATCCACGAAATCTCTTCATACAAACAAATGAACAACCCTTGGGCAAAGGTTTATAGGCAGCTTCTGCTTCTGTGAGTATGCGTGGGAACTTCTTTAAAACACTTACAAAATTGGTATGATTTTCCTATACTTCCCGTGACCTCTCAAAGGTGCATTTACTTGCAGTCAGCTCAGGCATGTCTAGACCTAGCGTGATGCCTGCACTTTGATGCTCCTTTTGCAGTATAGGCGGTGGGTTCCTTTGGAGACAGTCTAGATCACTGCAGACCCTGGGGCTTGTCCATGATTACATGGTCTGCGTCAGAGATAACAAAGCACAGTGGCTGAGCTTTTCTGCTGTGCTTTTCAGGAGGGACAGGGGATAAAACTTTATGAGGTGAGAGGACAGAAAATCACCAGCTCAGTCACGGTACCAGAGCAGTCCTCACCCGGAGAAGCATCTTTCCCTGTGCTAGTCAGCTCACTGGTCCCCCATCTTTTTTGATGGGGAGAAACAGCAACCCCAAGCTTGGTGCCTGGGACCAGGTCACAATGGGACTTGGGGGGCCTGGACAGACGCTAGAAGCTGAAGAGCGACAGCTTGGGTCTAGGAAGGAAGATGGGAGTTCCGCATCCACGGGTGAACAGGCAGAAACCACAGCCCTGAGTCATGATTCCTCAGCTACGAGGCTCGCTCATGTCATCCAGCGGGTGGGGCTGGACATCCCACTGAGGGCTTAGGTGATGGGACCATGCTTGCCCAAGGCCGCCCCCCTGCAGTCCTCTACCTGGCAACACTCCATCCTCCTCTGCTACCCGGCCCTTCCCTTGCAGCGCACACGGCCCATCCCTTTCCTGGAGGGAGGGATTTAGGGAGGAATTCTTCTCCCTTCCTGCTCCCATAGCCACTATTGTCAGACGTGGTGTTTCTACTGCAAGATCAGTGCTTTAGGTTAAACATCCATTTCTGCCCTCCAGCTCCAGGCACTTCACTCGGAAGGTTAAATATTATGCGTGTGAGTCTGTTCTGGCGCTCGGTGGCTTTACGGAAACATCTAGAGCTTTACGCTGTGTGCCGTGGGCTCATTCCCCACTGCACCCCATGGCTGGCACTCAGGAGGGTGGGTGGGCACCGGGGAAATGGCCAGGTCAGCTTTCTGAAGACAGGGGGCTCCCTGAAGTCTGGCTGATCTTTAGATCCCCAGCATCTAACGTGAATTGGCCCTTGATAACTATTGATATTTTTTTTTCATGAATGACACATAAATTAATAAGCTAATTAAGTCATCAGGAAAGACATAAAGATTCAGGTGTAAATATGATCAATTACACGCTTCTGCTCTGAAAGGCTGGCTCTCGTGACAGCTGGGAACTGGCCACTTGTGTCAGAGGGATGCCACTGGTTCTGGGTTATGCAGTTAGGATGGATGGATGATACTACAACCTTCTGTAAACTCTAAATTGGACAGACATTGGGAATGACTTCTCGGCCTGTGTCTGAGAGCAGCTGGTGAATGGGCTGACCTGCTTTTCAGCCTGCAGTTCAGGGAGGGACTGTCCCTGTGATCTCTGAGTGGAAAGGTCTGACTGATTCTAGGCTCCAGATCCACAGAGGCAGAGTCAGACTGTTTAGGGCTCCCATCCAAGATCAGCTGTGTCACGTGACGTAGGTCACGCATCTCACGGGACATCCTGGGATGTCTCTCAAAAAAAAAACAAAAAACAGATGACACGGGGGTGTTTTCGTACCTGGCCTAGTTGTAATTCTTTGCGTAGCTTCGGGATATACTGAAGTATTTGGGAAAATAAAAGCTGCACCCCCTGCAGACAAAAGGAAAGACAAAACACGTGAAGGTCTTGGTGCCGTGGTTGTCCGTCTCAGCAACAGCGCCTAGCCTACTTTCCCCCTGGCAACCAAGGCAGGCAGCCTCCTGGAACCAGCCACGCCTGATCTGGGGAGCAGGGACAAGGATGCGGGTCAGAAACCTTTGCTGAAGCTGGAAGGGATGCTCCACTTGGCATACAGGGTCCTGGGTCTGGATTATTCAGCTTCCTCCTGAAGCCCCTTCCCATGTTTCTCCATCTTCCCACAAGCTACCTTTACTAGAACAACACTATGCTGGGTGTTTTCATTTTTCAAATTGTATAAAAATCTACAAAACATTGTTACAGAGCCCTTGGAAAGTAGTACCAAAGAATTATAACTATTTTGCCAAAGAATATATGGATCTAATTAAAAATAAATTCACATCTCTGTTCGCATGCTTTCCCTTTCTCTCTCTCAATCAATGCTCAACTTGTTAACGGACAAAATTCCCTTTTTTCCAGCTCAGTCCGTTTGGAATGTGCTACCCTGCTTTTTGATTGCTTCTATGTTTAGCAAGGATAAAAATAATGAAATCAGAGCTTCCTTGACACTTTCATTCCCTACTAAAAAGAATTTTTTAATGACTATGAAGTTATCTGAAAGTGTGTGTCTTTTCAAAGCATTTCCTAAGGGAGTGGATTTACTTTGTCTAAGGTGCTTGCTATTTCTGGCCACGAGGTTATTAAAAAGTTTATTGTGTAACCTATGTCAGAAAAGTGTATGATCAATTCAAAGCAACTTTTAAACTTCAGAATAAAAACATAATGTTCTGAACATCGAGGGCCAGCTCAAGAGATCAACTAGCAATCCCTGCTGTACTCAAGCTCGGACTCACTCATGTTATATGTTTAAAAATAACACGGCAAATGTTTGGGAACCAGCTGCATTTCTCCATGTGGGCTGTCCGTGAATTGGCTGGCTTGCTTCTGAGGGGTTACTTGGTCCTTCCAACACTCAATGGCTTTCTCCCCAGCCTGGGGGTGGCAGAGGGTCCCAGGAAAATGATACAGTGGGGTTAGCAGCCTGTGGTCAGGCTTACACAGTGTCTCCATCACAATGGAGAAAAGGGATGCCGCCAGGACCACATTCATCCACAGACAGCCCAGCCTCTACTCTCAGCCTTTACTGGGAGGGGAGGGAGAAGGGTTAGTCAGGAAGAAGCATCAGGCTCAGGCCCAAAAAAGATAAATAAGTATTAATAGGATGTAGAATCAATAGTTAAGACATGGAACAGCAGGTATTTGGTTAGTCACTAATTTCAAATCTTTCAAAATCATAACATAGCCTCCCTTGCAACAGAAGCTCCCCAGAGGCAACCAACATTCCCTCCTACTGCCTTCTGCAAACGTACAAGGTCTGTGCAAGAAGATACAAGTCAAGTCCAATGGCCTAAAACTTTACCAAAAAGGGAAAAGTATAATCCCTGCTTGTCCTAGTAAATACTCCTTTAAGAATTAAAAATAATGTTTTTTTAAATGTTGAGTTCTCAGCCTTTAATTTTCAAAGGAGAAAAAGGAGGATGCGAAGGGCCCCTTTATACAGGACATGCTTTTAGTTTCTCCGGTCAGCACAGAGCATATTGGAGCACTCAGAACAGCAGACAGTAACCCAGCAAAGTGAGCTGAGGCTATGGCTAGAAGCTAATCCTGCACATCTCCTGGCTGAAAGAAATCCTCTGACTGGCAAGGAAAGCAGGGAAGTACTCAGAAACCAAAGAGGCTGCTGGAGCGCCAACACAGAGCCCTGATCTACCAAGGACCCCTCCACCATCCACCTCTGCCATCTAGCTGTCTCATGTTCCACCTGGAAAGCATGTGACCTGTAAACAAAAGCCTACGCTTGTCCTGGGGTAAGGGGTGGGGCCAGCATTACCTGTGTTTCTAGCATGCATTAACCGTGGAGAGTTTTGTAAGGCTTTATCAACATCATCTGAAGTCAAATGTGGAAGAGGTGCTACAAAACAAAACAAAAAGGCAACATCCAAATGAAAAAAAGAGAGAGAATTACCTTCCTTGAAAATTTAAAAAAAAAAAAGAAGAAAGAAAAT